>OZ020604.1:154569781-154972061 GCA_963971545.1 Philophylla caesio | reverse complement strand
GTTATTTGTGTGTACGTACATATGATATGATGATTTGCTATAATGGTGGTGCGCAAACGCAAATGTTAAAATGCCGGCGGCGATTTGCATTTTTTGGTACATAATTTTTACGCTTTTATATAATAAGTTATTCGCAAAAATTACTGCAAATCATGTGTATACATATGTATGTACATTCATAAATGCATGGATATTAATTTAAAACTGTTTTTCCACCCAAACTTTGTTTATACTTGAGCATTTAATAGACTAGGTAAAATTAATAGGTATTAAGTACCATATGTCTGCATGTACACATTTTATGTATGCACGTAAATAGTACCCCCATAATTACATGTACATTGATATATGTATGTACATACATATCTGTGTATTGATATAAACCCCCATTCAACATAATACAAATCAATATTTTACCCATTATATGTACATATGTACATACATACATATGTATGTACATATATACTTATCTATGCATACATATGTACATATACAAAATGAATTATCTTTGTTCATATGTACATACATATATGTATACCTATTTACATATATAAATACTTCAGATATATAAATGCTTATATAAAATCAAATGAACGCGTTCGTTCATATAACCTTGACCTACATCACATGCCAAAATATATGTACGTATGTATGTAAATTCAAGGACAAATGACGTCTTTGTACATACGCACATACTTATATTTATACATACATATTTACATATCGACGTGCGCACACTTCTGTCCTCACTTCCCGCAGCAACTGATAAATCAACAGTTACACCGGCGCCATAAATCCTAAACCATTTCATTCATAAATTGCGCGTGCGTAAAACTCATTTCATTCATAAATTGCAGCACAACTTAAAATCTGCCAACGAAGCACATTTTTCGCGATCTTGCAAAAATTTATAAATTTGAACATTTTCGTCTTCAGCTTTGCAAGTACAGGGGCGTTGCCTATTTCTGGCCCAGTCCGGCAAATGTGTTGTTGAAAAATAAATGCAAATACGTATAATAGACATTCCTCAGCTAATACGATATTCTTTTACCAAATTCATATCTAATTTATGAATATTTATTCATTACGAATGATTATATTGTAAAATACCAATAAAAATATATAAATGCATTCGGTATTATTTCGCAAAATCGGCCTTGCCTAGAGAAATACTCAGCACATCTTCATCACCTCAATACGCGCTGTGTACATTTGTATGAGCTTATATATATATGTAAATATGTAGCCGAATTTTGTCGCATTTGAACAACAGTGTTGGTCATCACTGAATTTGCAAACCTTTTACTGCAATTTTTAGTCGGAGAAGGAAATCTACTACTTTATGAAAAGTATTTACAGAAATTCATAATTAATTTTCACTTTTAATTTATTTTAAAAATGTATCACACTATATCCCACCTTAATAAGTATTAAGCAGCCATATATTATTGATTTTCTCCCAGTTAAAAGTCTCTGACGATATTTTTTTATTACTCCAATTTTCCTTGTACCTACTGCGAAAGGAAAAGTATTTGCACTCAACTCTAATTTATGGTGGTGGTTTATTACCTTCGTCTCGCAGCAGAATTGTCGGAAATCCGAGCAGAAGCAAACATTTAGAGCTCAAGGGTGGTTTGCGGGCACGTGAACAAATGTACGTTTGTATTTATTGTAAGTATGTATGTGCATAAAAATATGCGTTTGTATTTTTACTTGCAAGTAAGATGAATTTTAGGCTTCTATTTGTTTGATCAAATATTTTAAACATGGGTGATATGTATTAAATTTAGTTTCGGAAAGCATACTAAATTATATTACATGTGATAACAAGTAACTAGTAAAATCAACAAATAAATATGCATATGTTCATATATAAATTCTATTATACAGATTTTGTATGAATCAGAATATGATATGCGCCATTCTATGTACGTACATAAGTACATAAAATAAGAACATATTTACGTTCATTCATATATGTACATATATATGTATATGCATGTATGTTTGGAGAATATATACTTATGTATGTAATATTTATGATTCTAGGTAAATACATAAGAAACCTGTGAAGATTCAAAATTACTGAATTTATACCAACCAAATTGAATGTTAAAAAGTAAATAAATTGCTCATATGGCCAGATTTACATGTGTACAAAGAACTACTTGCTATGCATTGTACCAAATTTGAAAAATATTGCTTCATAAATTATTTTTATAAATTTAAGTGAATGAATTTTACCAAAATTTAAATAAATCTCCAGCTCGACCGATAACATAACAAAAATATATTAAAACTCTCGCTTTTTCAATTCTCGCTCTGGCACTGTTAGTTTTTTCGCTCTATCGCTGTCGAATCGTGGTGAGCATTCATAAGAAATATAGTGGTGAGACTCGATAAGAAATTAAGTACCCCTCAAAATCAGAGGAATGTGTGTCGGAATGGACTGAGATAAGGCTTCTCTGTCAATACACCAGAGAACTTGTATTGACAGAGAAGCCTTATCCCAGTCCATTCCGACACACATTCCTCTGATTTTGAGGGGTACTGTATATGTAAGCGTGGTTCACCACAATATTTTTCAAAAATGTTCACCACAATTCGACAGCGATTGAGCAAAAAACTAACAGCAGCAGAGCGGGAATTGATAAAACGAGAGTTTTAATGTATTTTCGTTCTGTTATCGGTCGAGCCGAATATTTATTTAAATTTTGTCAAAATTCATTCACTTAAATTTATAAAAATAATGTTTGAGGCAATATTTTTCAAATTTGGTACAATGCATAGCAAGTAGTACTTTGTACACATGTAAATCTGGCCATATGAGCAATTTATTTACTCTTTAACATTCAATTTGGTTGATATAAATTCAGTAATTTTGAATCTTCACAGGTTTCTTATGTATTTACATATGTACCTACAATCATAAATATTACATGTGTAAGTATATATTCTACAAACATACATGCATATGTACATATATGAATGAACGTAAATATGTATGTATGTATGTATGTATGTATGTATGTACATAGTATATATGTACATACATTTGTACTTATTTTATGTACTTATGTACGTACATACATAGAAAGGCTCATATCATATTCTGATTCATACAAAATCTGTAAAAAGCCAACAATATGCCTAATACATAGTATTTATGTATGTATATACATATGTATATACATATTTATATGTTGATTTTACTAGTTACTTATTATGACATGTAATATAATTGTGTATGTTTTCCGAAACGAAATTTAATACATACATACATATGTACATATCACCCATGTTTAAAATATTAGATCAAACAAATAGAAGCCTAAAATTCATCTTACTTGCAAGCAAAAATACAAACGCATATTTTTATGCACATACATACAATAAATACAAACGTACATTTGTTCACGTGCCCGCAAACCACCCTTGAGCTCTAAATGTTTGCTTCTGCTCGGATTTCCGACAATTCTGCTGCGAGACGAAGGCAATAAACCACCACCATAAATTAGAGTTGGGTGCAAATACTTTTCGTTTCGCAGTAGGTTCAAGGAAAAATAGGATAATAAAAAAAAATATACGATTTAACTCTCAGAGACGTTTAACTGTGAGAAAATCAATAACATATAGCTGCTTAATACTTATTAAGGTGAGATATAGTGTGATACATTTTTTAAATAAATTAAAAGTGAAAATTAATTATGAATTTTTGTAACTATTTTTTATAAAGTAGTAGATTTCCTACTCCGACTACAAATTGCAGTAAAAGGTTTGCAAATTCAGTGATGACCAACACTGTTGTTCAAATGCGACAAAATTCGGCTACATATTTACATATATGTATATATGTGCTCATACAAATGTACACAGCGCGTATTGAGATGATGAAGATGTGCTGAGTATTTATCTTGGCAAGGCCGATTTTGCGAAATATAACCGAATGCATTTATATATATTGAGTAGTATTTTACAATATAATGGTTCGAAATGATAAAATATTCATAAATTAGATATGAATTTGGTAAAAGAATATCGTATTAGCTAAGGAATGACCAATATACATATTTTTATTTATTTTTCACCAACACATTTGCCGGACTGGGCCAGAAATAGGCAACGCCCCTGTACTTGCAAAGCTGAAGACGAAAATGTTGATATTTATAAATTTTTGCAATATCGTGAAAAATGTGCCTCGCTGGCAGATTTTAAGTTGCGCTGCAATTTATGAATGAAATGAGTTTTACGCTCGCGCAATTTATGAATGAAATGGTTTAGGATTTATGGCGCCGGTGTAACTGTTGATTTAGCAGTTGCTGCGGGAAGTGAGGACAGAAGTGTGCGCACGTCGATATGTAAATATGTATAAATATAAGTATGTGCATATATTTGTATGTACAAAGACGTCATTTGTCCTTGAATTTATATTTTGGCATGTGATGTACATATGTATGTACATAGGTCAAGGTTGATTTATATTATTTTGTAAATACGAGTACCTACATTTGATTTTTTATGAGCATTTATATATGTAAATACGTATATACATTTATATGTACATATGTATGTATGAACAAAGTTAGTTCTTTTTTTTGTATACATATGTACGCATAGATAAGTATATACTTATAATGGGTAAAATATTGATTTATATTATGTTGAATGGGGGTTTATATCGATACACAGATATGTACATATGTACATATATCAATGTACATGTAATTATTGGGGTACTATTTACGTGCATACATAAAATGTGTACATGCAGACATATGGTACTTAATACCTATTAATTTTACCTATGAAGTATAATAAATGCAAAGTTTGGGTGGAAAAAAAGTTTTAAATTAATATCCATGCATTTATGAATGTACATATGTACATATGTATACATATGATTTGCAGTAATTTTTGCGAATAACTTATTATATAAAAGCGTAAAAATTATGTGCCAAAAAATACAAATCGCCGCCGGCATTTTAGCATTTGCGTTTGCGCACCACTATTATAGCAAATCTTATCATATCATATGTACGTACACACAAATAACACATGAAGAGTCCTCCATTAATTAATAAAACAAAGGTTATTATTATTTAATAAATACAATTCGGCTTTTTAATTTATTTATTCAATATCCAACGAAATTCATAAATTTCCTCATCCGTAATGCCGTCGGCAAAACAACAGGTGGATTACATTTGGGCATTACTTAAACCCATATTCATAAAACAAAAAAGAGGCCGCTTCAGTCGTTAATTTCACAAATGCACATACATAATTATGAATATACATTTTATCAATCGTATTATAATTATTCTGTTTTTTATTAAATTGTCAAAATCAACCCAAAATAAGTCTATTTTTCTTACATTTATGAGAATATACAAGCTGTTAAATTTCTTTCGACCTCACTCAGCTCTGTTAACTTGCCACTCTCGCTATTTCCCCTGTTAGCCGTGGCGTGGTGGCATTCTGCAAGACATTCACTTGGATTTTGACAATTCACACTGATATTCGCGTGAAAATCTTCTCTGTCAAATATAAGTTCTCTGCTTATTATGATTCACA
Organism: Philophylla caesio; assembly: GCA_963971545.1. NCBI lineage: Eukaryota > Metazoa > Arthropoda > Insecta > Diptera > Tephritidae > Philophylla > Philophylla caesio. The sequence continues at coordinate 154,966,487 of OZ020604.1, read as the reverse complement.
ACTCAACTGAGTTGAGTTGTCTCAGACACAACTCAACTCAACTTTTGATTTGTATTATGATTGACAACTCGATTTAGTTGTCAATTGTTGAGTTATCGATAAGTTTCAAGACAACTTAAAAACAGCTGATCAACACAACTGATTTGTGCGCCGAATTAAAATACAAATATTTATAATGGAAGCGAGCTTCGAATTTATTTTTGCAGAATCAGAAGATAATGCAAGCCGTACACAAATTGGACGAATCAGGAGGACAATAACAGATTCGTCCAACCCGTTTGAATTGCCGGAAGCAAGGTAAAATATTTATTATGTCTATGTAAGTACATGTGCAAAGCGTTTTTATTACAGATTTTTGAGTTACTTCCGCATCAACAAAGAGGGAATGAAGTACCTAGTGGATGTCATTACCCCTTTTTTAAAAAAAATTGACACGGTCGTCCGCTGTTCCGCCGATTTTAAAAATATGTGCAACGTTGCGATTCCTGGCCACTGGAAGTTACCAGACATGCGGTGGGAATGACTTCAACGTTGGTATTGCGCAACCAACGTTCTCAGTCATTTTGGATGAAGTGCTCCACGTGTTCGAGAATAACATGGGAAAACTGTGGATAAAAGCAGCCATGAGTGACGACGAGATGACCGAGTCGAAGGTGGCAGTATATGAGCGCACCGGATTACCTGGTGTGATTGGCTTCGTGGATGGCACTCATGTGCGAATCGTGTCACCACGACTGGAGGAGCAACACCTTTACTTAAATAGGAAAGGATACTACAGCCTCAACGTGCTGATCGTGAGTAACTGAAATATTTAACTGAGTTTCATTAATTAATTAACTGGTATTTTGTTTTTTCAGTATTGTGATTTCAAACAGAGAATTAGGTACGTAGATGCACGTTATCCTGGCTCTAACCACGATTCCCATGTGTGGAATTTGAGCCTTCTAAAGCAGCATCTGGACCGAACATTACCGCGCAATACATGGATTTTAGGTTATTTTGTAACTTATTTTTGACTAATTTAGTTATTTTATTTTCACTTTAGGTGACTCCGGGTATCCACTGCGGCCAAATCTCATAACGCCATTCCGCAGCACGGTAGAAGGATCGGAGCAAGCGAAGTTCAATAAAGTTCACTCTAAAGCCAGGAATGCAGTCGAACGGACGATTGGAGTGCTGAAGGGCAAATTCCGATCTCTGCTGTCGGTACGTGGCCTGCACTACTCCGCATCGAAAGCGACAATCATTGTCAACGCTTGCTGTGTTATGCACAACATTTGCAAGCATTACAAGGTCGTGGAGGATGCCGTACAATATGAGGACCTGGAGCAATTGGAGCAATCATTTGGAGGAGAAGATGCTGACGGAACAAGCTCTGAAGCAAATCAAATTCGCAACAATATAATGCGTTCATTAGACATTTAAATTTTTGTATTGTTTTCATGTTATATTTCCAAAAAACAACAAATTAAAAATGTATAACCAAAAAATTATTTAATTTTTATTCATTACTAATTTAAAATTAGCGACTTAGTAGTGACTAGAGAACATATTTAATTTAATTTTAATTCATTACTAATTAATTAGCGACTTAGCTAGTGACTAGAGGCTTAGACTATTTTACATATCTATATATGACATATTTATTTCAATAGGAATGTCAGTTACTTTATGTTTATAGCTTCTGTACGTCCATTTGCTGTTTGCGTTGCTTGCACTGCACGCTGTTTGCTTCGATGAGTTTGCTAAATGGTACCACGACCTGCGTATTAACTAAATTACAATGTTTATATCTTATGTACGTCCATTTGCTGTTTGCGTTGCTTGCACTGCACGCTATTTGCTTCGATGAGTTTGCCGCTGTTTCTGCTATTGTTGTTGTTCTGTTGATGATTGTGCGAGTGATTATTGGAGTTCGCATTGCTGGTTTCGTTATGTGTATTATTCTGAAAATATTTTTAAATTGTTTGGGACAGAAAGTATACATGTATTTTCCTGGTTGACGAACACCCGACCCATTGCTGGATGTGGTGTATGCATCTAAACGCGACATGTGGAGGGGATTCAAGTCTAATATTGACATCCAAAGCAACAACATATATCGCATTATTACATACCTAATTACTTATATTATTTATATTTACCTTATCACATCTTCTGAAGTTGCTGCAGCTGCAATTTTGCTCCTGCCAACTGCACTTGGCGGAGCTCGCTCTTTTCTTCATGCGATTTCTCTGCCAGCTCCAACTTCCTCTTCTGAAGCAGGTAACCCTTGTACTGGGTTTTTTCCATCCGCTCCAATATCTCCACAACCTGGGCCTGCGTTGTTAGCTGCTTGGCGAGCAAATCCACCCGCACTTTATCAGGGGCAGCCGCTTTTTCTCGCGGAGCCGTACGCCTTGATAGTGGCGTAGTGGCATTTGATGTGCTGGGTATGCCATCCAGTAACTCAAAATCGCCGGAATCCTCTTCGGCTAGGTCCAGAACCCCGAGAGCACGCCCAACTGGATTAATTGACATTCCAACGTGTGTCAATTCCAACACACGCTCTTCAGTTGGCGATAGGGATAGCTCCTGAAGGGGCCCGCCACCAGTAGCGGACAACGATTCTTTGTTTTTGGCTAACTTCCTCTTTAGGTTGGCCTTGTAGTGTACCCATACCTGTAATTGCACTTATTATTCACTTTACATACATACATTGCGCCCTAATATTATTACATACCCGTTGCCACTCCACACCACTCCTGATTGGGGGTCCAAGCGCATTCAGCTCCGTTGCAAAATTCACCCAAGTGGCAGCCATTTCCTGCCGGCTGCATCCAAATTGGCCAATGCCCCTCGCATGTTGTGGGTTTTCCTCCATCAATTTCACAAGGCGCTCAATTTGTGATTTACTTGATACTTTTCTGAAATAGAAACAATATATATGGTCATGTTATTCAATTTTTAGCTCTAAATTTTAGAATACTTAAATTTTACTCTCCATTTTTACATGTGCAGCGGCAAGACAACTAGTTAAAAGTGGTTGTCTTGTTTTGACAACTAATTCATGTAAAATTAGAACTAGTTGTCAATCATAATAGCGAAAAAGTTATCGATTATCGAAGTTGTCTTGAGTTGTGAACAGCTGATTAAAAAGTTGAGTTGAGTTGTGAACCATAATGCGGATTTGACAATTACAACTCAACTGACAACTAAGTTGTGAATCATAATAAGGGCCTTAACCTTTTCGATAATTTATCGGAAAAATTCACCTCCCAAAGGGACTTGGGTTTCGTGTGACTCTTTTTAACGAAAAAAATCTTTCAACAGGGTTTTGTGCAGCAACGAACTACACAAGTTTTATTTTATTCATTAATAAATTTTAAAATCGCGTATAGAACAAACTCACAGCTTGTACTACTTCATTAGAGATATTTTATTATTGTAATTGCTGAAGTGAAGACCACACACAAAGCTCGTGAATGTTAAATTCCATACAATTCAGTCGAGACTTTGTCCATGCTGTATAAAGTTCGAAGAAATATCTTTACAAAAACCTTTGACGGTGCGAGTTGAGCTAATTAGTAGTTCCCAAACTTATATTCTGTTGCATATGGTTTGTTTTAAATTATCAAATTGTTTTCTTTTATATTGATCTTCAAATGGTGCTGAAGGTCATATGGATGTTATTTTATATTTTTTTTGGCATAATTTAAATGAAAATTAGTTCTCAAAAATATTAACTGCTGGAATTTTAACTGGATACTTAAAACCGGCGCTTAGATAGCAATTCAGACTTACTCGCACACAGGTTGAGTTCAACATTAAATGTAATATGTTCATTATTTTTTTGTTCTAATACATATATATATGTTTAATTGTTTATAAATTCTCACAGACTATACTTAAGTTTTCATATTTTATTAACATTTCAAGGCGTTATTCTTACATAGGATTTTGACCCTACCTCTATATAGTTGCATGCAAAATATATAATACATTTTTCGGTGATATAATATAAGTATATATTTTAATACACGAGAGCTTATCATTTTTTATATATTTTCTGTTCTGATTAAATTTTTCAATCGGAAAAAAATGCAAACACATTTTCAAAGGAAAATGATCCCTGACAAATCACTTTTGATCCCCAGTTAGATATTTTAACTTAAAATAGCCCAACAATAATTATTATGTCGTCTTAAACTGTTTGCATACAGAGTTATGTACAAATACTTAGCTTTGCGAATGTATTTATGTACTTACATCAATACTTCGTATATCGTTTTGAAACATGTTGAATACGTTCTTTCCTTAGGTCCTATTGTGCAACGAGATTGTGAATTTGTTTTGTTATTTTCACGGTCATACATTCGTACATACTTTTGTGGAGTTGTTCATGCCACTTTCAGCGCCGAAAGCATTTTCGCTGGTGTCCTTTCATTTAATGGCTGAACAGTTTGTGTTGAGTTATGTGTATATTCATTAGCTAGAAAAGAAACATGAACATTGTTGGGTAAATATTCAAATGCCTCCTAATTATATTTACTCACGCATAAATCCGAAAAACGTCTCCAGCTCGGCCAAATCCTTGCTGTGGTTCCTTACCAATACTTGCACTCAAGCTTTGGTAATGAACTTTTTTATTTAAGCGCGCACCAATGTATTTTTTTATCACTTTTTGCCAACGTGCAATTAAACAATTTTTTTGTTTTTTATTTTCATCAATGGTGAATAAATGTCAATTACAATTCGCTTGAGCTTTTTTTAACAAAAGCGAATTCATTCAACTCGCCTTGATTTTGACAAATATTTACCGAAAGCAAAAACAAAATACACGTTGTTTTTGGTGTTGTCGTGGCGACACCACCTTATAGATTCGCCTTGGTTTTAAAATTGTTTTACATATTTTCATTTTCTGTTTGCAATTTTAAAAACCAGTGCACGTGCGCGCAATAGATTAAAAATAAAAGGGAAAATATTTAAAATAACTGGTTGTTCTTATTTTAAATACATAGATGCCAGCCGTTCGCTTTGATCTACTGAGGTTGAAAAGGAAATCAGAGGTGCACTCAAGATAATAAAAAAAACGTCACATCCATGCTGAATGCATTAAAAATAAAAGAAACAAATAAGAAAACAAGTATGGGATTGGTAAATTTAAAAATAGTTATTAAATATAAATAACTTTCAATTATTTAATTCTTTTTTTGAAAGAAATTTGAATTTGCACATGCATATAACTATATTTTTGGTATCTCTAATTTAAGTTTCCTTTTTATGTGATTTTATGTTAATAATTTATCGTACTCCAGTTTAACATAATTGTTAAACTAAGAAGCAATAAAAAGGTTTAAAAAAGCAAATAGTTGGTTTATTATATTTTTTGTAGCTTAACAGATCCATGTAAAACTACTGTAGTTGTGAGTAAGTAAATATTTCATTAACCCTGATTATAATTAAGTCAATTTCTAGTCAACTAAGGGCCAGTTTTTCAGTGCTGGTTTAAACTCAGTTTAAACTAAGTTTAGTTAAATTTAAACTTAGTTTCCTTGCGCCCAAATAAATTTGTTGCAACCAAAACGAAGTAGTTAGCAAACAGCTGATAAGTTAAACTAAGTTTAACCGAGCACAATCGGCCGTTTAAACTTAGTTTAAACTCCGTTTAAAGTTGACTGAAAAACTGCATTCTGAGTTTAAACTTAGTTTAAACGACAAACAGAGTTCAACTTGCACTGAAAAACTGGCCCTAAAAAGTGTTAATATACCTAATATATGTATGTATAAATGTATGCATATAGCTAACTGTAAATAAGATAATTTTTATCTAACTTCTATTCAGCTAACTTTAAGTTAGTTGAAAAGCAATAAAAAGGTTTAAAAAAGCAAATAGTTGGTTTATTATATTTTTTGTAGCTTAACAGATCCATGTAAAACTACTGTAGTTGTGAGTAAGTAAATATTTCATTAACCCTGATTATAATTAAGTCAATTTCTAGTCAACTAAGGGCCAGTTTTTCAGTGCTGGTTTAAACTCAGTTTAAACTAAGTTTAGTTAAACTCAGTTTAAATTTAAACTTAGTTTCCTTGCGCCCAAATAAATTTGTTGCAACCAAAACGAAGTAGTTAGCAAACAGCTGATAAGTTAAACTAAGTTTAACCGAGCACAATCGGCCGTTTAAACTTAGTTTAAACTCCGTTTAAAGTTGACTGAAAAACTGCATTCTGAGTTTAAACTTAGTTTAAACGACAAACAGAGTTCAACTTGCACTGAAAAACTGGCCCTAAAAAGTGTTAATATACCTAATATATGTATGTATAAATGTATGCATATAGCTAACTGTAAATAAGATAATTTTTATCTAACTTCTATTCAGCTAACTTTAAGTTAGTTGAAAAGTCATTCAGAGTCGAGCAATTGACTACTGCCTAGGACATCGCCATGTTAAAAAAGTCAGTTGGCTTAATTGAAAATAATCCAAGTATCAACCACAACTAGTTGCGAAAAAGTTAGTTTTAAATATTTTCAACCGTGCTGAATTCAGTGGATGCTCAGAGGCTTCAAGGAGATCTGAACAATCTTCATCGTTGGTGCGTTAAGTCGCGTCTCTCAGTGAATATTAAAAAATGTTTTCATTTATCATTCTCGAGGCGACATAACGTTCCTAGCACATCATACACCATCGCTAGTTATGTACTACAAAATGTTACGGAGTTTAAGGATCTCGGAGTTATATTCGACTCAAAACTTTCATTCCATAATCATATTACTTTTATTCTTACAAAAGCTTACTCAGTTCTGGGTTTCATTCGTCGCAATACAACTGAATTTTCCGATCCATATACCTTCAAACTATTATTTACAGCTCTTGTCCGGTCACACTTAGAGTATGCCGTTATAATTTGGAGACCTTATGACCAATTTTCGATAAGCAGAATTGAGCGTGTTCAAAAAATCTTTCTTAAGCAAGCTTTACGTTCCCTACGATTTGAGGCTCCTGTTCCTTCCTATGCTTCGCGGCTTATGCTAATTAGCCTGGAGCCTCTAGAAAAGAGAAGGACTGTCCTTTCACTTTCGTTCACTTTCAATATTATTAATGGCATCACTGATTGCCCTGTTTTACTTGAGCGGATTAGCTTTAATGTTCCACAGAGAAGTCTTCGCAATTTTTTCCCTTTTTACGTAGAGAAGTTTAAGACTAACTGTTACCGCCACTTAAGCAACACCTCATTATTTTATTAGTTTTTCAACACTAAAAGTGTTCATTTGCTTATACATATACTACCGACATGTACTAGTATATACATTCATAGTTAACATACATAAATGAACCTTTGTAGATTGAGAAACGTAGCAACCACATGCCAATTTTTATAAGGTTAAGTCTTTTCGATGTGAACAGCAGCCGAGCTAAGATTAATTGATCTAAAAAAGAAAACTTATATTGAAATTGTCTGCATTTCTTCACTAAAAAAGTTTGTATAATGTTATTTGAATTCTGTAATTCTTATTCTAAGTAATAATATGTGAAATTTAATTATATTTAGGAATTTTAACTCTCCCGCTCTCCATATAATACCGCCTCTCGCTATTGGGAAAATAAATACGTATACCTTGGATTATTAGAAATTGCTTATTCTTTGAGAGTTTAAAATCGAAAGAAGATTTGCGGACTCAACGCAGAGTAAATTTCTCTGCTAACATTTATTAAAATTCTTTTTTAATATTTGCAACAGCGCAATAAGAAACTTTTGTCGGACTAACCTGGTGCCGAAATCAACTGAAACGGAATTCCGCGAAAGCAATTCGCATATATTACGCTCTATCTCACAGTAAGTACAAAATGAGCCATTCTAATTTACAGGGTCAACAGTCCGGCCACACAATTCCAAATTCCCCTGCTAACCCACAACCGTGCTCTGTTCTCCACGGGCCGGCACGATCAACTGCGTCAAACAATAACCATTCGAGCCGATGTTCGAGTGTGTCTACAAAGTCGCATACAGGTCGAACGGCGCTGGAGCTGCAGAAACTAGCAGAGGAGCGAAAGATCGAATTAGATTTCGTAGCCAGAAAGTATAAATTACTGGAAAATACCATACGCGAATCGAATGAAGACAAATCTTCCGAAAATTCAGGCAATGTACAGGATTGGGTGAACGCACTAATAACTCCACCAGAGGATCCTGCTAATCCCGACGCCGCATTTGCGTCCGCTGCAAATGAAAACGCAGATAACCCATCACAAACGCAACATTGTAACATAACCTCACAAACTGTGACTTCTCGCAACGTGCAAGATAGGAACAATACGTTACGAGGCGAACCGCCAATAAGTACTGCGCAGGATATCTGCATTCCAGACGTAACAAACACGAATTACGCTCGGCGTACTAATCCTACGATACAAAATCAGCCGTATGCTGATACCCTAATTCGAAGAATGCAATACCCATTGCCTGGACAAGATAATATGCAAATAAATAATGCGCCAACTATCGGGCGCGTTAGCTTTGCCTTTAACACATCAAAATTTAATTCCACGATGACGAATATTCCTTCTTCATTAATGGGACCGCACACCTACTTGCCCCCACCGCGTGTGTCAAACATTGGCACCCCACAGTTGGACGAAACCACGCAGTTCAACAATAACTCCCAAAACAATTTAACATCACAACAAATACACGCACGACAATCAGTACCGCGCGAGCTGCCAATGTTTTCCGGACGACCAGAAGAATGGCCAATTTTCAGCGCCACATATGACTGGTCAACGACAGTTTGCGGCTTGAATGATGCGGAAAACTTAATCCGGCTTCAGAAATCTTTAAAAGGAGACGCGTACAATGCCGTCCAACATATTTTAGTACATCCAGCATGTGTCCCTACCGCTATATCGACTTTGAAAACACTATTTGGCCAGCCCGAGAAAATCGTCAACTCCATAAAAGGTAAAATAAAAACCATGACACCGGTTAATCAAAATAAATTGGAGACTTTTACCGCCTTTGCCGTCAATGTGAAAGGCTTACAAGCAACCATAGAAGCATCTGGTCTATATCATGAATTAGAAAACTCTTCTCTGATGCAAGAGCTATTAGAAAAACTACCACCAGCCATGCAGTTAAATTGGGGCACTTTTAAATTAAGTTTATTAAAAGAAAACATGTCTCCAAATCTTGCGACTTTTTCTGACTGGATGTTTGAGTACGGCATCTCTGCAAGCTGTGTCAATATTCCTCAAAATGTGCAAATGTCAGACCATAATAGAAACAAAGGAGCGTATGTCCACTCTCACGTGCAACAGCAACATAAATGTTGTGTATGCATGAAGAATTGCAACAATGTTGCTAAATGTCAACAATTTCTCAGAATGGATCGCGCTATGCGATGGAACATTGTTCGGCAACATAAACTTTGTAAACAATGTCTCGGGCAACATGTCACTAAGAAAAATTGTCAAAAGACTTGTGAAGTCAATGGTTGCATGTATAAGCATCACTCTCTTTTACATCGTTTCTGGAACAATGCACGAAATGAAGAGTACCAACAACCACAACAAGCGACGCAAGCAAGAAAAGAGCAAATACCAAATGTCAAGATAAATACAAACACTTGCAACGCACATTGTGAAAAAGATCAAAATATTTTATTTAGAATTTTGCCGATTACAATATTCGGAAAAGGCAATAAATTTATAAAAACGTACGCTTTTATTGACGAAGGATCGTCAATTACTTTAATGGACCACGAAATTGCTGAAGAACTAAATTTAAATGGAAAGAGTGAGCCGCTATGTTTAAAGTGGACAGGCGAAATGCGGAGAACAGAAAACGAGTCGAAGCTAATAAATGTAAAAATTGCTGGACCAAACCAGCATAAAATAAGTATTAATGTGCATACAGTAAATAAATTATCTCTTCCAATGCAGAATCTTGACTATGCCAAAATAAGAGAGCGATATGGACATTTGATGAATTTGCCGATAACAAGCTACATGAACGCTAGTCCAAGACTATTAATTGGTATAGACTACTGGAAATTAGCACTTGCGCAAGATATAAGGGAGGGGCGACCGAACGAACCAGTAGCGGTAAAAACACAACTCGGGTGGCATATCTACGGAACAGTTGGTGGGGCTACGGTGACTCGAGAAAGCTGGCATTTTCATGCATGCGAATGTTCTAAGCAGAACGATGAACTGTTGCACGCTGCGGTTAAGAGATCCTACGCATTTGAAAGCTTAGGCATTGTTGCTACGCAAAATTCGCTAGTAAGTAAAGAAGATGAACGTGCGTTAAAGCTGTTGCAGAAGTATACTCGTCAAACTAACAACAATCATTATGAAAGCGGTCTATTGTGGCGTTTCGATAAATTCGAATTGCCAGATAGCTTTCGTATGGCAAAATATCGACTCATTTGTTTAGAAAAAAGGCTTCAGCGTGAGCCCATTCTTAAAAACGTGTTTGATAACACTATTGAGGATTATTTAAAGAAGGGCTATATTCGTAAGCTAACAAGTATCGAGATCAGCCAAAATGTGCAACAGCGTATATGGCACCTGCCAATATTTGCGGTTTTTAATAAAAACAAGCCAGGTAAATCCCGCGTAGTATGGGATGCTGCGGCTAAATCACACGGTGTTTCATTGAATACATTTTTGTTAAAAGGGCCTGACCTCCTCGTTTCTTTGCCGGCAGTTTTACTGCGATTCAGACAAAAATCAATAGCTATGTCAGCAGATATCCAAGAAATGTTTCACCAGGTGTTGATTCGCCCTGAAGACCAAAACGCTCAACGTTTTCTATGGCGCGGGTGCAACACTTCTGTGGAACCGGACATTTACGTCATGCAGGTAATGATTTTTGGTGCAGCATGCTCTCCGTGCACTTCTCAATTTGTTAAAAATTTGAATGCTGAACGATTTGCAAACAGCCATACTAGGGCCGTTAGCGCTATACGGAACAATCACTATGTTGATGACTATCTGGACTCTGTCGATAGTGAAGTAGAAGCCATCACGCTGGCACAAGACGTGCAACGTATTCATGACGCCGGAGGGTTCCATATTCGAAATTGGTATTCCAATTGCCCAGAAGTTTTGAAATCATTAGGCGAATCGGGTGCTGTGCCTAAAATTAATATCGGCGGTGACAATACTACGGAGAAGGTACTAGGTGTATTTTGGATTCCGAAGGAGGACGCAATTACATTTAAACTTTCACCCTTGTTGTGGCAAAAAGAAATTTTTTATGGTAATAAAGTGCCGACGAAGCGCGAGATGCTAAGCATCGTAATGTCTATTTACGATCCACTTGGTCTAATAAATAACATATTAATTTTTGGGAAAATATTATTGCAAGCCGTATGGCGCAGCTCAGTTGATTGGGACGACGAAATAGCTCCTGGCTTAGCAGATGAGTGGTTTCATTGGCTAAGAGAGCTGCCTATGTTAGAGAATATAAAAATTCCAAGATGCTACTTAAAATATCATATAAGCTACGAAAAAGCTGACGTGCAATTACATACCTTCGTTGATGCCAGCGATAGTGCCTACGCAGCAGTATGTTACATACGTATATCAAAAAATAGCGTTGCGGAATGTTCTCTCATTGGTTCGAGAGTTAAGGTAGCGCCTTTAAAACAAATTTCCATTCCCAGACTAGAACTGATGGCTGCTCTAATCGGTGTTCGCTTTTCAAAATTCGTTATGGACTCGTTATCAATTAAAGTAAACCGAAAGGTGTTTTGGTCTGATGCTAAGACCGTGCTGAGTTGGCTGCATTCCGACAGTAAACGCTATCATCAATTCGTAGCACTACGTGTCGGTGAAATTTTGGAGAGTAGCGATCTTTCTGAATGGAAATGGATCCCATCAAAGAGTAACGTTGCGGATGAAGCAACAAAACGACGTAAGAAATGTGAACTTACCGCAACCAACCGTTGGTTTAATGGTCCTGAATTTCTCAGGCAACGGGAAGACGAGTGGCCACAAGACAATCAAAACATTGAGACAACGACTACTGAACTAAAGAAACATGTTCTTCAAATATCTCACATTAACATGCTTTTTAATGTGAATCGCTTCTCAAAATGGTGTCGCCTATGGAGAACGGCGGCCTATGTCATACGTTTTACTCAAAATTGTAAAAGAAGCTTGCTAGACCGGGCAATGTGCTTAAAAGAGTTGCAGCAGGTCGAGCTTGAGCAAGCGGAATTGCTACTATACCGCCAGGCGCAACTCGATGGATTTTCGGATGAAATAATGAATTTAAAAGCCAAGAAACGAATACAAAAAACATCCGCATTGTACAAGCTCGCAGCATTTCTTGACGACGATGGTGTTTTAAGAGTTGATAGCAGGATTTCCAACGCCCACAATCCACGAGGGAATCCAGTAATTCTTCCAAAAAATAATAGAATCTCAGCTTTAATAATTCAACATTACCATTCGAAATTCCACCATCTGAATAATGAAACGGTAGTAAATGAATTACGCCAATATTTCCATATACCACGTTTACGGCCAACAGTGAAGTCAATTTTAAAAGATTGTCAAAAATGCAAAATTCTTAAAGCTGTGCCTACAGCGCCACAAATGGCAAGATTGCCTCGAACTAGAACAACACCTAACGTCGCACCTTTTACATTTACGGGTGTAGACTTTTTTGGGCCTATATTTGTTTCGGTGGGCCGGCATAAAGAAAAAAGATATGGTGCCCTATTTACGTGTCTGACGGTGAGAGCCATTCATGTCGAAATTGTTCACTCGCTAACATCGAACTCTTGTATTCTTGCAATAAGAAGTTTTATTGCACGCCGAGGAACGCCCCAAGAATTCCACAGCGATAATGGAACTAATTTTGTCGGCGCGGAACGAAAACTGCGCGAAGCATTGGATGCTGTTGACAAAGATTTATTAGTTCGCAATTTTACAACCGCGACGACGACATGGAAATTTATCACGCCGGCAGCCCCCCACATGGGAGGCGCATGGGAGCGCCTGGTCCGCTCATTCAAAACTATATTTTATAAAATAACGCCGGTACGTGCACCGTCTGATGAGCTGTTACACAGTATGATTGCAGAAGTGGAAAATATTATTAATTCTCGGCCTTTGACATACATACCCATAGACAATGAACAGGAAGAAGCGTTAACACCAAATCACTTCCTTTTGGGAAGATCCAATGGCATGAAACCTCTTGCGATCTTTGACGACCACCACACCACCTTACGTCACACTTGGCTCACATCTCAACAATATGCCCAGCATTTCTGGAAACGGTGGGTCAAAGAATATCTGCCGAGCTTAACTTGCCGCACGAAATGGCATGAAAAGAAAAAGCCGATTCGGGTAGGAGATTTGGTTGTGGTTGTTGACCCTGGTTCAGCACGGAATGTTTGGTTACGAGGTAGAGTGTTGGAAACAAGAACTGCTTACGATGGACAGGTTCGCAGTGCGACCATACAAACAATACAAGGAGTCTTCGAGAGACCAGCTGTAAAGTTAGCAGTTATAGAAGTGGCTGGTGAAAAGGAGTAAGCCCGCGAATCCTTCTCGCCTTACTGTGAGGGAGTGTTACCGCCACTTAAGCAACACCTCATTATTTTATTAGTTTTTCAACACTAAAAGTGTTCATTTGCTTATACATATACTACCGACATGTACTAGTATATACATTCATAGTTAACATACATAAATGAACCTTTGTAGATTGAGAAACGTAGCAACCACATGCCAATTTTTATAAGGTTAAGTCTTTTCGATGTGAACAGCAGCCGAGCTAAGATTAATTGATCTAAAAAAGAAAACTTATATTGAAATTGTCTGCATTTCTTCACTAAAAAAGTTTGTATAATGTTATTTGAATTCTGTAATTCTTATTCTAAGTAATAATATGTGAAATTTAATTATATTTAGGAATTTTAACTCTCCCGCTCTCCATATAATACCGCCTCTCGCTATTGGGAAAATAAATACGTATACCTTGGATTATTAGAAATTGCTTATTCTTTGAGAGTTTAAAATCGAAAGAAGATTTGCGGACTCAACGCAGAGTAAATTTCTCTGCTAACACTAACTTTGCAAGTAACGCCCCAATAGCTCGTGCACTTCGGGAATTTAATGCTTTATCTAATTCGAGCGTACTTGATTTCGCTTTATCTAGAAATAATTTTGTGAAAACTCTACGTTCAATAGCTTAGCATGGAATTGATATTAATTGCTAGTATTATATTAGCCAATTTTGGCCACTCAATATTATTTTTCTTAGTCTGTAAGGTACTTTGTACTGTAGATTAATAAATAAATAAATAAATAAATAAATAAATGATTTAAAATGTAGCTGAGTTGCCGGCAGGGATGTGACGAACTCATAAAAGCGAGTTTGACATATCTGCAGTTGCGCCAAAAAATAAATTTGAAGAGGGTTGCTTCACTGTGTGGGGCTTATACCCTTTTTTGACGAAGTTTAATCATACAAAATAAAGTGTGTTGATGAAGTAATAAAATTTTATTTCATATCTACTTCGAAATCAAACAAACACGATTTCATTTATAATGATTAGCAATTTTTTATTTAAGAATATTTAGTTCATGTGTATATAAATTCAGTTTTAACTGAGTAAAAACTTACTTATTGATTATTCAACTAAAGAGACAAAAACCTCTAGTGGCAAAAATTGTACGTATCCCTATACAATATTCGCAATGTTATTTATTTGGAATTTTTTAAGTATGAGTCTCCGTAAAACCACTTGCATTAACTAATTTTTTGACTAAGTCACTTATTGGTTGCGAAACAATATTAATTTTGTGAATTTATTTCTAATGTAAACCTTCTGTTTGGTAGATTTCCGCTATCAAAAAACAAACGAATATCGATATAAAAAATTATAACTTTTTTAATTAACTGAGTGCGGTGATTGTTTAGTACCTCATTGCTAAATAAAGTTTCAATCGCTATGTGATCGTCCATTATATTGTTTGAAAAGGCTGTCCTAAATTTTGGAAATTTTTATTCGGGGTGTTATAGGGGGCTAAAGGGGGAAATTTCAATATTTTGAAAAGCTGATATTGCAAAAACTATTTAAAGACCTTTTATGATATGCATATGTGTTAATAAATTATGTACATATATGTATATTACGAGAAAAATAACAAAAACTGAAAAACGCTCATTTTTTTATACAAAACTATATTTTTCTTTAAAAATACGTATTTAATTGTATGTGAAAATTGGTTTGTCTTAAAGCCCAT
The DNA here is from genome assembly GCA_963971545.1 of Philophylla caesio. NCBI lineage: Eukaryota > Metazoa > Arthropoda > Insecta > Diptera > Tephritidae > Philophylla > Philophylla caesio. Next base: position 154,951,239 of record OZ020604.1, on the reverse strand, counting down.
AAAAATACATTTAATTTGATGTATAATTTTTATATATTAAAACTTAAGTTTTGTAAGAAATTTTGTTTTATTTGTGTTGCTGGCGATAAGAAAATTGGTCATACTCGTACTGAGGGTTATGATCCCGAGCGGCTTCGCGAAAGGGTATTCAATAGGCAACCGGAAAGGAGTACCGCGCAGAAATACTATCGTGTTAATCCATTTCAGTTCAAAATTAGACCAAAAGAAAAAAGCACTGATGGTTTGCATTTTCTTTTATTTAACCATACATGTGTGCATGTATATCATAAAAAATATTGAAAGCTGGTGTTAATTACAAATAACAATATTTTTTCAAGATCACATGTAAACACCACCATGGAGCGCAGCACAGAGGAAATATCGACATGTGAGCGGTTTCTTCTTTGTGAAATAAAGGTAGGTACGTGTTTCAATTAATTTGTTAATATTCAAATGTTTTATTCAAAACTAATTGCATTTTCTTTCAATTAAGACTACAATTAAGTTCCTGCTATCACCATCCTGACAACATCTTCACCAGCTGTTTCTTCCCGACGAAAAATCATGTAAAGCAGAATGCGTGCAACGTCACAGGTTAGAATAGAGAGAGAATGGGAGAATTCAGTACAGCAATACACATGTCTACATGTACATATCGCACCCTAAACCAAAACCAGTTACAACTCAAAAAATCTCAAATGTGATTTTATGTTACATGTTTTATATTTTATCGTACTCCAGTTTAACATAATTGTTAAATTAAGAAGTATCTTAACAGATCCATGTGTTCAAGTCTGGGATTAACTCGAGAATTAGATTCTTTATGTATGCTAGTGCCGAGTGCACTGATTAACAGAGTAAATGAAAAATAGTCATTGGAGTTAATGAACTATTACAATATAAGTTTGCGTTTATTTCGAATTCAAGTCAACGCTACAATAAATGGTATGTAAGTATATATGTATTTGTACATATGTATGTGCCAAAGGGCAATGAAAGGTAAAGTATGCAAAATGATGTGGTTGCGGTGGCGGTCACGGTGCGAATAATTTAAAAGCGATAAAAAGATTTTAATTGCGGATGTCTGGTACCGCTTACAAAAGCAAAGATATGAAACGTATTACAGTTTACAATAAGGTTGCCGGCCGCCCGCAAAATACATGAATTTAATAAAAGAATTTAGCAAGTACATTGAATTAATCGAATACTTATTGCTAATCGAAGGTGATGAGATTCATGTTCTCAACATGCCGGCCCGCCTGCGCCGGAGCGAGATTGAGTAGTTGTTGCAGCTTCTCCAAAGTTGATACTGCTTTGCTGAACAGGTCGCGGATGCGCCGCTGGGCTGACGTGCGGCCCGGTGTCTGCTTCTTCTTCTGGATCGCTCTGCTGGTCGAAGCTACTCCGCGATTATCCGTTTGCCGGCGAGGTTCGTGGCGACGCCTCTCTGGTGGTGGTGATGTCGAGCTGTGTAACAGTGTGTGGTGCGCTTTGCCACAGCGGTGACAGCTGTCAGGGGAACTACAGGCTCCGGTGGTGTGAGATGTAGCCAAACAATTCACACAGTAGCGGTGCACCTTTGCCGACTCATACCTTTCTTCCGGCGTCATCGCGATGAAGGCGTGGCAAAAACGTAGACTGTGGAACCGGCAGCACAATCGACATTGGTTGGCTTCCATGCTGACGGGGTATCTATGGAAGAGAATTTCAAGCAACGAGATTAGTTGTTGTGAATATGAGGAGCATGAGCCCGAGGCGGAAGTGTGGTTATAAAGGAGTATGAATAAGGGAGTGTGAGAATAATATGGGTAGTTTGATAATTAATTTGAGGGCAAAATGCAAAGTTTTGTAATACTACGGGTAACTATGCCAGCTTGCGTACGAATATCTACCACCCGCACATGTTGGTCAGCCCCTAAATGGAGTTTGGTGACTCGACCAAGTCGCCAGTCGTATGGGGGAAGAAGATCGTCCTTGATTACCACCAGGTCTCCTTCGCTTATATTCCGTTGCGGGTGTTTCCATTTGTATCTTTTGTGCAATTCTTGTAGGTATTCGTTTCTCCACCGGGAGCTGAACTGGTGATGGAGAACCTTTAATTTTTGCCATTTCGTGGTAGGAGATAAATTTTTGGCATCCGGTTCTGGTAGAGCAACTAAAGGAGCGCCGCGGAGGAAATGGCCTGGCGTTAGAGCAAGTACGTCGTTTGGGTCTTGTGACATGGAGGAGAGAGGGCGTGAGTTAAGCACAGCTTCAATTCGAATGAGGAGAGTGGTTAATTCTTCGAAAGTGAATTTGTGGTTTCCCGCGACCTTGGTGAAGTGGGTCTTGAAGCTTTTTACGGCGGCTTCCCATAAACCACCCATGTGCGGGGCGTAAGGTGGTATGAACTGCCAAGAGAGTCCTTGTACCGCATATTTTTCTGCTACATCAGACGCCGCTTCTTTGAGGAACTGGGCGAAATCTCGCTGAAGCGCCCGTTGTGCTCCGATAAAGGTTTTCCCATTATCGGACATGATTTTGTGGGGTAATCCGCGCCGACCTACGAATCGAGTAAATGCGGCCTTGAATGCTTCCGTGGTTAAATCGGTGCATGTCTCTAAATGTACAGCTTTTGTGGAAAAACATACAAAAACGCTAACGTAGGCTTTGAGATAGGGAGCTTTTCGGAGGGGGGACGTTTTTACCATAAATGGCCCAGCGAAGTCAACACCAGTAGTATGAAATGGTACAGAGTAAGTTGTTCGCTCGGGAGGGAGTGCGGCCATAATTTGCGATCGCATGTTTTGCTTATATATTGTACAAGTCTTACAGTGGAAGATGCACCCTGTTACCTTCTGCTTTAGTCGAGGTATGTAATATTCTTGCTGCACCATGCGTACCATCAGCTGTTTTTCAGCGTGAAGCAAAGTCTTATGGAGGAAGTCTAGCAGCAGTGAGCAAAATTTGGAGTTATCGGGAATAATTATCGGATGGCGTTCATTATAACTAAGAGCGGCGTAAGCTAGACGACCATTCACTCTTAGAACACCTGATTTGTCCAGCATTGGGTTCAATGTTAATAATGAACTTTTTTTGTTAATGGAGTTTGAGGACTCCAGGGCATTCATTTCGTCAGCGAAATATTTGCGTTGAGTTATGGCTATTATTCTTATTTTGGTGAAATTAAGCTCCTCCTGAGTGAGTGCTAAAGAAGTGGGAGTTCGAGATTTTTGTGAATTGTGGATAAACCGATATATATAAGATACAACTCGTAGAGCTCGTGAGAATGAGGAAAATCTATCTATCATTTTCCATGTATGGGGTGGTTTCTCGAGCCAAGCCAACACGATAGAGGAGTCTGACCAGAGTGTCAGTTCGTGAGGTGGCAGGTTGAGATGGGAACGGGTATAAGAGATCAATTTTGACAGCAATACAGCGCCGCAGAGCTCTAACCGTGGCAAGCTTATCGTTTGCAAGGGGGCAACTTTGGTTTTTGCAACAAAAAGGTGAGTAGCGACAGAGTTTTCTTCGTGTTGCACAGTTATATAAACGCAAGCACAAAATGCCTTTTCGGAAGCGTCCGAGAAACCATGCAATTGTATGTGTTTATCTGGTATGAACTGCACCCTCCGGGGAATTTTAATAGAGTTTATAGCGTGAAGGCTTTCGCGAAATGTGTTCCACTTGTGGAAAGTCAAGGGTTTCACGTGCTCGTCCCAGTCGGTTCCTTCTAACCAGAGTTCTTGGAGGAGAATTTTGGCAAGGATCATTACTGGCGATAGCCATCCTGCCGGGTCGAAAAGTTTCGCTACAGCCGACAATATTTGTCGCTTTGTGCTTGATTTTGAAGCGGGTAAAGGATCGTATGAGTAAGAGAATGAGTCTTCTAGGGCATTCCATCTTATTCCGAGTGTTTTAGTGGAACTCGTATTTTGGAATTTGAGAAATTCAGTATCTAGAACATCAGAGTCTGGGATTAACTCGAGAATTAGATTCTTTATGTATGCTTCCTTCCTATTTTTTTTGTTTTTGGTTTTACACACCTTGTGCGCCCTTGAGCGAACAAATTAATTTTTGGATTTTTAATTTTAAAATGTTTTTTTTTTTTTTGCAATTTTAGGCACATTAGCGTGTGCGCATTTGTTGTAATTCTTTGACGCACTTTTGGTTTTTTATTGTACAGCAACGCGCTTTCGTTTAATTTTATTTTCTTTTATTTCAACTTGTAATATACGTTTGTTTAATTTTATTTTCTTTTATTTCAACTTGAAATGCACTTTTGTTTAATTTTCTTTTCTTTTATTTTAACTTGTAACGCACTTTTGTTTAATTTTCTTTTCTTTTATTTTAACTTGTAACGCACTTTTGTTTAATTTTCTTTTCTTTTATTTTAACTTGTAACGCACTTTTGTTTAATTTTCTTTTCTTTTATTTTAACTTGTAACGCACTTTTGTTTAATTTTCTTTTCTTTTATTTTAACTTGTAACGCACTTTTGTTTAATTTTCTTTTCTTTTATTTGAAATTCAGTATTTTAACGCAATTTGATTAATTTTTTGTTTTTCACTTTTTATGCGCACTTTCTACCCACTTTGTTCAACTTTGTTTTATTTGAAACGTATGCGCAAATTGTGTAATATTTTACCGCAGTTTGATTAATTTTTTTTTTTTTTTGTTTTTTCACTTATTATGCGCACTCGCTTTCGTTTATGATAATTTTTATTTAAGTAAAACTTTTAACGCACTTTATTTTTTTTTTTTTCTTCTCTGCGCACTTCAACTTTCCGTTTTTCAGCTCGCGTGACCGATCAACCGTACCGTTTGAAAAATTTAAACGACTGTGTAGGTGACGCAGCAGAGCTTTAGAATGGCTGCTGCTGAGGTCTGTTTAATGAGCAACTTGAGGTTGCCAATTCTTCTTGTTGGATCGTAAGGACCATGTTCAAGTCTGGGATTAACTCGAGAATTAGATTCTTTATGTATGCTAGTGCCGAGTGCACTGATTAACAGAGTAAATGAAAAATAGTCATTGGAGTTAATGAACTATTACAATATAAGTTTGCGTTTATTTCGAATTCAAGTCAACGCAACAATAAATGGTATGTAAGTATATATGTATTTGTACATATGTATGTGCCAAAGGGCAATGAAAGGTAAAGTATGCAAAATGATGTGGTTGCGGTGGCGGTCACGGTGCGAATAATTTAAAAGCGATAAAAAGATTTTAATTGCGGATGTCTGGTACCGCTTACAAAAGCAAAGATATGAAACGTATTACAGTTTACAATAAGGTTGCCGGCCGCCCGCAAAATACATGAATTTAATAAAAGAATTTAGCAAGTACATTGAATTAATCGAATACTTATTGCTAATCGAAGGTGATGAGATTCATGTTCTCAACACCATGTAAAACTACTGTAGTTGTGAGTAAGTAAATATTTCGTTAACTGATAACTGATTATAATTAAGTCAACTTCTAGTCAACTAAAAAGTGTTAATATACCTAATATATGTATTAGCCTGGCCATTTTCGTAAGACCATTTCGTTTTAATAAGCGCCGGGCTGAAAAAGTTTTCTTTTTGTTTGAAAAAACCACACAAAAAATTTGAAGCTGACCGGATAAATATTAATGGACCCAAAAGTTGTTTAAGTTTGAGCGAAGGCAGTTTTATTGCAATTCCACTGGTTCTTATAATTTAACATATATATTCGTATAGTTTTAAATAAAATAAATCAATATAAATATGAAAAGGCTGAAACATTTTATATTACTACCCAATCAATGCAGATTTTGTATGCGTTGGATATTTTTTACGATATGAGTCAACAACTTGCAACATAAATTGAGCCTCTTCTTCGTCTCGTGTTAAAACGCGATTATAATCCTTCATAAATTTAACGCCACGCTCAGCAGCGTCGTTAACTACAAATAATTTTGAAAAGGATTCTGAGGCGGCTTGAAATTCTTCATTTTCCTCCCACAGATATGGGTCGAGTTTGAAAAAGTCAGTTTTTAGTCCAAAATTTAAAAACATAGCTTTTGATTTATATGAAACGAAACCAGATAAATCGCATTGTAATAAACGTTCCATATTTGATAAAGTGCGGTATTTAACAAAAGCAACAATTGGATCCTTTGCGATCAAGCGATCCACCATTTTATTTTTAGTTGTGTATAATACGTTGGGATCGAAAAATGCAAGACCCACTATTTCTGGAGTTAAATATCACAAGTGATTCTTCATCTTCTCTGCCACGACATCAGATACGACTTTATCTATTTCAGAAAATTGGAAAGCGGCATGTATAAAATTTAAATCCTGATTGGGGCATTCAATAGCATTTGTGCATCCGTATATTTATTTAGCTTAATTAATTCAAATGTTTTGTAAAAAAATCGGAAGCTTAGTCTTGTTTTTTTTCATGTAGTATTAGTACATGTACTGGATACATATGTATACGATAGTTCCCAAAGTTGCAATTAAGGCAAGAACGATAGAATACAAGATTGCGCCTTCCCAACGAAAAATCATGTAAAGCAGAATGCATGCAACGTCACAGGTTAGAATAGAGAGAGAATGGGAGAATTCAGTACAGCAATACACATGTGTTCATATACAAATCGCACCCTAAACCAAAAACAGTCACTACTCAAAAAATCTCAAATGTTCAGGAGAGGCAAAACAAACAGTCTCTACAATAATGATGATAATTTTATTATCATACTTTTCCAGTAAAAGAAGATAGTAACTACGAAAAAATTTCTGGAGCAGTTGGAGAAGTATTCCGTGAATTAGTTTATGTGGAAAAAGGATTTAAATTTTTTTTTTAATATCCAAGAGAAGTAAAATATTTAATGTAAAAATGGTTGTAATATTTTAAACGTACTTTTCCAGTAAATAAGATAGTTACGATGAAGAAATTTTCGGAGCATGCGATTTTAAACAAATTTTGAGTTGTGACGGTTTTTGGTTTAGGGTGCGATATCTACTTATATTAAAATTCATCCACATGTTCACACATATATTAAAAACTGAAAAACTGTCGGCACAGAACCAAGTTTTAAAAGTCGCCTCCGCATTTAAAGCTGTCGCTATTACAATTGAGGCTCGCACACTTCATTTTTAAACGCTTTATTTAAATAAATTCACACAAAATCACCGAAAGCCATATAAGAACAATTATATGTTTTTAAACAAATAAACTGCCTGTGACGTGGCATAAATAGCTGATTCTGTCAAATCTACCGAGAGCGAATAGCGATTTGCGGAAGGCTCAACCTCTTTATTCTCTAAATCGTGCAAGTAAGGTATACATTTTTTAAATATGTGCTATAAATATTAATTGAAACGGATACAGTTAGAAAGATAAATCAATTTCTTTTAGTGCAATAATTTTTTTTTATATTTAGTTAATTTTTTTCTTCAAATATTCAACTTTGGAGAATTGCCTTTTTGCATGTATACTCGTAGTATAGATATGTATACGGCATATCTCATAGTTCAAAGTGAAGTACTGATTTTTCAAAAATGTGTATTATTTTTAAATATAAATGCATATCATTAGTAAGAATAGACAATTATCTTTATGTTCATGTTATTTTCATTTAAAATTTTTAATATTTTTAACTTGTGAAAATTGCCTTATTGCATGTGCAGAGTACATGTACGGATTTTACATACTTGTAAGTCAAGTATAACTTTTTTTACAATGTTCAATAATTTTAAATAAAAATTAGAAGGAATAATCAATTATCTTTCAGTCCATTATTATTTTTTTAAATTTAATTCATAGTATTTATGAAATTTTCGAACTTTTGAAGATTGCCTTATTGCATGTGCAGAGTACATGTACGGCATTTCACATACTTGTAGGTCAGGTATACATTTTTTAAATGTTCAATAATTTCAAATAAAAATGGATGTTATTAGAAAGAATAATCAATTAGCTTTCAGCCCATTATTATTTTTTTAAATTAAATTAATAATTTTTATGAAATTTCCGAACTTTTGAAAATTGCTTTATTACATGTACAGAGTACAAATACGGCATTTCACTGCAAAGCGGCACAAGAGCTGCTTAAACAAACAGTATATGAAGAAAACATTGATTTCGCACTTTTCAGCGAACCGTATAAAAATGAACAGGATCCTTCATGGGTGAATAATACAACAGCAAATGCGCGATATGGAGTTGCAACAATACCCCGCAACATCTTATAACAACTGCCTGCTACATACCACCAAGCACTGACCTGAATAGGTTTTCAGCCATTATTGATGAGCTGGCGAATGACGAATGGCCCTCGTTGCAGGGGATTTTAACGCTTGGGCAATGGAGTGGGGCTGGATGCGAACTAATGCAAAGGGCAGACAACTGCTTGATTCCTTGGCTACGCTTAATGTGATTTTGCTGAACACTGGCTTTGAAAACACCTACGAAAGGCACGGAGCGGGCTCCGTTATCGACCTGACTTTCATAGTGGGGGACTGAGCAGGGACACTAGCTGGCATATCAGTGACTGCTATACACATAGTGATCACAAGGCAGTGGTCATAAATATCCAAAAAAACACACACGGATATATCGCCTCAGAAACGAGCGATGGGGTGGAAATTAAAAACCTTCGACGAAAAAATATTCGAATACAGCACAAACTGTAGAACTTCGGATAAATTTCAAAGAAAAGCGCAATCTTTTAAAGAAAGCTATCCAGGATAGCAAAAAACGAATATTCGGTGAACTTTGCTACGATCTGAATAACAACCCTTTTGGATCAGCGTATCAGATCGTACTCAAAAAACTTAAACATTCAGCCCAGCCAACTTGCCCTTCGCTTCTTGCACAAATCGTGTGTGACCTCTTTCCCTCTCATTCGAACTTAGCACGAGAGATCGCCGAACAGCCGGTTGGTAATGTTCCGGCGGTAACTGTGGAGGAGATCATAAGCGCGGGAAGCAAATTAAACAAACGTTGCCTTAAAAAGGTGATCGCCTGCAACTCGAGGATTTTTGGTAGCGTCTTTACCTATTGTCTACGCGAGGGAATCTTTCCACAAATGTGGAAGCTCCAAAAGTTGGTACTCATACCAAAATGTACAAACCCTTGTTCTTCTGCTGAATACCGTCCACTGGGTATGCTCAATTCCGTCGGAAAGCTGCTTGAACATATAATCAAAAACAGATTGGAAGAGGACACAGACAGCCCGCTGTCAAGAAATCAGTACAATCGCTGAAGAGGACATTTCTGGTAAGCGGTGGCTTAGCGGTACAAAAAAATACTGTTTGGTGGTAAGCCTGGATGTAAGGAATGCGTTTAACAGTGCAAGCTGGAAATAAATTTTAAATTCCCTCCACGCATTAGAGGTGCCCCCCTACTTACAGGTAATTATTTCGAGCTACCTCTCAGACAGAACGCTGCGGTATGATACCGAATATCAAGCTATTGATCACGTATTGACTGCTGGAGTATCACAAGGATCCGTATTTTAACCCTTCTTTGGAACATCATGTACGATGACATCCTACGGACTAGGGTTGATGAAAACGCAACGCTAATAGGCTTTGCGGATGATGTATCAATCGTAGTGACAGCGAAAACACTAAGGAAGGTCGATAATATTGCGGACGAATCAATAGAAGTAGTGAAACGGTGGCTAAGTTCAAAATCACGTTAGCTGACCACAAGGCAGAGGCAGTTCTAATAAGCAGCCGAAAAAGAGTAGAAAAGGTCGCACTTAGAATAGGCGCGAGCGTGATAGAGTCAAAGCCCTACGTAAAATACCTCGGGGTCCTTATAGACCACCGGTTGAGTTTCCGGGACCACCTATAGTACTCGAACCGAAAAGCAGCGCTAACCAAATTAATGGCTTAGAGTATGTTCTTGTAAAGACAAGGCATGAAGGAATTTTAATGCGAGGAGTCCAAATTGAAGTCGCCACAGAGATCAAGTATCTCGGCTTAATCCTGGACTCCAGACTGCAGTGGAAAACCCTCATAAAGTCGACTATATCTAAGGAAAATAAGGCAATGATGGTGTGCAGTCGTCTCGCGGGTAAATCATGGGGATGCACCCCGAAAATTCTAAGATGGATGTACACCATGATTGTAAGACCAATGGTGGCCTATGGAGCGGTTGCGTAGGCTCCAGCAGTCAATCTAGCAACGGTGAATAATTCCCTTACCAAGATGCAGCGCCTGGCATGAGCCTCTACACTTTGGAAAGCTGCCTCCAGGCTAGTACACTCCAGTCGTACACCGATAGATCGAAGACCCCCGAAGGTATAGGGGCGGGAGTCTATGGCCCAAGGACTTACCTCTCGGTGCCCATGGGGTCCTTCCCAATTATTTTCCAGGCGGAAGTATACGCCGTAAGCAGGTGTGCCGATATCAATCTGCGTAGGATATATCTAGGTGAGAACATCTTAATCCTCAGTGACAGTCAGGCAGCTCTCAAAGCCCTCTCATTATACGAGGTAAAATCCCTACTCGTAATGGAGTGCGCGGAGAAGCTCAATGACCTGGCTGAGAACAACGATATTAACCTCTTGTGGGTACCAGGACACTCAGGAATCGAGGTGAATGAGAAAGCAGACTACCTAGCAGACCATAGCAAGATTACTAGGGGGGTATAACACCAAAAGGTACAAAGTTCTTATAAACCTCGCTAAGACAAAACTCAGAATCCTAACAGGCTTTCTAACAGGACACTGCAGGTTAAAAGGGCACATGCACCGAATGGGACTCTGGTCCGGAGACCTATGCCGCTTTTGCGACATATCCAGGGAGACCCACTCCTGGAGTGCGACGCTATCGCACGTAAAAGGGAGAGGTGCATAGGGCATATTTGGCCAAAGGATGAGCAAATACACTCCTTATTCCCAGGATCAATAATGAAATTTCTGGAGGTGCTTGGTTTGAGTTATGTGCTCTAAGAAACCGAGGGTACAATAGACCCAATGGTCGCAGTGCATACCTCTAACAATATCTATCAATCTATAGGAAAGACTAGAATGACTAGAGCTAAATGATCTCTGCTCATATTATTTTCTTATCAATAAATAATTTTTTATGAAATTTAAGATTTTTGATTTATAACTTTGTTTTCTATTTTCTTATATATTTTCTGACCAGGTGGAACGGAACGAGCAGGACTATAGCGAAGGATGTGGTATAACAAACTTTTTAATGCACCTACAATAAAATGAATTTATATATATTTATAAAACAAAAATGCATTTTAAATGCTTCAACTTAGCTTACTATTTTAAGTGCTTTAATTAAGATTTAATTTCAATTAATTTTAGTTTTCTTTGATGATACCTAACATGTAAAACTGTTCTCTTATATTAAGAAATCATAAATAACTACTCTTTAAATAAGTTTATCAAATGTAGCTTAATGAAATTTTTTAAAATAAAATGCTTTAATTGTTGTAACCAAAAGGAGAACCTATAACATTTCCCAGATAACACATATTTATTTATTTATTTATTTATTTCAGTCAAATGAATACAATTCTTACTGACTTTAAAGAAAAAATGACTTAAATCTAATGAACTGAGTGATTATAAAGTAACGTACGGATTATACCTATTGGAACGGACAGATCTAGCCCGGAAACTCGGTTTAATTCTGATTGAGTTCTATATAACGAAGCATTTTCAGCATACTTAGGTTTAGCAAATTTTATATAAAATAAATTGACACTTCGCAAGTTACAACAAGGAACATTAAAAGACAATCTTTCAAGGAGAGAAGGGTCGTCAACTATACTTTTCACAATGTTGACAACAAAGGCACCTGAGAGGTGCATACTTCTGCTGTGCAAGGGTTGAAAATGCAGGAGAAGACAACGAGCTTCGTAAAAAGGGATGGGGTTGGAAAAATTCTACGAACGTAGTGCAAATTTTAAGAAACTTGTTTGTACTCGCTCTAACCGGTTAATATAACAGGAATGATAAGGCCTCCAGATAAAGGAAGTATATTCTAACCTTGATTTAACTAAAGATATATATATAAATAAAGCAATTTGAGTGTGTAAGGGTCAGAAAAGTGTTGACTATTGCGTCGAACAAAAGCGAGCATAGCATAAGATTTGGAAATAGCATAACTTATGTGGTTGGAAAAACTTAGTTTAGCATCAAAGAAAACCCCCAAGTCTTTGACTTCGCTCATGAATTTCAGGCGTGTGTCAGAAATCTTATAACTTGTAATGAAAGGGTTAAGCTTCTTATGTACTTACGTAACCAAAGAAGTATACAATCAACGTAATTGCAGTATCAAATAGGAAACATTTAAGATAACTACTAAAATAAATTGTAGTAACCATTAGAGGAATATAAAGGTAACCAATCAATTGAATTATTTTACCAGATAGCTGACTGTAAAGGTAACCAATGGATGTGTTTTCAATAACAGATATAACGGAACTTTTACATAATAAAACGCATACTGCTAACAAACGACTAACAAACACCAGACAATGTAAGAGCGAGAGTAAAAAAATAAGATTCGCACAAATGCCATTAGTAATAGCGAGAAAGAGCATATGAGCGACGTGAACAAGGATGGAGAAATTAGTTACTTTTTTTCTACGCTAGCCGTAGTAACGAAGGTAACGAATTTGTTAACACATATAAAAGTGAACGCAAACATTTATCTAATTTGTTTGCTTACCATCACCCGTCTTGCGTTCACTTGTTCGATTGTTACCAAATTAGTCACATTTGTTCTACCCGTGGAAAAACAATAATAATATCTTAATATAAAGTACAATTTATCAACTTAAAGTACCAAAGATATAAGCATAAAAATTAACTAATAACAGTAAAAAATTATCTTAATTAAACCACTTAAAATATTTAAATTTTCAGTTTTAAGAAATATCATACATATGTATACAAAACAATTAATTTTTACTTTTTACTTAATTATAATTTATTTACATATCTACATATATAACTTATATTTATCTATACAAAAGTCCTCATATATGTATAGGATGAGCGTTGGTGGCCCAAGGAACGTCATCCTTCCAAGTCAAGTCCATACCGATCCGGTAGTTTGCTTAAAATACAAAAAGAGTAAAAAGTTATAAGTCATAAGTTGAGAGTTTTTCTGCAAAAAATTAATTTTTTTAAAAGAAAATAACATGGACAGAAAGATAATTGATTGTTCTTTCTAATAGCACCCATTTTTATTTGAAATTTTCGAAAATTTTTTAAAATATTTATACTTGTCTTACACGAATGTGAAATGCCGTTCATGTACTAGGCACATGCATTAAGGCAATTTTCAAAAGTTCGAAAATTTCATTAAAAATATGTATAATACTTTAAAAAGATATAATGGACTGAAAGCTAATTGATTATTGTTTGTAATAGCATCAATTTCAATTTGAAATGTTCGAAAATTTTTAAAATATTTATTCTTGACTTATAAGTATGTGAAATGCCGTATTTGTACTGTGCACATGCATTGGAGCAATTTTCAAAAGATCGAAAATTTCATAAAAAATATTTATTAAATTAAAAAAAAATATAATGGACTGAAAGATAATTTATTATTGTTTCTAATAGCATCCATTTTTATTTGAAATTTTCGAAAATTTTCAAAATATTTGTAGTGGCCCTTTCAAACCAAGTGGCCCTTTCTTTACCAGGATAAGCCTGTTATTCGCCATTATTGCTTTTGCTTTTGCAACATAAGCTGGCTTCCATTTTTTTTGCTACTTTGTAGCATAGTCGCTCAAAAGAAAAGATTTGACTGCATTTATATCTGAAATATATAAATCTTTAAATTATTACAGCTTTTCGTTGCGTAATTTTGCGGTTGGAACGTCCGATCTGTCCATTTTCTTGAGCCAGGCGAGCAATCTGAGAGCGGCATTTGGCGGTAGGAACGGCCTAGGTTCCATTCCGCTGAGATGCTTAGGACGTTTTTAGTAAGCTTAGTGCAGTCGGAAAGGCCTACATTCCGATCTAACACTCTTATGGTGCCGTTGGCGCTTCTGCGCCTTTGCCTTTCTTCTCTTCTAAAAGTCTTCATCGTTGATGAAATAATGCCATTGGCTAGGTTCCATTCTTCTTTGCCTCTTAGCATGTAGTTCACAACTGCTTCCGGCGAAAGGTTTTCGCAAATTTCTCTTGCAGTATGGCCCTTTTGTCGTTGAAGCGTGGGCATCTCAAGAATACATGTTCCACACTGTCTGCTCGCCGATCCCGCAGCAGTCACAGTAAGGATCAACCTTGTGCTTGAATTTGTGCAGATACGACTTAAAACATCCATGACCGCTTAGAAATTGTGTCGTGTATTAGTCAACTTCGCCGTGGCTTTTTTGAACCCAGTGCTCTAAGTCTGGAATGCATCGGTATGTCCATCGTCCGTTTATCGCACTATTCCATTTGTTTTGCCACTCGGCTAGGCTATTTACTCTAGCTTCCTTGCGGGTGGCTTCAGTAGTTAACTCCGTACTTGAGAAGATACGGCTTCCTTGTGTGCGGCTTCATTTGCTACCCTCGTCCTTGTGAATATATATGCAGACTCTTTAGCTAGTAGGTCTAGTGGGTAAATACCAGCAATTACCAGGGCTGCTTCATTAGACACGGTTTTGAATGCGCTGCATACCCGGAGTGCACACAGGCGATACGTTGACTTTATGCCCCGATAGTACGATGAGTGACATACCGCATCGAACCACATCGGGGCTCCATACAAAATTTGACTTCTGATTACGCCTGCAAGCAATTTTTTGCTTCCTTGCTTTGGTCCTCTCGCGTTCATCATTATTCTGGACAAAGAGGTCATTGTAGAGGCCGCCTTGCCTCTGGCGTATTCGAGATGCATTTTGAACGACAACTTTCTATCGATAATGATACCCATACCTTATCGCAGGCTTCGCGGAAATAGGATAGCCATTTACTCTGAACGTTATATTCTCCAGCTTTTTTCTACTTGAGATAAGAACTGCCTCTGTCTTCTATTCCGCTAGGGCAAGCCCGTGGTTGACGAGCCATTCTTTAATGTTCTCCACAGAAGCAGTAGCTGTTTCGGATATTTGTTGAAGTTATTTGGACAACCTGCGGTAGCTGCAGGCGTAGTAAACCGTCATGCATGATGTTCCACAGTAATGGGCCTAGGACTGAACCTTGTAGTACGCCGCCCATAATTTCCAACTTCTTTCTTCCTTACTCAGTGTCGTACCACAGTATGCGATCTTGAAAGTAACTTCTTATTAGCCGTCGCAAGTAGTAGGATACTCCTATGCGCTCTAAGGTGTCCAAAATGTTTTCCCAGTTAGCCGAGTTGAACGCGTTTTTGACAACAAGCGTTAAAATCAAACAGTACTGTTTTGTTCCACTTAGCCATCTGGACGAATGGTTGCTTTTCAACGTCCAACCTGTTGGAGATATTACGCTCGAACAGTTTACCCGCCGAGTCTAGCAGACAAATGGGTTTGTAGCTCAATGGGTCTTCTGTGGGCCATTGCTGTTTCCAAACCGATGGAAAACGACCTTCGGCGAAACATGCGTTAAAGACTTTGTAATATAATTGGTGAAGTTATATTTCCTAAGTTGAAGCGAATGCGCTTCCTCGTAGGCTCATTACTGCATAGCAGTAAAATGCCTGTCTTGCTATATGAATAGAAATCAAACAAACTGAATCAGCTTGAAGATTAATATTGAATTTTATTTACAAAAGTTTTAGCTTATATACTATTTTCCTCGCAGAGGAAACTTATACTTAATTCTTAATTAACCAATGAGAAATCAATGTGATATTTACAATTACTTTCTCATGCATTGATTTCACACGGCAGTAAACTAATATATTTTATTGGGGTAATGCACTTGAAATGTTGGCCTTCAAATTGCTAAAAATGCAAGTGTCAGCAATTTGATGCCAGAATGTAAATATGTATGCATTCTCGCCGCTCGGCGTCAAGACATATTTCATGTTACACTTTGTAAGTGGTGCCTTGCGCGTGTGCCATACGCATTGTGTGTGTGTGTGTCAGTATGTATTGTTATGTGATATTGTGTTGCATAATTCTGTGTGGTTATTTATTATTGTACACTTTGTATATTTTGTACATTCTGTGTGTGCGTGTGTATGTCGGTATGTATAATTAGGTTTTGTGTATTTTGTGTGTGCGTGTGTGTGTTTGTATGTATGATTATACTACATCCTACCCCTTTAGATAAATGTACAATTGCTGTAGTTTCTTAAAAGTTAGGCAAATGTACATATATGTATTAATTTATGTTTGTACATTAAAATATTGTAATTTAAATATTTCTAGCTTTAATTATATTATTATTGTGTATTTTAATTAATTTGTTATCTATTTGTATAAAGCTATTGACACCTTCTTGTTTAATGACTTTGTAAGGGCCTTTAAAATCTTTATCAAATTTTCTCTTATTTCCTACTTTAATATAAACTAAATCATTAGTTTTAAAATTACTTATATTATTATGCGTATGTTTATTTATTCTATCATTTTTATTTTGTATCAAAGATTGATGAGCCATGTTATGTGCATGTATCAGTTTTAATTTGAGCTCTGTCAAATAATCATCAATATTGTATAATATGTTTTTAGATTTAAGTATTTCGTATGGTAGACTGCTAATTTTTCCAAACACTAGCTCATGTGGAGAGTAATTTGTCGTACAGTTTGGCGTTGTGTTGTAGCAGTATACGTAATAGGGTAATAAGTCTTCCCAATTGTCTTCTTTTTGAAGTGCTCGTAAGTAATCATTTAATACTCTATGGTTTCTTTCTAATGCTCCTAATGTCTCATGGTGGAATGGTGCTGAAACCTTTTTTTCAATGTTTAATAGTTTACATATGTTGGTCAGTAATTCATTTGTAAATTCTGTACCTTTGTCAGTTTTTATGGTTTTAAAACATCCATATTTTAATATAAATTGTTCAACTATTGTTCTTGCTACAGTGACTGCATCTTTACTTTGCATGGGAAATGCTGCTATATATTTTGTTAGTTCACATTGAAAAGTCAGAATGTATCTGTATTCGTTTGATGGACGTAAAGGGCCTACTGTGTCAACTGTAATTGTTTCAAATGAAGTTGTTGGAGTGTCTGTCATGGTCATTTTTTCTTTTGTGTATTTAGTTACTTTTATTTCATTGCATAATTTGCAGTTATTAATATAATTCTTTACCATGTTACTCATGTTTTTCCAAACATATCTTTGTTTTAATTTTTTAATGCATCTGGAGATTCCTATATGTCCTCCTAATTCCTCATCATGATATTTGCTTATTAGACGCTTCATTTCTTTAATACTCTTTATTTCTTTTGGCGGTGTATATACTATAATGGCTGTATTAGTTTTCATTTCTTTTTGTAGCTTATTCCATTTTTCTTTAAATTCTTGCATGCTTATATATTGGAAAATTTTGTCTTCTGCAGAGACTGCTAATTTAGCTATTTCCTGTTGTTCTACAAATAATCCTAGCTTCCTCAGAATCAACGTCATAGTTGATAACGATTTATCGCTATATTCAACAACAATATTTTTCTTTTGTGCTACTATATTGGCCTTTTCATTATACATAATGTTCTTTTTGAACTGAAATTGCAATTTCTTTATATGCGTGACGTCAGATAATGACGTTGCTTCCCAAATGTGAAGGTGATCAAGCTTCTCTTGAGTTGCAGCACTAGTTCTTTTTGCAAGTGGTTTGCTTGCTTTGCCATTTATTTCTTCGTTTAGCTTTTCGCTTTCTTTGCCATTTAAGTTTTCATTTTCTAATTTTTTACTAGTCGCTCTTGTAATTGTAAGCATATCATATGATGGTATCATTTTTCTTAATTCTTTTGATGTAATTTTTATTCTAGATAGTGCGTCTGCATTTGTATTCATCTTTCCTTGTTTGAAGATTATTTCAAAATCATAATCCATAAGATCTACACGTATTCTTGTCAATTTTGATGACGGGTTTTTATGCGTGAATAAACTTACTAACGGTCTATGGTCAGTGTATACCATAAATTTTCTACCGAATAAGTAGGGTCTAAAATAGTTAATTCCCCAATGGATGGCTAATAATTCCTTTTCTATTATTGGCTTGTTGACTTCATGCTTATTAAGTGATTTACTTGCATATGCTATCGGAGTATCTTCCCCAGGCGTCCCTTGAGATAATACTGCTCCTAAGGCATAGTTTGATGCATCAGTTGTTAAAATAAAAGGTTTGGAGAAATCGGGATATTTCAAAACTGGTGGAGTTGTTAGTTTTGACTTAAGAGTTCTGAAAGCTTTTTCACATTCTTTGGACCATATAAACAGTTTGTTTTTCTTTAATAGTTCGTTTAGTGGTTTGGATATTTGTGCAAAATTTTCTATAAAACGTCTATAGTAATTGCAAAATGCTACGAATCTACGCACCTCGTCTGCATCTTTAGGACATGGAAAATTTGTAATAGTGTCATACTTGTTTGGATCGGTCGTGATACCTTCTGCTGTAATAAGGTGACCTAAATAGACTACTTCTGTTTTTAAGAAGTTACATTTGTCTGGATTTAATTTTAAATCGTATTGTTTCAGTCTTTCGAATACCTTTATTAAATTTTCATTATGTTCTTGTAGTGTTGAACCAAAAATTATTACGTCGTCTACATATAAGAATGCAGCTTCTTGTAATCCACTCAAAGCTATAGTCATCATACGTTGAAAGCTATTAGTCGCTATTTTTAAACCAAATGGTAGCCTTTTGAACTGATAATGTCCTTTATTAGTCGAAAAAGCTGTAAGCGGTCTGGATTGCTTATCTAACGGTATTTGATGGAAAGAACTGGTCATATCCAAAGTTGAAAAGTATTTGGCTTTGCCTAATTTGTCTAACACATCTTCTAATCTTGTTAATGGGAATTTATCATTAATAATTTTGTTGTTAAGTTGTCTGCAATCAACTACTAGTCTCCATTTAGTTTCATCATTTGTGCTCTTTTTTGGCACAATTAATAACGGTGAATTGTATGGACTGATTGAATCTTCAACAATGTCCTCTTTAATTAGGTTGTCAACTTGTTTGTTGATCTCATTAACATGTACATTTGGTAATCTGTAGTTTTTTATATATACTGGAGTTTTGTCATGTACAGAAATATTTTGTGTATAAAAATTGTTTTTTGTTAAAATGTCTCCTTTTAGATGAAAAATCTCATTGTATTTGGTACAAATATTTATTATAGATTCTCTTGCTTGTGGATCTAGATTTTCAAAATTTATTGTATTTTTAATAAAATTAATTCGGTCGTTTGAATTAAATTTTGAGTCATATTTTAGAATTGTAAAATTTTTTATTGGTTGTATGTGTAATGGAATATCTTTAATTGTTATGTCATGTTCATTCGTATTTATGAACTTTATATGTTTATAACCTTTCTTTGGTATTATTGTATTAGCTATAAATATGCCTGGTGTTATTTCACTAGCGCATACTAAACTGTCTTCATTTAAGTCAATGTCTATTTCTTTAATAATTTCTGTTCTAGGTGGCAAATTAATACTTGGTAATGTACTGAGTTTCATGTACATTGGCAAGATTATTTGTTGTTCTTCATATATAATTGTGAGTACAAAGGTTTCATAATCTATTTTACAATTATATTTTGTCAAGAAATCTCTACCTATAATTCCATCTGTAGATATGTTAATATTGTCAAAAATATAAAATGTATGTTCAATCATAAATTCATCATATTGAAGTGAAAGATTTGTTTTCGAATTTGTTGTTAATAAATTGTCACTAAGTCCATTTATGTTATATTGTTGACAATTTGTTATTGGACTGTCTTCTATAGATGCATGTTTTATAATTGATATGTCTGCACCTGTGTCTATTAGAAATGTTATTGGTTTTCGTATTGTCTTTGATTTAATTATAATATAATTTGTGTCTTTTTGGGCTATACTATACGTATTTAAAGTTTTATTTATGACCCCAGCTTCTTTCATCTGGGGACGTCCTAGTTTTCCTGAGAATTTTTATTTTGATTATTATTATTTGTTCTGTTCTGATCAGAATTTTGAGGACGTCGGTCATTATTTCTGTTGTTAGAATAATTTCTATTGTTATTATCATTATTCCTGTTGCTGTTGTTATAACTTCTACTGTTATTATTATTATTCCTGTTGTTGTTGTTATAGCTTCTGTTGTTATTATTACTCCTGTTGTAATTTGTATTATTAGACATTCGATTGTGATCATCATGCCTTCTGTTTCCATTAAAAGATTGTCGCGTATTATTATTATAGTTATTTTTGTTACGAAACATGTTCAAATTGTTAGTTGGAATGTCTACTTCTTGAGCTGTTTGGAGTGCTTCAGAAAACGTTTTAGGTCTAGCCGCAAAAACAATAGATTTAAGTGGTTCATTAACACCATTTTTAAATGCGTTTAATGCTAATTGGTCATTAAGCTTTATAATTATTGATTTATTATCTGATCCTTGCTGCGAGATTTGAATCTCATTAAGTGAAGCTGTTATGCTTTCAATCTTTGAAGCAAAATTTTGTAATGGCAAGTTGCTTTGCTTTATCACACTAAGCGTATTTTGTAGCTTTAGCGGATTTTTATTTAACTTGTATAATTTTTCTAGGGTAATTTTTAGTTGTTCAATAGTAATTGGCTCTGTTTCAGCTAAAAGTCTATTCTTTACTTTTTGTGAAAGTTTTCCAGCTAAAATATATTTTAATAACATAATTTTCTGTGTTTCTGATAATGTATTTGCATAAAATTCAACTGTATCAAGAAATTTTGCCAGAAGATATTGTTCCCCTCCAAATTCAGGAATGATTTTTGAGGCAGTGGCAAAGTCAAAATTTGCCATTTTATTTTTTAAAAGTAAATGTATTTTTGCAGTTATTTGCTGAAATTTTAATTTAATATCCTCTTTTTCGTGCTCTTTGAGTTGCACTACTAGTTCTGACCAAATTTGCTTGATTATAGTTTTTGTATGCTCTATATATACATCAGAATATGTCCTATTTGGACTCTTTTTTAATTTAATTAATATGTTTTGTATTTCATCCATAAATAAATTCTTTTATTTTTCATAATTTTTTTTTTTTATTTATGTACTAAGATTGGCTACAGATCTACTTATTTGTTGATTAACATAATTTTTATAGTAATTATGTAACCTGAATAAACCGTAAATAATAATAATAAAAATTAACAAATAAACTATATGTTGCAGACTGTGGTCTTCCTTGGTTATTATGCTATCATTAATGTTGTTGTTTATTACTTCTGACGGGTTTTGTCGTTCCTGTTTTGGACCCCACATCTTTTTAGAATTTTTAACTTTTCTAGGTATTGTCTCTTCTCCACTCCGTAGGATAAATGTATCATTTGATACAATTCCTTACATTCCTTTCTGTAACGTACAGCTTTACCCCCTCTAGGTCTTCTGGTATGAACTTCTTTTATGGATTAATGAAAATTTGTATAATTTTGTTTTTGTTGTGGCAATCTTATTTTATACTCTTCCAGGGAGATAGCCTTCGGTCCAGCCACTTTGGGCGTTGCCTTGTACACTGGAGCATCAGCTACTTCCTCTACAGTATATTTTTCTGTTATATCTGATTTTACTTCAGTATTTTTCTGTTGGTTTAATAAATTCTCATATTTTGCAAAGGTATTGTGAAATTCTTCAAAAGTAAAAATTTCATCCATTTTATTTTAAATAAATTTATTGGAATTTTAATTTTTCTTTAGCAGGATCTAAAAATTTGTTGCCGGTTTGGCAGGATCTTAAAATTTTGTCGGTTTGGCAGGATCGCCATGTAACTAATATAATTGGTGAAATTATATTTCCTAAGTTGAAGCGAATGCGCTTCCTCGTAGGCTCATTACTGCATAGCAGTAAAATGCCTGTCTTGCTATATGAATAGAAATCAAACAAACTGAATCAGCTTGAAGATTAATATTGAATTTTATTTACAAAAGTTTTAGCTTATATACTATTTTCCTCGCAGAGGAAACTTATACTTAATTCTTAATTAACCAATGAGAAATCAATGTGATATTTACAATTACTTTCTCATGCATTGATTTCACACGGTAGTAAACTAATATATTTTATTGGGGTAATGCACTTGAAATGTTGGCCTTCAAATTGCTAAAAATGCAAGTGTCAGCAATTTGATGCCAGAATGTAAATATGTATGCATTCTCGCCGCTCGGCGTCAAGACATATTTCATGTTACACTTTGTAAGTGGTGCCTTGCGCGTGTGCCATACGCATTGTGTGTGTGTGTGTCCGTATGTATTGTTATGTGATATTGTGTTGCATAATTCTGTGTGGTTATTTATTATTGTACACTTTGTATATTTTGTACATTCTGTGTGTGCGTGTGTATGTCGGTATGTATAATTAGGTTTTGTGTATTTTGTGTGTGCGTGTGTGTGTTTGTATGTATGATTATACTACAACCAGAGAACTTGTATTGACAGAGAAGCCTTATCCCAGTCCATTCCGACACACATTCCTCTGATTTTGAGGGGTACTGTATATGTAAGCGTGGTTCACCACAATATTTTTCAAAAATGTTCACCACAATTCGACAGCGATTGAGCAAAAAACTAACAGCAGCAGAGCGGGAATTGATAAAACGAGAGTTTTAATGTATTTTCGTTCTGTTATCGGTCGAGCCGAATATTTATTTAAATTTTGTCAAAATTCATTCACTTAAATTTATAAAAATAATGTTTGAGGCAATATTTTTCAAATTTGGTACAATGCATAGCAAGTAGTACTTTGTACACATGTAAATCTGGCCATATGAGCAATTTATTTACTCTTTAACATTCAATTTGGTTGATATAAATTCAGTAATTTTGAATCTTCACAGGTTTCTTATGTATTTATGTACCTACAATCATAAATATTACATGTGTAAGTATATATTCTACAAACATACATGCATATGTACATATATGAATGAACGTAAATATGTATGTATGTATGTATGTATGTATGTATGTATGTACATAGTATATATGTACATACATTTGTACTTATTTTATGTACTTATGTACGTACATACATAGAAAGGCTCATATCATATTCTGATTCATACAAAATCTGTAAAAAGCCAACAATATGCCTAATACATAGTATTTATGTATGTATATACATATGTATGTATATACATATTTATATGTTGATTTTACTAGTTACTTATTATGACATGTAATATAATTGTGTATGTTTTCCGAAACTAAATTTAATACATACATACATATGTACATATCACCCATGTTTAAAATATTAGATCAAACAAATAGAAGCCTAAAATTCATCTTACTTGCAAGCAAAAATACAAACGCATATTTTTATGCACATACATACAATAAATACAAACGTACATTTGTTCACGTGCCCGCAAACCACCCTTGAGCTCTAAATGTTTGCTTCTGCTCGGATTTCCGACAATTCTGCTGCGAGACGAAGGCAATAAACCACCACCATAAATTAGAGTTGGGTGCAAATACTTTTCGTTTCGCAGTAGGTACAAGGAAAAATAGGATAATAAAAAAAAATATACGATTTAACTCTCAGAGACGTTTAACTGTGAGAAAATCAATAACATATAGCTGCTTAATACTTATTAAGGTGAGATATAGTGTGATACATTTTTTAAATAAATTAAAAGTGAAAATTAATTATGAATTTTTGTAACTATTTTTTATAAAGTAGTAGATTTCCTACTCCGACTACAAATTGCAGTAAAAGGTTTGCAAATTCAGTGATGACCAACACTGTTGTTCAAATGCGACAAAATTCGGCTACATATTTACATATATGTATATATGTGCTCATACAAATGTACACAGCGCGTATTGAGATGATGAAGATGTGCTGAGTATTTATCTTGGCAAGGCCGATTTTGCGAAATATAACCGAATGCATTTATATATATTGAGTAGTATTTTACAATATAATGGTTCGAAATGATAAAATATTCATAAATTAGATATGAATTTGGTAAAAGAATATCGTATTAGCTAAGGAATGACCAATATACATATTTTTATTTATTTTTCACCAACACATTTGCCGGACTGGGCCAGAAATAGGCAACGCCCCTGTACTTGCAAAGCTGAAGACGAAAATGTTGATATTTATAAATTTTTGCAATATCGTGAAAAATGTGCCTCGCTGGCAGATTTTAAGTTGCGCTGCAATTTATGAATGAAATGAGTTTTACGCTCGCGCAATTTATGAATGAAATGGTTTAGGATTTATGGCGCCGGTGTAACTGTTGATTTAGCAGTTGCTGCGGGAAGTGAGGACAGAAGTGTGCGCACGTCGATATGTAAATATGTATAAATATAAGTATGTGCATATATTTGTATGTACAAAGACGTCATTTGTCCTTGAATTTATATTTTGGCATGTGATGTACATATGTATGTACATAGGTCAAGGTTGATTTATATTATTTTGTAAATACGAGTACCTACATTTGATTTTTTATGAGCATTTATATATGTAAATACGTATATACATTTATATGTACATATGTATGTATGAACAAAGTTAGTTCTTTTTTTTGTATACATATGTACGCATAGATAAGTATATACTTATAATGGGTAAAATATTGATTTATATTATGTTGAATGGGGGTTTATATCGATACACAGATATGTACATATGTACATATATCAATGTACATGTAATTATTGGGGTACTATTTACGTGCATACATAAAATGTGTACATGCAGACATATGGTACTTAATACCTATTAATTTTACCTATGAAGTATAATAAATGCAAAGTTTGGGTGGAAAAAAAGTTTTAAATTAATATCCATGCATTTATGAATGTACATATGTACATATGTATACATATGATTTGCAGTAATTTTTGCGAATAACTTATTATATAAAAGCGTAAAAATTATGTGCCAAAAAATACAAATCGCCGCCGGCATTTTAGCATTTGCGTTTGCGCACCACCATTATAGCAAATCTTATCATATCATATGTACGTACACACAAATAACACAAAAGAGGACTCTTCATTAACTAATTAAACAAAGGTTATTACTATTTAATAAATACAATTCGGCTTTTTACTTTATTTTTCCAATATCCAACGAAATTCATAAATTTCCGTAATGCCGTCGGCAAAACAACTGGTGGATTATGCTCCCATTTGTGCATTACCTACATAGATATTCATAAAACAAAAGAGGGGCGGCTTCAGTCAATAATTTCACAAATGCACATAAGTATGTACATATTATCAAACATGTTATAATTTTTCTGCTTTTTAATAAATTATGAAGTCTATTTTTCTTACATATATGAGAATATTCAAGCTGTTAAATTTCTTTCGACCTCACTCATCTCTGTTAACTTGCCACTCTTGCTATTTCCCCTGTTAGCTCTGACGAGGTGAGCTACGCTTACATATCTTGTTGGATTTTGACAATTCACACTGATATTCGCGTGAAAAGCTTCTCTGTCAAATACAAGTTCTCTGACTACAACTTAGATGAACGCCGACGTATTTTTGCCGATAGCCACGATAGCTTGTGTGACTTCAACTGCCTTTACCTTGTCAAATAGGTGCAGATTTACAACATTTACTGGAGAAACGAGCCCACTTTGTTTGGGAAACAGAGTAACTACTACTGTTTGTAGAAACACTGGGCATGTTGGAACTGCAGCTTTGGTGGTTTTGAGTTTCTTCATTACAACTTTGTATGCCGTTCCCCACGGATTTTCTTCCGCATCATCGCACAGCTCCAGGAAACACTGACGCTTGAATGCAACATTTCGAAAGATTTAAAATTTTGATATTGGATCATTATTAACATAGGTTTTTTGTAAATATCTTCGGAACTACATAACCGATTTAAGAGTTTGATATCTCGTTTTGAAAAACATGACAACGGTTTTAAAAAAATAAAATAAAATAATATATATATGTCATTGGTGGTGCAATATGAAAATTGGATTTTGTTACGCCCCTCCGCTCGCAGACCGAAAATCAAAAATCAGACATCACAGTGTCACCCGCCTGAATATTCCCTGAAAATTTCATCAATTTTGTGTCCATACGTTACATACATACACACATCCTGTTTTATATATATAGATTTGGCATTCTAGAAATTTAATCCTTCCTCTTGCCCGTTGAAAGGATATCCTAGCTTGCAAGCAGTTCTTTGTCAAAGCTGATGCGGTCCTTCCACCAATATACGGCATTGGAGTGTTTATAAGAGGAGTTTCTCTTCATCGACGCGTCGCAAGCAGCCCTGACGTCTGTTATCAACTTCTTCGCCATGATTTCTGCTGACCACTTGTACCGTGATGTGGAAAACGCTTCAGCTAATAGGTCGGCGTCGAAGGATGTTAATTTCCAGCGGAAGTTTCCTGCCCGATCTACCCGTTGGGATATTTCAGTACCACGATTTATTTGGCAGATAATTGCGGCGTGATCGCTTTGGGTATAACAGTCACTCACTTCCCATTCCGCTTTTGTAAACATACTCCTGCTAACGAACGTGAGGTCGATAATTGACCCAAATCCGTTTCGGTTAAAAGTGTATTGAGTACCCGTGTTTAACAAGGCAACGTCTAGGCATGCCAGCGCCTCCAAAAGAGCTTTGCCTCTTGGAGACGTTCTAGGGCAGCCCCATTCCTGCGCCCAAGCGCTAAAGGCACCGGCTATTATGACTTCACTTCTATCGCTGGCATCCCTACTAAGGCCCAACACACATCCATATTGCAGCCTTCCCATCAGCATTTTGAAGCCAAGTAGCGTCATCCTTATGTTTAAAAGGATCGCTACTGATTGCAATATCTATGTTGAGATCCTTCACGGCTTGCGCCAACAAGTCTTGGGCAGACTGGCAATGGTTTAAGTTTAGCTGAAGTAGTCTCATAGCTTTTTTTCGTTTTTCGGATGGTTTCTTTATAAATTGGGCATTTTACGCCGCCGGTGTTGTGGTAAATACTACCCGTGCCTTTCTTAGCGCAAATCAGGCATTTGGGCGTATTTTTGCAGGCTTTCGCGATGTTTTCGGTTTTCGCGATGTGGCCAACGTCAAGGCTCTTATAGCGTAGTGTATCGTAGGCCATTCGCAGTGAGCGAATGTCGTTAGCCTTAATATCGAGGTCGCTACCTAATGAGTTCAGGGCTAGGTATATCTCATCAGCCCAGTCAGGACCTTTACCTTGGCCTTACCGGTCAACAACACAGTGTTTGTGTCAGATGCCTTACCTGACTGGAAAAGCAAATCACCACTCGCCGTTTTCTTAATTTTTCGGACGGCGTCGCTGAAACTTATTAGGCTCTCTTCCGTCTTAACCATCCTAAGGATGTCCGCGTATGAACAATCTCTAACGCTTTTAACCACAATGGCATCAGGATGAGCAGTCTTAATTTTTTGGCGCTTTAGCCTCACGAGTTTCGTCCACTCCTGTTCATGAGCCTCTGGGCACAGTTTTCCTGCCGGGCTTTTTGTGATTCTTCCTTTTCCTATGTTCGACTCTTCGTTAGCCTTTTGGTTGCCAAATCTAATTTTTTTGTTTTTTGTTCGTTAGAGTCTCTGAACCATTTTCCCTGTTTAAGGGGTTCAGCTTTGGACTCCGCATGTGTTGATTTCGTATCTACAGACGGTTTCCTTGTTGGAGTGCGGCCGCTCCGTATTTCTTCGCAGAGCTTTGCTATGCAGGACAAGACATTTTTCATTTGTTGGTTTACATGTCTCTGCCCGTCCATCATTCGTCTTAGCTCCTCTATCTTGCTTTGCTTGCAGGACCGGCTACGCTGCCAGCTTCGCACGGTACGGCCTCGCTTTCTTTCCTTTCCCTATGCAAATGACTAATTTTCTGGCCCTGGTGACTTATGGGATTTGAAGCCGTGCCTTCGATATCCACTAACGATGCGTTTACATACTCTATTTTGTCCTCACCGCGATTAGCGGCTGACTCTCCATAAGAAAAGGAGACTCCAACTCTGAGTTGACCGGCATATTAAAATTATGTTATTTTAATTTAATTTAATTATATTTGTTTATAATTATATCCGGTTATTTTTGTATTGCCGGATTTATTATGAATTTAATTTATTATTTGTGTTAATATGTTTTTTATAATTGTTTATTTATTTGGTACCGCGTATTGGGTACCGAATATTGAGCGAGCCAAACTGTACCTCACTAGCAGTGATTTAACAGCTTCCTACAGTATCTTCGCAATATTCATTTTTGTTTATTTATCCTCATAAACGGTTTTTGTGCTGCTTATATGTACACACGTATACACATACATACATATGTGGAAATATGTGCGTATATAAATATATCTACACCCGTTCGTACCAGAAGGGCGACGAAAACAATAAATTACATTTTATACTTAGCTGAAGTGTATATGGTAATCCGCCAGCGCAGGCTTGTAGCAGAGAACTTATAAGAAATGAGAAGGAGCAAAATGATTTCTGCTTTTATTGTGAATAAAATTTGCGATTCTACTCGGGGGAACATTCCTCAGCTCGGAGGTACACACCACGAGCAGACTCGCAGCCACCACAAGTCGGGGGTACACTCCACAAAAACTTGCAGCCACAGCGGCTGCAAAGGATATTTCCACCATAGCTCGAGGGTACATATGTACCAGAGAACTGCAACGAGTGCAGAAATTGTGTGTATACTCGCGCATGTAGCCGTATTTTGCATACTTTATTGTTTTCGTGTACAAACCGTCGCTTGTCTGTTTGCTCATAGATCAATACGATCATGACGATGCATACATGCTCGCTACATTATCCGTCGGACAAATTTGCGTCAGCATACAAAGTTGCATGTACATATGTAACACACTCGCCGGCGACAAACGCTCGCGACACTCAAGTGTTGTTTGCGAGCCACTCGGGTTACCCGTCACAATATTTTTCTTTGCAAGCAGTAGTTGATTAGCGATCTTAAGTGTGTTTTCTATCATATTTTTTGTATTGTTTTTTTTTACGTGAGATGGCAAATACTGCAGTTTTTGAAATGTGATTTTTGTTCCTATAACTTTAATTGAAGCAAAATTTTGTAATGGCAAGTTGCTTTGCTTTATCACACTAAGCGTATTTTGTAGCTTTAGCGGATTTTTATTTAACTTGTATAATTTTTCTAGGGTAATTTTTAGTTGTTCAATAGTAATTGGCTCTGTTTCAGCTAAAAGTCTATTCTTTACTTTTTGTGAAAGTTTTCCAGCTAAAATATATTTTAATAACATAATTTTCTGTGTTTCTGATAATGTATTTGCATAAAATTCAACTGTATCAAGAAATTTTGCCAGAAGATATTGTTCCCCTCCAAATTCAGGAATGATTTTTGAGGCAGTGGCAAAGTCAAAATTTGCCATTTTATTTTTTAAAAGTATTTTTGCAGTTATTTGCTGAAATTTTAATTTAATATCCTCTATTTCGTGCTCTTTGAGTTGCACTACTAGTTCTGACCAAATTTGCTTGATTATAGTTTTTGTATGCTCTATATATACATCAGAATATGTCCTATTTGGACTCTTTTTTAATTTAATTAATATGTTTTGTATTTCATCCATAAATAAATTCTTTTATTTTTCATAATTTTTTTTTTTTTATTTATGTACTAAGATTGGCTACAGATCTACTTATTTGTTGATTAACATAATTTTTATAGTAATTATGTAACCTGAATAAACCGTAAATAATAATAATAAAAATTAACAAATAAACTATATGTTGCAGACTGTGGTCTTCCTTGGTTATTATGCTATCATTAATGTTGTTGTTTATTACTTCTGACGGGTTTTGTCGTTCCTGTTTTGGACCCCACATCTTTTTAGAATTTTTAACTTTTCTAGGTATTGTCTCTTCTCCACTCCGTAGGATAAATGTATCATTTGATACAATTCCTTACATTCCTTTCTGTAACGTACAGCTTTACCCCCTCTAGGTCTTCTGGTATGAACTTCTTTTATGGATTAATGAAAATTTGTATAATTTTGTTTTTGTTGTTGCAATCTTATTTTATACTCTTCCAGGGAGATAGCCTTCGGTCCAGCCACTTTGGGCGTTGCCTTGTACACTGGAGCATCAGCTACTTCCTCTACAGTATATTTTTCTGTTATATCTGATTTTACTTCAGTATTTTTCTGTTGGTTTAATAAATTCTCATATTTTGCAAAGGTATTGTGAAATTCTTCAAAAGTAAAAATTTCATCCATTTTATTTTAAATAAATTTATTGGAATTTTAATTTTTCTTTAGCAGGATCTAAAAATTTGTTGCCGGTTTGGCAGGATCTTAAAATTTTGTCGGTTTGGCAGGATCGCCATGTAACTAATATAATTGGTGAAATTATATTTCCTAAGTTGAAGCGAATGCGCTTCCTCGTAGGCTCATTACTGCATAGCAGTAAAATGCCTGTCTTGCTATATGAATAGAAATCAAACAAACTGAATCAGCTTGAAGATTAATATTGAATTTTATTTACAAAAGTTTTAGCTTATATACTATTTTCCTCGCAGAGGAAACTTATACTTAATTCTTAATTAACCAATGAGAAATCAATGTGATATTTACAATTACTTTCTCATGCATTGATTTCACACGGTAGTAAACTAATATATTTTATTGGGGTAATGCACTTGAAATGTTGGCCTTCAAATTGCTAAAAATGCAAGTGTCAGCAATTTGATGCCAGAATGTAAATATGTATGCATTCTCGCCGCTCGGCGTCAAGACATATTTCATGTTACACTTTGTAAGTGGTGCCTTGCGCGTGTGCCATACGCATTGTGTGTGTGTGTGTCAGTATGTATTGTTATGTGATATTGTGTTGCATAATTCTGTGTGGTTATTTATTATTGTACACTTTGTATATTTTGTACATTCTGTGTGTGCGTGTGTATGTCGGTATGTATAATTAGGTTTTGTGTATTTTGTGTGTGTGTTTGTATGTATGATTATACTACAACTTAGATGAACGCCGACGTATTTTTGCCGATAGCCACGATAGCTTGTGTGACTTCAACTGCCTTTACCTTGTCAAATAGGTGCAGATTTACAACATTTACTGGAGAAACGAGCCCACTTTGTTTGGGAAACAGAGTAACTACTACTGTTTGTAGAAACACTGGGCATGTTGGAACTGCAGCTTTGGTGGTTTTGAGTTTCTTCATTACAACTTTGTATGCCGTTCCCCACGGATTTTCTTCCGCATCATCGCACAGCTCCAGGAAACACTGACGCTTGCTTTTCTTGATAGCTTTTTTAAACAAGTTCCGTGCGGCCTTATATATAACTAGAAGGCCCGGCGAACTTAGACCCGCCCAAAATGTAGTAGAAGTAAATCAAGCACTTTTTGAACTCTGTTGTCCTATTACTTAAAAAAGGCCTCGGTTAGGACCTTCTGCAGGAATAAACGAATAACTGTGCAAATTTTAACGTCTTTCCGTGCTGTGGTTAGGATGCTCTGCGCGGACATAACGAAGTAGCGCTTAATTTTTATATATAAAAATGAAAAATTTACAGTTGCGGCCAATATAATAGGAGTGCATATACCAAGCTTGTTAAATTTTAAAATTTGATCATATATTCTATATTATTTTTATCTTATTGTACAATGTTGCACCTTAGTAAGCGAGGAATATCTTGTGTTATCGATTGATGTAAATATTTTGTAAATCAACCGAAAACTCGGATTTTTGAATGCAACATTTCGAAAGATTTAAAATTTTGATATTGGATCATTATTAACATAGGTTTTTTGTAAATATCTTCGGAACTACATAACCGATTTAAGAGTTTGATATCTCGTTTTGAAAAACATGACAACGGTTTTAAAAAAATAAAATAAAATAATATATATATGTCATTGGTGGTGCAATATGAAAATTGGATTTTGTTACGCCCCTCCGCTCGCAGACCGAAAATCAAAAATCAGACATCACAGTGTCACCCGCCTGAATATTCCCTGAAAATTTCATCAATTTTGTGTCCATACGTTACATACATACACACATCCTGTTTTATATATATAGATTTGGCATTCTAGAAATTTAATCCTTCCTCTTGCCCGTTGAAAGGATATCCTAGCTTGCAAGCAGTTCTTTGTCAAAGCTGATGCGGTCCTTCCACCAATATACGGCATTGGAGTGTTTATAAGAGGAATTTCTCTTCATCGACGCGTCGCAAGCAGCCCTGACGTCTGTTATCAACTTCTTCGCCATGATTTCTGCTGACCACTTGTACCGTGATGTGGAAAACGCTTCAGCTAATAGGTCGGCGTCGAAGGATGTTAATTTCCAGCGGAAGTTTCCTGCCCGATCTACCCGTTGGGATATTTCAGTACCACGATTTATTTGGCAGATAATTGCGGCGTGATCGCTTTGGGTATAACAGTCACTCACTTCCCATTCCGCTTTTGTAAACATACTCCTGCTAACGAACGTGAGGTCGATAATTGACCCAAATCCGTTTCGGTTAAAAGTGTATTGAGTACCCGTGTTTAACAAGGCAACGTCTAGGCATGCCAGCGCCTCCAAAAGAGCTTTGCCTCTTGGAGACGTTCTAGGGCAGCCCCATTCCTGCGCCCAAGCGCTAAAGGCACCGGCTATTATGACTTCACTTCTATCGCTGGCATCCCTACTAAGGCCCAACACACATCCATATTGCAGCCTTCCCATCAGCATTTTGAAGCCAAGTAGCGTCATCCTTATGTTTAAAAGGATCGCTACTGATTGCAATATCTATGTTGAGATCCTTCACGGCTTGCGCCAACAAGTCTTGGGCAGACTGGCAATGGTTTAAGTTTAGCTGAAGTAGTCTCATAGCTTTTTTTCGTTTTTCGGATGGTTTCTTTATAAATTGGGCATTTTACGCCGCCGGTGTTGTGGTAAATACTACCCGTGCCTTTCTTAGCGCAAATCAGGCATTTGGGCGTATTTTTGCAGGCTTTCGCGATGTTTTCGGTTTTCGCGATGTGGCCAACGTCAAGGCTCTTATAGCGTAGTGTATCGTAGGCCATTCGCAGTGAGCGAATGTCGTTAGCCTTAATATCGAGGTCGCTACCTAATGAGTTCAGGGCTAGGTATATCTCATCAGCCCAGTCAGGACCTTTACCTTGGCCTTACGGGTCAACAACACAGTGTTTGTGTCAGATGCCTTACCTGACTGGAAAAGCAAATCACCACTCGCCGTTTTCTTAATTTTTCGGACGGCGTCGCTGAAACTTATTAGGCTCTCTTCCGTCTTAACCATCCTAAGGATGTCCGCGTATGAACAATCTCTAACGCTTTTAACCACAATGGCATCAGGATGAGCAGTCTTAATTTTTTGGCGCTTTAGCCTCACGAGTTTCGTCCACTCCTGTTCATGAGCCTCTGGGCACAGTTTTCCTGCCGGGCTTTTTGTGATTCTTCCTTTTCCTATGTTCGACTCTTCGTTAGCCTTTTGGTTGCCAAATCTAATTTTTTTGTTTTTTGTTCGTTAGAGTCTCTGAACCATTTTCCCTGTTTAAGGGGTTCAGCTTTGGACTCCGCATGTGTTGATTTCGTATCTACAGACGGTTTCCTTGTTGGAGTGCGGCCGCTCCGTATTTCTTCGCAGAGCTTTGCTATGCAGGACAAGACATTTTTCATTTGTTGGTTTACATGTCTCTGCCCGTCCATCATTCGTCTTATCTCCTCTATCTTGCTTTGCTTGCAGGACCGGCTACGCTGCCAGCTTCGCACGGTACGGCCTCGCTTTCTTTCCTTTCCCTATGCAAATGACTAATTTTCTGGCCCTGGTGACTTATGGGATTTGAAGCCGTGCCTTCGATATCCACTAACGATGCGTTTACATACTCCATTTTGTCCTCACCGCGATTAGCGGCTGACTCTCCATAAGAAAAGGAGACTCCAACTCTGAGTTGACCGGCATATTAAAATTATGTTATTTTAATTTAATTTAATTATATTTGTTTATAATTATATCCGGTTATTTTTGTATTGCCGGATTTATTATGAATTTAATTTATTATTTGTGTTAATATGTTTTTTATAATTGTTTATTTATTTGGTACCGCGTATTGGGTACCGAATATTGAGCGAGCCAAACTGTACCTCACTAGCAGTGATTTAACAGCTTCCTACAGTATCTTCGCAATATTCATTTTTGTTTATTTATCCTCATAAACGGTTTTTGTGCTGCTTATATGTACACACGTATACACATACATACATATGTGGAAATATGTGCGTATATAAATATATCTACACCCGTTCGTACCAGAAGGGCGACGAAAACAATAAATTACATTTTATACTTAGCTGAAGTGTATATGGTAATCCGCCAGCGCAGGCTTGTAGCAGAGAACTTATAAGAAATGAGAAGGAGCAAAATGATTTCTGCTTTTATTGTGAATAAAATTTGCGATTCTACTCGGGGGAACATTCCTCAGCTCGGAGGTACACACCACGAGCAGACTCGCAGCCACCACAAGTCGGGGGTACACTCCACAAAAACTTGCAGCCACAGCGGCTGCAAAGGATATTTCCACCATAGCTCGAGGGTACATATGTACCAGAGAACTGCAACGAGTGCAGAAATTGTGTGTATACTCGCGCATGTAGCCGTATTTTGCATACTTTATTGTTTTCGTGTACAAACCGTCGCTTGTCTGTTTGCTCATAGATCAATACGATCATGACGATGCATACATGCTCGCTACATTATCCGTCGGACAAATTTGCGTCAGCATACAAAGTTGCATGTATGTAACACACTCGCCGGCGACAAACGCTCGCGACACTCAAGTGTTGTTTGCGAGCCACTCGGGTTACCCGTCACAATATTTTTCTTTGCAAGCAGTAGTTGATTAGCGATCTTAAGTGTGTTTTCTATCATATTTTTTGTATTGTTTTTTTTTACGTGAGATGGCAAATACTGCAGTTTTTGAAATGTGATTTTTGTTCCTATAACTTTAATTTTCTATCTAGCAGATTAAGAACTTTGAAATTAAATTAAGTCTTATGAAATGTTTATTTTTATTTTAAATTTAACTCCTACTATTTAAAAATTTTTTAAATACTAACCCTACATGTTGGATCTCATGAAATGTTTTTGTTAAATAAATGTATACAATACATATTAATTAAAATTAACTAAGGGCCAGTTTTTCAGTGCTGGTTTAAACTCAGTTTAAACTAAGTTTAGTTAAACTCAGTTTAAATTTAAACTTAGTTTTCTTGCGCTCAATTAAATTTGTTGCAACCAAAACGAAATAGTCTGCACGCAGCTGATAAGTTAAACTAAGTTTAACTGTGCGCAATCGGCCGTTTAAACTCCGTTTAAAGTTGACTGAAAAACTGCATACTGAGTTTAAACTTAGTTTAAACGACAAACAGAGTTCAACTTGCACTGAAAAACTGGCCCTAAGTCGTTTCTTTTATCTGTAAATAATAGGATAAATACTTATGGCGTTTTCTTTTCTACAGAAAATGTTGCCTTAACATTGCCCTCTGCGCACGTACACACAAGAGCGGGGCAATGAAGTGCAACATTTTTTGTAGAAAAGAAATCGCCATTAGTAGATGCCCGAGTGCACTCAAGTGTGTACATGCGCAAGTTTGCGCCTTCACATGCACGGCCAATCATGTGAACTACCACTCTCGAAAATGTAATGATATATCCCGCACATGTCAGCCTTATCTTTATGAGTGAGCATGAATGAGCGCACAGCAGCAGACGGCTGTGCTTGCTTGTATCAAATTTTAGGGATGATGAATATGCACACTCGAGCGCACTCAATGCCGTTCTCTGATATGTACCATAGCGAAAATGAGAAAAATATTAATTTCACAAATGTGCAGCCGGGATGCTTGCGGAGGCAAAACAAGAATTAAAGTTAGCCGAAAAACGAACGGTAAATGCAGAGAACGTGTATTGACAGAGAAGCCTTATCCCAGTCCATTCCGACACACATTCCTCTGATTTTGAGGGGTTTTTAATTTCTTATCGAGTCTCACCACTATATTTCTTATGAATGCTCACCACGATTCGACAGCGATAGAGCGAAAAAACTAACAGTGCCAGAGCGAGAATTGAAAAAGCGAGAGTTTTAATATATTTTTGTTATGTTATCGGTCGAGCTGGAGATTTATTTAAATTTTGGTAAAATTCATTCACTTAAATTTATAAAAATAATTTATGAAGCAATATTTTTCAAACTTGGTACAATGCATAGCAAGTAGTTCTTTGTACACATGTAAATCTGGCCATATGAGCAATTTATTTACTTTTTAACATTCAATTTGGTTGGTATAAATTCAGTAATTTTGAATCTTCACAGGTTTCTTATGTATTTACCTAGAATCATAAATATTACATAAGTATACATATATTCTCCAAACATACATGCATATACATATGTACATATATACATACATACATATATGAATGAACGTAAATATGTTCTTCTTTTATGTACTAATGTACGTACATAGAATGGCGCATATCATATTCTGATTCATACAAAATCTGTATAATAGAATTTATATATGAACAAATGCATATTTATTTGTTGATTTTACTAGTTACTTGTTATTACATGTAATATAATTTAGTATGCTTTCCGAAACTAAATTTAATACATATCACTAATGTTTAAAATATTTGATCAAACAAATAGAAGCCTAAAATTCATCTTACTTGCAAGCAAAAATACAAACGCAAATTTTTATGCACATACATACAATAAATACAAACGTACATTTGTTCACGTGCCCGCAAACCACCCTTGAGCTCTAAATGTTTGCTTCTGCTCGGATTTCCGACAATTCTGCTGCAAGACGAAGGCAATAAACCACCACCATAAATTAGAGTTGGGTGCCAATACTATTCGTTTCGCAGTAGGTCCAAGTAAAAATAGGAGACGTTTAACTGGGAGAAAATCAATAATATATGGCTTCTTAATTCTTATTAAGGTGGGATATAGTGTGGCACATTTTTTAAATAAATTAAAAGTGAAAATTCATTATGAATTTCTGTAACTACTTTTCATTAAGTAGTAGAATTCCTACTCCGACTTCAAATTGCAGCAAATGGTTTGCAAATTCAATGATGACCAACACTGTTGTTCAAATGCGACAAAATTCGGCTACATATTTACATATATATATAAGCTCATACAAATGTACACAGCGCGTATTGAGGTGATGAAGATGTGCTGAGTATTTATCTTGGCAAGGCCGATTTTGAGATATAATACCGAATGCATTTATATATTTTTATTAGTATTTTACAATATAATCGTACGTAATGATTAAATATTCATAAATTAGACATAAATTTGGTAAAGGAATATCGTATTAGCTGAGGAATGTATATTATACATATTTTCATTTATTTTTCAACAACACATTTGCCGGACTGGGCCAGAAATAGGCAGCGCCCCTGTACTTGCAAAGCTGAAGACGAAAATGTTCAAATTTATAAATTTTTGCAAGATCGCGAAAAATGTTCTTCGCTGGCAGATTTTAAGTTGTGCTGCAATTAATGAATGAAATGAGTTTTACGCAAGCGCAATTTATGAATGAAATGGTTTAGGAATTATGGCGCCGGCGTAACTGTTGATGTAGCAGTTGCTGCGGGAAGTGAGGACAGAAGTGTGCGCACGTTGATGTGTAAATATGTATAAATATAAGTATGTGCGCATATTTGTATGTGCAAAGACGTCATTTGTCCTTGAATTAATATTTTGGCATGTGATGTAGGTCAAGGTTGATTTATATGATCTTGTAAGTACGAGTACATTTGATTGTATATATTTAGCTAAAGTATTTATATAAATAGGTATGTATATACATATGTATGTACATACATATGAACAAAGTTAGTTCTGCATTTTGTATACATATGTATGCATAGATAAGAATATACATACATACATATGTATAATGGGTAAAATATTGATTTGTATTATGTTGAATGGGGGTTTATATCGATGCACAGGTATGGACATACATATTTATATAAATGTATGTATGTATATATATTTATTGGGGTACTATTTACATACGTACATAAAATGTGTAGCTAGCTCAACTATGAACAAAGTTTGAGTGAAGAAAAAGTTTTAAATTAATATCCATGCATTTATGAATCTACATATGTACATACATACATACATACATATGTATGTACGCATACACAAGATTTGCAGTGATTTCAAAAAATTTGCGAATAACTTATGTATGTAGATAAAAGCGTAAAAATTATGTGTCAACAAATGCAAATCGCCGACGGCATTTTAGCATTTGCGTTTGCGCACCACCATCATAGCAAATCTAATCATATCATATGTATGTAAGTACGTACACACAAATTACACAAAAGAGGACTCTTCATTAATTCATAAAACCAATTTTATTATTATTTGACTTTATTTTTCCAATATCCAACGAAATTCATAAATTTCCTAATACGTAATGCCGTCGGCAAAACAACAGGTGGATTATGCTCACATTTGTGCATTAATTAAATCCATATTCATAAAACAAAAAAGGGGCGGCTTCAGCCATTAATTTCACAAATGCACATACATAAGTATGAATATACATTTTATCAATCGTATTATAATTATTCTGCTGTTTATTAAATTGTCAAAATCAACCCAAAATAGGTCTATTTTTCTTACATTTATGAGAATATACAAGCTGTTAAATTTCTTTCGACCTCACTCAGCTCTGTTAACTTGCCACTCTCGCTATTTCCCCTGTTAGCCCTGGCGTGGTGGCATTCTGCAAGACATTCACTTGGATTTTGACAATTC
Organism: Philophylla caesio; assembly: GCA_963971545.1. Classification (NCBI taxonomy): domain Eukaryota; kingdom Metazoa; phylum Arthropoda; class Insecta; order Diptera; family Tephritidae; genus Philophylla; species Philophylla caesio. The sequence goes on along the minus strand of OZ020604.1, from coordinate 154,912,408 downwards.
ACATTGATATTCGCGTGAAAATCTTCTCTGTCAAATATAAGTTCTCTGGTAAATGCAGCAACGAATAAGAAAAATGCGGGGAATATAAGAAAATAATTATTTTGCCAATTAGGCACATATTTTATGAAGAATTTTCATATGAATGCTTTTATTTTTCAGCTAATATTTCAATTATTTAAACTAATATGAATATTAATAATTAGTATAAGTACCTTAGTATGTTAATATGTAATTAGAATTTGCATTTGCATATTTTTGATATTGAATTGCCGTCGGCTTTTTGCATTTCGAAAAAAGTTTCAATATCATACATTATGTACATTGTATATGTACTTACATGCATACGTATGTATGTATGTATGTACTATGTATAAGATAGTCGATCAAACTAATGAATTCCTAAAATTAATCTTGAGTGCAAGCTAAAAGACAAACGCATACATATTTATGTGAACACAAATATGTGCGTACATACATACATTCATATTAAAATACAAATGTACAATTGTTCACATGCCCGCAACTACCCCTGGTTCTTATTTTAGTCAAGATCTTTTAAAGCAACTTTTGATGAGAAAGTTACCAAAAAATCTGATGAATTGAATTAACAAAATTAGCTGATAACATTTGGGAAGTTATCAATAAAAATGAAATAGCTGTTATAAATAGTTCTCAAAATTCAAAAGTAGAAAACTCATTTATAACGAATTTAGTCAAGACAACTGCTCTCATTTGTGAAAAATTTGAGAAACTTAGTTTAGAACTATGTGAAATGAGGAAGGAAGTCAATAACAATTATTCGAGGTCACGTTCAGTAAATATAAATCGTTTAAGAAGAACATTTGAAAGCCGGTCAAAATCACGCGGTAATCCAAATTGGTTATGTAGATATCATTATAAGTTTTTAAATAATGCTATGAAATGTGAGCAGCCATGTACTTTTTCAAAAAATGATAGTCCAACAAACTAAATTCTTCCGTTGTTGCGGCGACAAACAACGTAAACTTAAATGTATCAACTCGTCTCTTATTAATATTTGACAAAGGAAACAAATTGAACTTTTTAATCGATAGCGGAGCAGAAATTTCGGTACTTCCAGCTTCAAAATTCTGTTGTACAAGGATATCTTCAGATATAATTTTAACAGCGGCCAACGGTTCTAATATTTCAACATACGGAAAAAAACTTGTAAATGTAAATTTAGGGTTAAGGCGCGAATTTCCATTTACCTTTTTGATTGCTGATATAGCTAAGCCAATTATAGGGACCGACTTTCTATGCAAATACGGTCTCTTGATTGACATTAAACACAAACGTTTAGTTGATCCACTGACAAAAATTTTCTCACTTGATAATCAATACACAAAATTATTGAAGGAACATCCTTCACTAATTGCCTAACCCGATTATTCGAAACCAGCCAAACATACTACGGTTCATAGACAGGAAACTTTCCATATTCTAAGCCAAGGCTTAGATCTTATAAAGTATAAATTTGCTAAAACATAATTAGATTTTTTGGTTGAAACAGGCATTTGTAGACCTTCAAATTCTTCAGTAGCTTCACAACTTCATTTAGTACCCAAAAAAGAATTAAATGACTGGCGTCCTTGTGGTGATTTTCGAAGACTTAACGTTGTGGCTATACCCGACCGATATCCATTACCTCATGTTCATGACTTCAACATGAACCTCAGCAATAAGAACATATTTTGGAAATTAGATTTAGTAAGAGCTTCCCACCAAATTCCAATGGCAGAAGATGATATTTGTAAAACTGCAATTACAACTTGTAGCGATCTTATTATTTAAGTATACATAGTAGCGCCCTCTAGTCCTGTAATATTACCTTAGCGCCACCTATGTTTTTAACAATTACTTAGCGCCATCTACATTTTTAGCTATGCATTATACTTTTTGTACATTTAAGCAGAGAACTTGTATTGACAGAGAAGCCTTATCCCAGTCCATTCCGACACACATTCCTCTGATTTTGAGGGGTACTGTATATGTAAGCGTGGTTCACCACAATATTTTTCAAAAATGTTCACCACAATTCGACAGCGATTGAGCAAAAAACTAACAGCAGCAGAGCGGGAATTGATAAAACGAGAGTTTTAATGTATTTTCGTTCTGTTATCGGTCGAGCCGAATATTTATTTAAATTTTGTCAAAATTCATTCACTTAAATTTATAAAAATAATGTTTGAGGCAATATTTTTCAAATTTGGTACAATGCATAGCAAGTAGTACTTTGTACACATGTAAATCTGGCCATATGAGCAATTTATTTACTCTTTAACATTCAATTTGGTTGATATAAATTCAGTAATTTTGAATCTTCACAGGTTTCTTATGTATTTATGTACCTACAATCATAAATATTACATGTGTAAGTATATATTCTACAAACATACATGCATATGTACATATATGAATGAACGTAATATGTATGTATGTATGTATGTATGTATGTATGTATGTACATAGTATATATGTACATACATTTGTACTTATTTTATGTACTTATGTACGTACATACATAGAAAGGCTCATATCATATTCTGATTCATACAAAATCTGTAAAAAGCCAACAATATGCCTAATACATAGTATTTATGTATGTATATACATATGTATGTATATACATATTTATATGTTGATTTTACTAGTTACTTATTATGACATGTAATATAATTGTGTATGTTTTCCGAAACTAAATTTAATACATACATACATATGTACATATCACCCATGTTTAAAATATTAGATCAAACAAATAGAAGCCTAAAATTCATCTTACTTGCAAGCAAAAATACAAACGCATATTTTTATGCACATACATACAATAAATACAAACGTACATTTGTTCACGTGCCCGCAAACCACCCTTGAGCTCTAAATGTTTGCTTCTGCTCGGATTTCCGACAATTCTGCTGCGAGACGAAGGCAATAAACCACCACCATAAATTAGAGTTGGGTGCAAATACTTTTCGTTTCGCAGTAGGTACAAGGAAAAATAGGATAATAAAAAAAAATATACGATTTAACTCTCAGAGACGTTTAACTGTGAGAAAATCAATAACATATAGCTGCTTAATACTTATTAAGGTGAGATATAGTGTGATACATTTTTTAAATAAATTAAAAGTGAAAATTAATTATGAATTTTTGTAACTATTTTTTATAAAGTAGTAGATTTCCTACTCCGACTACAAATTGCAGTAAAAGGTTTGCAAATTCAGTGATGACCAACACTGTTGTTCAAATGCGACAAAATTCGGCTACATATTTACATATATGTATATATGTGCTCATACAAATGTACACAGCGCGTATTGAGATGATGAAGATGTGCTGAGTATTTATCTTGGCAAGGCCGATTTTGCGAAATATAACCGAATGCATTTATATATATTGAGTAGTATTTTACAATATAATGGTTCGAAATGATAAAATATTCATAAATTAGATATGAATTTGGTAAAAGAATATCGTATTAGCTAAGGAATGACCAATATACATATTTTTATTTATTTTTCACCAACACATTTGCCGGACTGGGCCAGAAATAGGCAACGCCCCTGTACTTGCAAAGCTGAAGACGAAAATGTTGAAATTTATAAATTTTTGCAATATCGTGAAAAATGTGCCTCGCTGGCAGATTTTAAGTTGCGCTGCAATTTATGAATGAAATGAGTTTTACGCTCGCGCAATTTATGAATGAAATGGTTTAGGATTTATGGCGCCGGTGTAACTGTTGATTTAGCAGTTGCTGCGGGAAGTGAGGACAGAAGTGTGCGCACGTCGATATGTAAATATGTATAAATATAAGTATGTGCATATATTTGTATGTACAAAGACGTCATTTGTCCTTGAATTTATATTTTGGCATGTGATGTACATATGTATGTACATAGGTCAAGGTTGATTTATATTATTTTGTAAATACGAGTACCTACATTTGATTTTTTATGAGCATTTATATATGTAAATACGTATATACATTTATATGTACATATGTATGTATGAACAAAGTTAGTTCTTTTTTTTGTATACATATGTACGCATAGATAAGTATATACTTATAATGGGTAAAATATTGATTTATATTATGTTGAATGGGGGTTTATGTATATCGATACACAGATATGTACATATGTACATATATCAATGTACATGTAATTATTGGGGTACTATTTACGTGCATACATAAAATGTGTACATGCAGACATATGGTACTTAATACCTATTAATTTTACCTATGAAGTATAATAAATGCAAAGTTTGGGTGGAAAAAAAGTTTTAAATTAATATCCATGCATTTATGAATGTACATATGTACATATGTATACATATGATTTGCAGTAATTTTTGCGAATAACTTATTATATAAAAGCGTAAAAATTATGTGCCAAAAAATACAAATCGCCGCCGGCATTTTAGCATTTGCGTTTGCGCACCACCATTATAGCAAATCTTATCATATCATATGTACGTACACACAAATAACACAAAAGAGGACTCTTCATTAACTAATTAAACAAAGGTTATTACTATTTAATAAATACAATTCGGCTTTTTACTTTATTTTTCCAATATCCAACGAAATTCATAAATTTCCGTAATGCCGTCGGCAAAACAACTGGTGGATTATGCTCCCATTTGTGCATTACCTACATAGATATTCATAAAACAAAAGAGGGGCGGCTTCAGTCAATAATTTCACAAATGCACATAAGTATGTACATATTATCAAACATGTTATAATTTTTCTGCTTTTTAATAAATTATGAAGTCTATTTTTCTTACATATATGAGAATATTCAAGCTGTTAAATTTCTTTCGACCTCACTCATCTCTGTTAACTTGCCACTCTTGCTATTTCCCCTGTTAGCTCTGACGAGGTGAGCTACGCTTACATATCTTGTTGGATTTTGACAATTCACACTGATATTCGCGTGAAAAGCTTCTCTGTCAAATACAAGTTCTCTGATTTAAGCATTATAACGGAACTATTCCAAAGTTCCAATATATTTTGCTATAAAAGCGACATTTCTGCTCACTTTTCATTTTCGGTGATTGAGGAAGCATCGCGGTAAACAGGAGTAGCTCATACTGCGGCGGCACTGAGTCTTAGGGCCAGTTTTTCAGTGCAAGTTGAACTCTGTTTGTCGTTTAAACTAAGTTTAAACTCAGAATGCAGTTTTTCAGTCAACTTTAAACGGAGTTTAAACTAAGTTTAAACGGCCGATTGTGCTCGGTTAAACTTAGTTTAACTTATCAGCTGTTTGCTAACTACTTCGTTTTGGTTGCAACAAATTTATTTGGGCGTAAGGAAACTAAGTTTAAATTTAAACTGAGTTTAACTAAACTTAGTTTAAACTGAGTTTAAACCAGCACTGAAAAACTGGCCCTTAGTGTAGTTTGGACAAGAAAATTGGCTGGCTACAGAATCAGCTGGACCTACTTGTGCTGCTTCGATGTTGCCTCATTTCACTTATTTCATTGCAGGAATTCCAATTCCAAATTAGCTTAGTATTTCTGTACAAAGTTTATTTAAATTTAATGTAATAATAAAGAATAAATTAATTAAATAAAATCAGCGAAAACTAAAATTGCCGAAAGTGTAAAACTCTACAGTGGCGTCCAACAAAGTGGCTTGATTAATTCCACGAAATTGTATGCAACCGATTCGACGGAGCTCTCGACTAGGAGGAATGGCGTCATTAACAATGGAACAATTTGAGCAGGCGGTGACGACAGCCAATACGCGAATTAAGTCGTTGATGTTGTAAAAATGGAAGGAAAGCGAGCAGATTGATATCTTGTTCGGCATGCTAAACTTGCAAGTACGTGACAAGGTGTTACGTCAAACTATAACTACGTTTGATGATCTTTTGAATAGTGCTCTGGAAGCAGAATATGCGACCATTGAGCGCAACGGCCAGTACGTTGTGCATTCTGTCGCAAAAAGGGTCATACGTCGGAGCATTGTTTCAAGCGCATCAAAGACGAAAGTCCAAAAGAAAATGCTGCTGTTATTGCCCAAACAACGCTGCCCAAGCTCGAAACTTGTTCGCTATGGCTGTAACGCGCCCGGTTACGTTCGTGCAAATTGTCCGAATTGCAGTTCCAAAAACAACCGTGAATCAACTGTGGTCAGCTTCAACACATTGGCGTTAAATACAATTGGGAGAAATATACCCATCGCAAACGTGTAGCTATTCGGAGTCCCTGGACAAGCCTACTTTGACACAGGTGCACGTACCAGTGTCGCAAGTGCAAACTTGAAACGAATCGGTCAAGTCTGAAATTTCGGTAGCAGATGGTACTACGTCGTTGCAAGAGTGTTTATCAACCATTTGTAAGATAGTGATTGGAGGAAGATGCCTGAATATTCGATTCATCATATTGCCGGAAGCCACTCGCAACCGTACATTACTGGGAGCAGATTTTCTAGAGGAGGTTGGAGTCGTCCTTAATATGTGCCAAAAATACTGGTTTTTCGAAAACTGTCCTAACGTTCATTTTGACATTGTTGATGCACTGCCCCTAAATCTGAATATCGTAGAATGCGTCAAAGTGTGCAAACGAAGCCCGTTAGATGTAATGCAGAGCGAATCGAAGCGATACCACGATGACGTATATATGTCGGAATTCGAAGGTTATGGTCCGGAGGTAAGAGATAGCCATTATTTACCTCACTCGATCCAAGAAATATTTAAAGATGTTTTGCAACCTAATGAAACAACTCCTGATCGAAAGGCTATGCGTGATTTGTTCACTGGTGTTGTATATGGAGGAGAACCTAGAGATGAAGGTTTTACCTCGATATTTTCACTTGATCTGAAAATTCTGAAAAGCCCAGACGCGCCGAGCTTATCAGCTGAGAAAAGGCTGGAACTCGATCTTTTATTACGTAAGCACGAGGCCGCATTTGGTGAAACAACAGAGCCAACGCCATATGCTGAACATCGAATCAACCATGAGCCAATCACCTCGCCGCCATACCGCTTGTCATTTCCGATATCGCGAGAGTTAAAGCTGGAAATTGACAAAATGTTGACCATGGGGATACTCGAAGAGTGCGAATCGGCCTGGGCTTCGCCCGTAGTTGTGGATCCGAAATAAGATGGCGGAATACGTATCTGTGTTGACTATCGGAAGTTAAACGCCGATAAATATCCATTACCAAGAATGGATGATCTATTGCAAGCTGCGAAAAGTACCCGTTTTATGACCACGTTGGATTTGCAAAATGGTTATCACCACATAAAGGTAGCAGACAAGGGTGTTGATAAAACTTGCATAATAACTCCTTTTGGACTTTTTCGTTTTACTAGAATGCCTTTGGACTACGAAATGCGCCTGCAACGTGTCAGCGACTGATGCACCGCTTGAAGACTGCGATACTAGAGGTGAAAGTGTTAGCGTATTTGGATGATTTCATTATTATCCTCATTTAAAAAACATTTAAGCGATCTCAATAAAATATTTGAAAATCTTAATAAATTTAAACTTCGTGTTAATGGAACTAAATGTCGATTCTGTTATTCTGCAGTCAGATACTTGGGTCATATTATCACTCCTTTAGGGATTTGTGTAGATGCACATAAAATAAGCGCAATAATTAAAAGACAGGAACCTAAAAATGTCAAATAGTTGCTATCCTTTATACAGACATGCTCATGGTATAGGCGATTCATTGATCACCATGTAGAAATTGCAAAGCCATTGACTGATCTAAGAAAGAAAAACAAAGTATGGACTTGGGAGGATCCTCAACGCAATGCCTTCCACAAGCTCAAGGAACTGTTAACATCACCGCCTATATTGAAACAGGCGCAGAATGGTCCACCATTTATTATCAAGACGGATGCTAGTGCGTATGCACTCGGAGCAGTTACACTCCAGGGGGAGGGGAATGACGAGCATCCTATCGAGTTTGCAATCCGCTTGTTAACAAGCGCCGAACGGAACTATTCCACTACAGAGCGCGAAGCCCTTGCGATTATTTGGGCTTGTGCCAAATACAGAGGCTACATTGAAGGTGCTGACTTGTTTTTAGCAACGAATCACCAACCGTTAAAGTGGCTGCTGAGCGTAAAATCACCATCCGGACGGTTGGCAAGATGGGCTCTACAGATCCAGCAATATAATTTTAAAATTGAGTATACGCCCGGGAGATCCAATGCCGTTGCAGATATGCTTTCGCGACCACCATGTCTAGACGGTGAAAAAACTGAGTCACTATATCTTATGGCGTTTCAAATTGATTTTCCGCACAAAAGCGTCTCTGACATGCAACTTAAAGATTCTTACCTAAAAGATATAATAACTTCGCTCGAGGCTGGGGATAAAAACGTTGTCCGATGGATTGATTGCGGGTACATTCTAAATGAAGGAGTACTATATTGCTATGGTAACGAAGATATCGAAAGTGCGTAATATGTTGTGCCTGAACATGAACGTTTAGAAATTCTTAAATTGTATCATGACGACAGTACAGCTGGGCATTTCGGAGAAGAAAGAACTATCGCAAGAGTAGCTACGAGATATTTATGGCCAGGTATGCAAGCAGATATAAGAAAATACGTAAAATCATGTATTGATTGTCAACGATTTAAAGCAGCAAACATGAAACCGTAAGGTTTATTACAAACCACCAGTAGCAATCATCGATTTGAGATATTAGCAGTAGATCTCTTTGGCCAGTTGCCACAGACAGAAAATGGTTATCAGTGGATTCTTATCCCAGAGGATGTAGCTTCACGCTGGATTGAAATATTGTCACCAAAGGAAGCTACTGCAGAGAACTGTAGCAAACTTCTGATCGAAGAAATGTTTCTTCGATACGGCATTCCCCGAAGACTAAAGACGGACAATGGAGTGCAATTTGTTTCAGGAGTAATGCAGCAGGTAACACATTACTTGGGTATTAAGCAGCTGCTAACCCCTATTTATCGCCCCGAGACTAATCCGGTTGAGCGAAAAAATCGTGACCTGAAAGCTCAATTGGCAATACTAGTCCAAGCGCATCACAACACATGGGTTGCTAACCTACCTGCGATTCGTTTTGCAATGAATACCGCAAAATGCCAAAGCACTGGCTATAGTGCTGCCTTTTTAACATTTGGAAGAGATCTTCGAAATATGGATGACGTAAACAACGATGTCCGACCCATAGTAACAAAAGATAATTACATTCCACAAATTTCATGCTACTTACAAAACTTAACGAGTAACTTCAAAGATGCACGTGAAGTCGAGCAAAAGATTCAAGACCGGAACAAAACGCAACATGATCAACATACACGACCACAACCAGATTTTACTGTTGGTACTGAGGTTATGGTAACAACGCACGTCGTTCGTCGTGCTGGAAAAGGGTTAAATTTGAAATTTGTTCCGAAGAGGGATGGTCCCTACGTTATCTCGAACAAAATTGGATCCAACGTTTTTGGGGTTGCATCTCGGGAGAATCTCAACTTGCCATTGGGAACGTACCATATTTCCGCATTGACCGAATACAAGGGAACAAATGATGACGCCACCGCAGCCCCAATGTATCCACTAAGAAGGCGAGGACGACCAAGGAAGCAATAGGTGTTGGCGTGATTCCGAGGCGGAACCCACACGCCAAAGGGGGAGACTGTTATTTAAGTATAATAGCGCCCTCTAGTCCTGTAATATTTCCTTAGCGCCACCAATGTTTATAACAATTACTTAGCGCCATCTACATTTTTAGCTATGCATTATTATTTTTGTACATTTAAGCGTTATAACGGGACTATTCCAAATTTCCAATATATTTTGCTATAAAAGCAGGTGTCTGCGACATTTCTGCTCACTTTTCATTTTCGGTGATTGAGGAAGCATCGCGGTAAACAGGAGAAGCTCATACTGCGGCGGCACTGAGTCTTAGTGTAGTTTGAACAAGACAATTGGCCGGCTGCATTGGATTCAATTGGCGTTAGCGGTGATGCTGTTTCGACAAGAAAATTGGCCGGCTACAGAATCAGCTGGACCTACTCGTGCTGTTTCGATGTTGCCTCATTTCACTTATTTCATTGCAGGAATTCCAATTCCAAATTAGCTTACTATTTCTGTACAAAGTTTATTTAAATTTAATATAATAATAAAGAATAAATTAATTAAATAAAATCCGCAAAAACTAAAATTGCCGAAAGTGTAAAACTCTACAAACTCCTTTTGTTATGATTGAATTCATCCGAATGCCTTCGGACTTAGAAATTCAGCGCAAACTTTTCAAAGATTCATGAATGAAGTAGTAAGGGCCAGTTCAGTTTAAACGGAGTTTAGTTAAACTCAGCTAAATTTAAACTAAGTTTAAACTGGACAGTTGTTTTTCGGTGCACGTTTAAAGCCGCAGTTAACATTGGCCATTTTATATGGCAACATTGTTTTTTTCTTTATCTAGATACGACAACAGCTGTATTGTTGACAATCTGATGCCATTGCTAAATAATTTTCTGTTAATACGTATCGCTGTGAATAAAATTAAGTTAATAATAAATAAAAATGTCTGTGAGAAGTAAAAATTTTTCATCCACTGAAGTTAACTATTTGCTAGAGTTGGTAGAAGTAAATAAAAGTGTGCTGGAATGTAAAAAAAACGAACAAGTCAGCTCAGACGATAAACTTAATGTTTGGAGCCAAATATAAATATAATTTAATGCAAAGTTTGGTGGTCAAGTGTATAGGAGCGCAAAGGTGCTGAAGACCAAATTTGAAAACGTGAAGAAGGAGTCGAAGAAGAGGTTGGCAGCAGAAAGGCGAGAGATATATCGGACCCACAACGTTAGACCGAAAAATTTTAAGTATTTGTCAGCCCGAGCAAATTGCTGGAAGTGAAGCTATTTATGATGATGACATAATAGAAATAACTGGTAATTATTTGCCTATAATATTTAAAATGTGTTTGTGCTGTATATAATATTGTTATTATTTTAATCCAGAAGAATCATGCATTTGTAAGAATTATAATATTGCATGTGTAAGAATCCAAATATTGCAGGCAAGATATGTTAACAAGTACTTTTAAGAAACACAGCTTTATCAAAGGCAACCCTGTGTAGAATGTAAGAACTCTATATGTAATACAACTCTGAGGCTACATCCGGCCTATTGAGATTCGGACGGCCAACGAGTAACAACTTTAAAACATTGAAATCGAAATATATTGGAGCAATCCCAGATAAATAAATAATATCTCAGGTGTGGTTTACAAAAAAAACCAAAATGCTACGCACTTCAAAGGAGCAGATTGAAGAAACACTCCGCGCAGCCGGAATTACGTTCCCACCGACGGCCACCTTAGCCCAATTAAAACGTCTATGCGACGACATCGTTGGACCATCCCAACGAAGCGCAGGCTCCAAACGAGGGAAACAAACAGACACATCAAACCCTGCCGTTGCTGGAAGAGAAAAACAAGCCGAAAATGCCGTGAGTGCCGAAAATGCCGTGAGTGCCGAAAACGTCGCATTAACCACTGCCGGAATTTCTGTTCGCAATCCGGAAAATTCAGAAATCCGGCAGTTGGAAGGAGCAGCCAGCTTCAAAGAGCAAAAGCCATGCTTTTTGGATATTGAGTACGCGGTACCAAAATTTAGCGGTGACAGCAACACGCGATCGGTGCATCACTTTTTAGATGATTTTGAGGAGCTGATGCGCAGCATAAATGCCGACGAAAATTTTAAACTGTTAAGTCTTTGCCGCTCGCTAACCGGAACGGCTTTTCCTTACTACAACTTCAGCTCTAAGCTACGATGAGCTAAAATATTCTCTAGTCGAGGAATTCGAAATTGCCGTCACCCGGCATGACATATACCGCGCACTGTCAGAACGCCGCTGGAATAAGAAAGACGAAACGCTTCATTCCTACGTGTTGGCGATGCAATCCATCGCGAAGAGAGGTTGCATTGATGACATCGAAGTAATCAATTTCATTCTCGATGGCATAAGCGGCAGCATTGCCAACATAAACCTGCTGATGACAGCGCAAACCATAAGCGAGCTTAAAAGGCTCATAAACCGCTTTTATGATCGCTACCTAAAATTGGACGCAACCGCCATTCCCCGTCGTTCTGGAATCACCACAACAAAACCCACAACACAGAATACTGCCCTAAAGCAAGCCGCCGCTGCCAGAGGGGAAATGAACGAAGCCCCTCTGTGCTTCAATTGCTCAAAAAGGGGGCACATAAAACCCAATTGCCCTTACCCGATACGCCCGGAAGGAGCATGCTTTCGCTGCTGGCAACAAGGCCACAACCATAACTCGTGCCCGAACCCTCGGAAGAATTTGAAGCCCGTAGGATAGCAAACAGTTGCTGCCGTCTACGACTGGAAAAATTGCTGCGATGAAATAGAATCAATAAATCTGGTGAGTATTGCCTTTTCACATAAGTCGGGGAATAGAGCAGATTTTAATAAAGTTTTTTCTCTTTTCGATACCGGTAGTCCAATTAACCTTATAAAGCGGTCATACGTGCCAGAAGAAGAAATAAGACTTAATCCATTGTTGGATAGATATTGCGGCATTGAAGGACGTTATTTAAATATTATCGGTGAAGCCACTTGCACCATTGAATTCAAAAATGTAATTAATGAAATAAAAGTTTATGTTTTGCCAGACGAGGAAATGACCACACCGGTTATCCTTGGTCGAGATTTTCTTAAAATTTTCGATATACATTTAGTTAAAAGTAAATTGAAATATAATAAAACTGATTTAATTTCTTTGCGAAAAAATATCTGCACTTTACCAGCGACTGATTTATTAAACACATTAGGCGAGTTCAATCTTTTAACTGTAAGCAAACTTAAGAATAAGATAGGAAAGCTAAATGGGGACGCAATGATTGGTTCCAGAGACGGTGTTCATTCGGAGGTGCCAGATGTTTTTAATATTGATACTGTGTGCAATGCTGTGGAGTTAGACGTAAACTGCAAATTAGATCCAGTTTGTAGGGCACAAATAAACGACTTAGTTCATGAAGCTTATATTGAACCCGATAATGTTACTGTACAGCCCCTTGATTACAAGATGAGGATACATTTAACTTCTGATATTCCGTTCCATTGCGCACCTAGACGCCTGTCGTTTTCCGAAAAGAAAATTGTTCAAGATATCATAAAAGACTTAGAAGCTGACGGAATAATCAGACCAAGTAATTCTTCATACGCCTCCCCAGTAGTCCTTGTTAAGAAAAAGAACGGACAGACTAGGTTATGTATTGATTATCGGGGACTGAACAAATTAACGGTTCGGGACAATTATCCTTTGCCTCTCGTTGACGATTGTATCGAGTACTTAGAAGGGAAAAATATATTTTCTGTGCTAGATTTGAAAAGCGGATTCCACCAGGTCGATATATGGCCGGAATCAATTCCTTATACCGCGTTCGTAACGCCTAGCGGCCAGTACGAATATTTAAAAATGCCGTTTGACCTTAAAAACGCTCCTGCCGTTTTCCAACGCTTTATAAATAATATTTTTAAAGATTTAATCGACGAAAAAAAAATAATCGTATATATGGACGACATACTGATTGCTACAAAATATATCGAGGAACATAAAGCTATTTTAAAAGACATCTTGAGACGAATTAGGTCTCGCGGGTTAAAGTTAAACCTATCAAAATGCAAGTTTGGCTATTACGAAATAGAATACTTAGGATATTCCGTATCTACTAGTAGTATTACCTTGAGCGAGTTTCATATCAAAGACATCAGAAAATATCCCATGCCTACCAATCAGAAAGAATTACACTCATGTATAGGATTGTTCTCGTACTTTAGGCGATCTGTTCCGTCGTTTTCTAAAATTGCCAGGCCTCTATTAAACTTATTGAAAAAAGATACAGAATACAAATTCGACGAAACTTGTAGATCGGCATTCGACGAATTAAAAGACAAACTAATAAAACCCCCCGTGCTTGCCATTTATAACCCGGAGAGGGAAACCGAATTACACTGTGATGCGAGTGCAATCGGTTTCGGCGCTATATTGTTACAGAAGCAGGTAGACGGAAAACTCCATCCAATAGCGTATTTCTCAAAAACCACGACTTCTGCTGAATCCAAATACCACAGCTTCGAGCTGGAAACACTCGCTATCATATATGCCTTACGAAGGTTTAGGGTTTATTTAGAAGGAATCCCATTCAGGATCGTTACGGATTGTAATTCCCTTGCCATGACTCTGCAGAAAAAGCAAATAAACACCCGCATCGCGAGATGGGCTCTTGAATTGGAAAATTATAACTATAAGGTTATCCATCGTAGTGGTACTTCCATGGGACATGTTGACGCACTAAGTCGTTGTGAAATAGCTGCAGTAGATACAAACGAAATCGATTTCCAAATACAGGTCTTACAAGAAAGGGATGAGAAAATCAGGAGCACGCGAGTACGGTTGGAAAAAGAAAACGTTGTGGGGTTTGACCTCGTAGATGGCCTTGTATGTAAAATATGTAAAAATGGTCGGAAAGTCTTATACGTCGCACAAGAGTTAGAAAATAATATAATAAGGTTAATGCACGAGAAAACCGGTCACCAAGCAGTAGACAAAACTTTCGATAAAATATGCCAGTATTATTGGTTTCCGAGTATGCGCCAGAAAGTGGAACACTTTATAAAAAATTGTTTAAAATGTATGTATTATGTATGCTATGCCTATCTCATCCAAAGAGAGAAATTTTTATAACATTCCGAAAATGCCGATTCCGTTTGACACTTTACATCTCGACCATTTTGGTCCTCTGCCGTCAATTAAATCTAAATGAAAGCATATCCTAGTGGTGGTTGACTCTTTCACAAAGTTCGTTAAGCTATACCCGACGAATTCAACCAGCACACGTGAAGTGACTGCCGCCCTTGAAAAATACTTTAACTATTATAGCCGACCTAGACGAATTATCTCAGACAGAGGTAGCTGTTTCACCTCGCTTGTCTTTGACGAATTTCTAATCAAACGAAATATAAATCACGTGAAGGTCGCCGTTGCCTCTCCTCAGGCCAATGGTCAGGTTGAACGAGTCAACAGGGTAATCAAGGCAATGTTAGGTAAGGTTAGTGATTCAATAGACCATGCCGATTGGTCTAGTAAGCTATCGCAAGTAGAGTACGCAATTAACAATTCTGTTCACAGTAGTACAAAACAGACTCCGAGTATGCTACTATTCGGCGTGGAACAAAAGGGCGAGACTATTGACGAATTCTCCGAATACTTTCAGGAAAAATTAATTGACGAAAGCAGCCGGGACTTGGACACCCTCCGGTCTCGCGCTGCTAAATCAATACAAACCACCCAGGACTATAGCCAAAGTTACTTTTCCAAGCATAGCAGACAGGCCAAGGAATATAAGGTTGGGGATTTTGTCGTTATCCGAAATGTAGACACTGCCGCTGGAACCAATAAAAAGTTTGTCCCAAAGTATAAAGGGCCTAACGCTGTCTACAAAGTATTAGGAAATGACAGATATGTCATTCGAGACGTAGAGAATTGCCAGCTGACACAGCTGCCCTACGACGGCGTTGTTGAAGCTAATCGAATGCGTGAATGGCTAGGGTCCAGTGAAGGGATTGAACTCAGCAAAAGAAAAGGCAATGCTACAATAGAGGTAGGGTAGTCTTAAGTTTATAATCTATTGATCGGGGACGATCAAGGGTCAGGTTGGCCGAGCTGTAAGAATTATAATATTGCATGTGTAAAAATCCAAATATTGCAGGCAAGATATGTTAACAAGTACTTTTAAGAAACACAGCTTTATCAAAGGCAACCCTGTGTAGAATGTAAGAACTCTATATGTAAGGCTACTGAGGCTACATCCGGCCTATTGAGATTCGGACGGCCAACGAGTAACAACTTTAAAACATTGAAATCGAAATATATTGGAGCAATCCCAGATAAATAAATAATACATTGTAGAAATTCCTGCAGAATCGGAGGACTTCTGAGCATCCCCACCAGAAAATTTTAAGTCTGAACCGTTTAAGATGCAAGGTAAATACAAATAAACAATAGATTTAATATATATGTATAAGTATATATACATATATTTATAAGTTTTAAATCCCCCATCAAATTTGAGAAAACCAGCTCATACCGCTCTCAAAGCCCGAAAAAGAAACTTTGCCACGAACGTTTGGGCTGATATTGCCACAAAAAAAAGCAAAAAAGACGGATTTGCACATGAAATGCATCGCTGAGGAACATGAACTTATCCAAAAAAAAAGCTTAAAATGGAAATAGATTACAAGAAAAAGGAGCATGAACTCCATGTAAATAAATTACTTTTTTTTGTTTTTAAAGAATTCCTTTTTTAATTTCTGTGATGACATGAATTGATAGACTTGAATATGTACCTCCTCAGTTTATTTAGTATTAAGATTATTAAACAAATGTTGAAATGAATTAAAATACTTGAATATGTACCTTCTCAGTTTATTTAGTCTTAAGATTATTAAATAAATTTTGTTATACATAGATAGATATGTAAATAGTTACTATATAAAATAATACCAAGAACGTGCTTTTTTGTTCAATAATGTTAACGTACAAAAACATTTAACATACTCGCAATTGAATGCATTTATACATATGTGATATTTTAATGGATATATAATACATTCAACTATAGCTGTGGTCGAGTTGGTAGCGGTGCGTTCTATAACTTGATATGCCGGCGAGTTCGAGGTTCGAATCTCAGTCAGGGCAAGCAAAATCTTAATCATAGAAAAAGTGTTTTCTAATAGCGGTCACCCCTCGGCAGGCAATGGCAAACCTCCGAGCGTATTTCTGCCTTGAAAAAGCTTCTCATTAAATACATCTGCCGTTCGGAGTCGGCACAAAACTGTAGGTCCCTCCATTTGTGGTATAATATAAAGACGCACACCACAAATGGTAGGAGAAGCTCGGCCAAACACTGAGCTAAATAGTGTACGCGCCAAATTTATTATTATAACTATAGCTATTAAGAGAAGTATTTACATGAATGACTTTAAATGAAAACTCAAAATATATTTGAATTTATTTTATCAACTATATCTACCGCCTTTCACTACGAAGTAAATCTTTAAAATAATGGGTTACTAAAAGTGATCTTGTGGCCGCTGTGGTCGAGTTGATAGCGGTGCGTGCTATAACTCGATACGCCGGTGAGTTCGAGGTTCGAACCTCAGTCAGGGTAAACAAAATCTTAATCATAGAAAAAGTTTTTTCTAATAGCGGTCACCCCTCGGCAGGCAATGGCAAACCTCCGAGGGTAACTCTGCCATGAAAAAGCTTCTCATTAAATACATCTGCCGTTCGGAGTCGGCACAAAACTGTAGGTCCCTCCATTTTGTGGTATAATATAATATATACGCATACCACAAATGGTAGGAAAAGCTCGGCCAAGCACTGAGCTATATAGTGTAAGCGTCAAAATTATATTATATATATAAAAGTGATCCTGTTGAGTTGTTTACATTTGATGCTTCCTGTTGTGTGTTTCTAGGAACATCTAGCACGAAATCCACAGCAGATGATATGTCATGTGGTAATATGGTCAATTCAAGCTCACAGGTCAGCAAATATTATGCAAGACTGCGGTAGCTACAATTATACTTTGGGCTTTTCGATGGTTCAAACGAATTCCAAGAGATAAAATAGGAAGCGCCTTTTCCATACTCCATAATTTCTTTCAACGGTACAACGTGGTCTGATTAAAGACTCGTTAAATAACTTTTCTTCTGGAGTCATCGGATTTGGCAAAGGAGTTGTCGGAATTTTATTGTTCGGGTATCCACTATCCGCAATTATTAATACATACTTACAAGAATTATAGAATACACACAGTTTGCGCAAATACGTCATAGTTTGCTCAGACTAATAAGATTAGTGAAAACCGCAAATTATAGTTAACTATTAATGTAATGAATTTGGCCAATGAAGGCAACTCTCATTCAGCACTTGTAAGCACACACATATATATACATACATACATAAATGACAACTATCATGCAGCACTTGTAAGCCCACATACATACATGCATAAATGACAGTAGGGAAGTAGCGAGTAAGGTTTTTACTAGATACAGAAATTTTTGCAAGTGATTCGGTCCTTTTCGCTTTTTTCTCTCGCTGTACCGCTGTGGTTTTTGTGTTAATTTCCAAATTTCTAACAAAGTTTAAAGACTCTTTGAATGCGATTAGTTACAAATTTGTTTAATAACTATAACTACTTAAAGTTCACAATTATTTGTTAATAAAAACTCGTTACATGGCTAGAGTTGGTACTCAAAATTTGCGTTATTCATTTCGGGCGTCTATACATCCGCTGAAATAGAATCAGCCGCGTTTTAGTATACCAGCGGGGAAACCAGGCTTTGTCGACAGCCTTCCGTCCGTCATCCCTCCAGATTTCCGCCGTATTGCCAGTTGCCGCCACCGTCATATCGTTGTCCAGCCACCAGCACCGCTCCGCCCTTGAGACGAGCAGCGCTCCAAAGAGCACCGTATCATCGCGTAATTAATGGTCCTTCGTCGCCACTTTTAAAGAACCGCAAGTAATAAGCCCCCAATTGAACCGTAAGTAAGCGTCCTTATCTTACTAATCCGACGGTGAAAATCACTATTGCGCATATACATACTTATGTATAATTTTTATTTCTTGTGAAATTCGGTAACTTTATTATACGGTATTTTCACACCGGTATAGCTATAAAAAGTTCGCAAACACTTACATGCATTATAAATTTAATGTTCCCGCGCAAATTATAAAACGGTAATAAGCAGTACATACCGTGGGCCGAATCGCGAACACAAATAGATACATAAGTATATCTATCCCACATCTCTCTTTTTTTTTAAACATTGAAACAATTCTCAGCTAAGCAAAAATAAACACAAAAATAAAGTTGTTAACTCTCTCAAATCTCAACTTATACATAGTATATAGTGCAATTAATTAAAAATTTCTTCTCGGTAAATGCGGGTGTTTCACAAACATAAACACGGTGCACTCAATTAATAACCCCATCTCTACATTTAATATATACACATACTTATCTCGTTGCTTATATATGTATATAAACATTTACATACATACATATAGTCAGTACGGTGCTTATTTATTGCGCGGAAAACGGTGCAGCGAACATATATTGTACATATACATATATGTATGTACATATGCACACTCAGTGATTGATAAAAACAGTGGTACGAGATTGGTTCAACGCAATATTAAAAATTAACTTTTAAAGAATAGCGATAAAATTGAATGAAACGGAAGTGCGAATAATTAAATTCAATATTAGTTTCTCGGTTTCAAAGCTCATGAATGCTGCGTCAAGTTTAAAATTTCTTTCGTGTTCTCGCTATTTATATCACTCTTTCATAAATTAAGCGTGAACCAATTTTACGTTCCTGTTTTAGAATATTAAATCAACTCTCCAACATTTCCTCCTTCAAAAAACTCGCAATTGTGATTCAATCGATTTCGCTCAATCTCATTTAACTTTATTTAATTTTTTTTCCCCGTGAAAGAAATTTGCTTGATATCGCAATACACTCACGTACCCTAACAAGATCTTGATGTTGCCCATACCTCAAAGAGACGACAACTCGAAAAGCCCCAAAATGAGCGACGACGAGAAATCTCAGAGCACTTCTACCGATGCTCAACGAATAACGCGGTCAACGGCTAAATCCGCATTAAACATCAAAGACAAGAACATAGACAAGTTTTGGAATCGCGTCCAACACTGCTATGATTTAATTGTTGAAGCAGATGATGTAGACTTCCCCGAAGATTTTAGAGCCTCCTCCGATAATAAGTACAGTTCATGCTTAATAACTTACGAGGACACAAAGGCTCAGATAGCAGACCAGTTGCAACTGGTTAAACCAGTCAGTACTCCCGCTCCTCCCCCAATCATTCCACCACTCAACGAGGGTGCAGTTAGTTTAAAAGTCCCACCTTGCGATACCGAAATTTTTTATGTTGGTTATGAAAAATGGCCGTGCTTCCGTGATATGTTCACAGCGGTTTACTTAAACCACCCCAAACTCTCTCAAGCTCAGAAATTGTACCACCTCCGGTACAAAACGCAAGGAAAAGCCGGTCAAATCGTGAAGCAATTTTCCTTAACCAACGATAACTTCTTGAGACGCTTCTTGGAGGAAGGCTACGGATTTCTTTTTCTGTAGCCCGTTTGGCACCTACAAAGGTTTTGCCATTGTCACTCATCAATTTTTCGGGATAGCCACGACGTCCAACGGAACGAGCAGCGAAGCACACAAAAACGGCCACATAGCCTTTTACTAGGGTGTGAGATCTTAGCATAGAGGCCTTTACTTGAAAAGGCCCAGCAAAATCCACACCGGTAATCGTAAAGGGCGGAGCATATGTGCAACGCTCGGGGGGCAGGGCTGCCATGATTTGCGAGCGCATTTGCTGTTTATGGAGATTGCAGGTTTTGCATTGGTATATGCATTTTTTAATGAGTGGTTGGAGCCGGGGGATGTAGAGTTCCTGCCTAATGCTCTGCTGCATGAGACGCACGTCTGCATGTAGAAGTAGTTCGTGCAGAAATCTTAAGGACAGAGTAGCGAATCGAGATTTTTCCGGTATAATAATGGGATGTCGCTCATTGTAAATCAGGGTAGAGTGAGCGAGACGTCAGTCAGTTCCATCAAGCCATAGTTCTTGTAAAAGAATTTTTGCTTGGACCATTATCGGCGTGAGCCATCCTGCCGGGTCAAAAAGCTGACCGAGGAGAGAATATGTCGCTTTGTGGATGCAGATGAAACTGGGTTGGAACCGACCGTGCAGGAAAACGTATCAGAGAGAGCGTTCCATTGAATTCCGAGAGTTTTGGTGGCACTTGCTTTCTCAAGCTCAGGAAAGTGGGTGTCTAGGAAGTCCTCTTTAAGTACATTTTTAAGAATATCAGGTGGTTGAAAAAAATCAACGGAAAACTTGCCGAATTGAGGGCTTGAACGACTCGGGCGAGAGGTTGAGTAGCTGTGCGCAGATCGTGGCTGCCAGAGAGAATGTCATCTACATACGTTTCATTATTCAGTATAGGTACAGCCATGGGATATGTGGTTTCGGCATCCTGAGCAAGTTGATGAAGAGTGCAAATGGCGAGATATGGCGTACAATTTACATCAAATGTTACAGTTTTCAACTTATAATCCCGAATGGGGCTGTTTGGAGAAGGGCGGAAAAGTATTCTTTGAAAATCTAGGTCGTATTCATGTAGCAATATCTGTATATACAACTTTGGACGTCTCCGTTGAAGACACATTTGTACATTCGCCAGTTGAGGAGGAGAAGCATCAAATCAGGTTGGAGTGTTGGTCCGGTGTATAATATATCATTGAATGAGTAGCCCGAACCCGATGACTTTGATGCATTAAATACAACCCGAATTTGGGTCGTTCTTTTCTCGGGTTTAACAACCGCGTGGTGAGGAAGATAGAACGACATGTATTGGCCTCCTGAGGAAATTTCATAGGAAGAAGATTCTTCCATATGGTTGAGAGCGAGATATTTTTCCCATACATTATCGTAGAGAAGTTTTAGATCACCCTTTTTGACAAGAGTTTTCTCCATGCTGAGAAATTGTTGGAGAGCTGAGGGGCGAGAAACGGGCTACAAGAAGCGTCTCAAGAAGTTATTAGGAAGTACACTTCTCAGGGCATCGATTGGAAATTTATTCCTTTCAGCTCTCCCCACATGGGTGGATTGTGAGAATCCGCCGTAAAGAGTTTCAAATATCACTTCAAAAGAGTAGCTGGAACGCACAAATTTACCTTTAAGGAGTTCACTACCATCTTGATTAGGATCGAGGGGGTCTTAAACTCCCGACCGATCTCGTCCCTATCGCAAGATCTGTCAGATTTCACCGCCCTCTACCCCGGCTACTTCCTCAGAGGTGCTCCACTTTTGGCTATCCCCGAGGTAAATCATAAAGACCTGACGCTTGTCAACAGATGGGATATAGTGAAAACTATACACCACCAATTTAGTAGACGATGGAAAGAAGAATATGTGAAAACCCTCCACAAACGTTACCGATGGAAAAATACACAGATAGAGCCGAAAATCGGCCAATGCGAAAATCGGCTGCCGCCCACTGAATGGCGTCTAGGGCGCATCGAAAAGGCTCACCCAGGCCCAGATGGTCACATACAAGTGGTGGAAGTTCGCACTCAGACCGGTACTCTGGTCCGGTCACTCGCGTAGTTATGCTTCCTCCCCTCTGAGGAAAGTAATCCTCTGTCTCGACCTCTGCGAAACCACTGATCTAGTATAACCAAAGGTCTATGCTACAATAGTCACCGCTCATACCGTTTCGTCAGCTGCACTATCACCGAATCGTACCTCTAAATAAACACTCGCAGATCCACTTATACTCACGGGAGTAACTTGAAATTCTCCTTACTAAAGTCCTCCGTAAACTCATATTTTCAGATCGAGATGTCTGAAGCGCGTCAACCCGCACCAAGGACATCATTAAAATCAACGGTAGTCGCCGCCAACGATGCCGAAGACAACTTGTGGGTGTCCACTCAACGCCAGGACTATCAGCGATGCCGCTTGTGTTCACAGCGTCATGCATTGCGCAGATGTCCGTTATTCTGGCAGATGCAACCTCAACCTGAATGTTGGCCCGTGCGCACCAATATTGCGTGAACTGTCTGGCGCTTTCACACACCACTAGTGAATGTACCTCCTTAATCAGGTGTAATAGTTATGGGCTGCGACATCATTTCCTACTACACCGCCAGGGGTCACCCCAACGAGCTCAACCGATGCAAGCTTCTAAGCCGTCCGCATCGCAACAGCAAACTGCAAACCGTTCTACCCAGCATCGCGCTCAACAGGCACCCCACCGCGATAGGCCACCAACTCAGCCAACCGCCATAACTCGTCGCACCGTCCGTTGTACTGACCAAGGACTACAAACACTCCGCTACAGGGGCAAAGTGACGGAATTGTTGGTCCAAGATGCCCTACGAACGCTTAAGGAGCTTGGCCCTGTTGGTCCGAGGGTTAGGAATCCACCTCAACAACCACTACCATAAAATATCTCTTTTTATCGCATTTTATATTGTATTCATTTCGCTTATTCATGTATATGCAGTATTGTATTTAACTAACTTGTAACTTCAATTATAAATACTTATGTATGTACATTAGGGTGACAGTTAATTTCGAAAGTGATATTTTCTTTGGTCTCAGTATTTTTTTGTGTGTAGTTTTATTTAAAAAAAATTCTAGTAAAATTTCAAGGTCGTAGGAAGAGGATTAGGGGGCGCGTCGGCCCCCCAAAGTTACACAAAATACGTTTTTTCACGCAAATTCTTACTTTGACTGCTTGTAACTTTCTCTGTGTTTTTTTTTTTAAACATTACTGGCGAAAGATGTTCATTAATATGTCTACAATAACATCTGTCAATAACATTTTTGTCTAATGTTAATATTTAATGAAAAAAACTTAAATATAGGAGAAAAAGTACGCCTCAATGTCGATTTATTATACTTAAATAAAATTACTTATATGATTCAAATTTTGGATTTTGTTCAGATTTATTTAATTAAAGATTCATATAGAAAATTCCTTATGATTTACGTAAGAGTAGCTTCAACAATTATATACAGTAAGACCTCGCTAGTCCGAACTTCAGACTTTTTTTTTTTACTTTTGTTTTCAAGTGTAAGAATTGTCTTTAAAAGTTTGCTTCAAATTTTTTTTGCCTGTATGCTGAAGCGATATATAATATTGACAATTGTGACCGAGAATATTCCCGTTACAACCTCAACAATATTATTCTCAATGCTTGCGTAAGCTACCGACAAAAAATCAGCACCAATGTTTCTCGGAAAATAGATTCTTATTTTACAGTTATATGCAGCAGCCGCAAACATTTTTTAATAGCATTAAATTTGCAAAAAAATCATTCGAAGTGAATATTTGAATGTGAAAAGTCGAAAATGTCTGCTAGAAATTTACGTGAACGCATATATTTAATTGGTTATTGTACCAACTCATGAACGGGAAGTAAACTACCCTCCAATATAGAAGTGTTGAAAGTTTTGTTTTTCAATTTACGTGTAGTAAAAAAAAATTTACGGGAAAGTTCAGATTTAGTTGTAAAAGAACTATTCTTGTTCTGGGAAAAAGCCCGCATTCCGGTCAAGGATAAACAACACTGCATTACAAATGTAGAGAAATTGTATAAAGAATGGCAAAGCTTTCAAAAAGATTCAAAGAAGACTTCTAATTTCCATAAGAGCAAAGTAAACACGTGGAAAGAAAAATTGGATATGCTTTTTGACGTGGCGCATGCAAGTGCATTAAAAATAATGTCGAATCAAGAAGATATTGATTTCTTGATAAGTCAACGAAAAACGGGGCGCCCAGGCTTTATGTATGGTATCGATTACGAAGAAGTACGCCGAGAGTGCCGACTTGAAGAACGCAACAACAATTTATTACAACAAGTGGAGCGGAATAATCGTGAAATTGCATTAATTGGTTCGTTGTATGTTATTGTTTATTTTTTATTTTCTTTAAATTAAGTCATTTTTATTAGATGAAACTGCAGAGTTGCTGTCATCTGAATCTTCAGAGAATGATAACAGTTTTCCAGATATGGAATGTGACCCACGTTGTAGTCAACCTCCAGCCAAAAAATGTAGGGGAACAAATAAAATACTAACACCAAAACTGGCGGCCGCACTCGATGTCTGTAAAATCAGTGACAGACATGCGATTCATCTAATAAGCGCAGTCGTTGAAGCTCTGGGTAATAATGTTGAAGATTATATTTTAAACCGAACGTCTGTACACCAGGAAAGGGAACAAATCCGTGAAGAAAGAATTTCAGCATTAAAAAATAAATTAAAATTAAATGAGCTCGACGCTATCTGCCTTCATTGGGATGGTAAACTTTTGCCGGCGCTGACGGGAAATGATAAAGTTGATAGGTTGCCTATAATAATATCGAGCGGTAAAGTTGAACAGCTTCTTGAAATACCTGCACTTGATTCCGGTACTGGAAAAGAACAGGCATCCGCTGTATGCGATGCTATTTATGAATATGGTCTGCAAAATCACATCAAAGCTTTAGTGTTTGATACAACAGCGGTCAATACTGGGCGTTTCAATGGTACCTGTACGTTAATTGAAAATAATTTACAAAGAAACTTTTTTGGTTACCATGCCGTCATCATATATACGAGATTGTTTTAAGATGCGTTTTCGAAGAAAAAATAAGCTGTTATGGAAGTCCAAACGTTAAAATGTTTGAGAAATTTAAAAATGCTTGGGCTAAGATTGATGCTAAAAACTATGAGTATGGCATCAACGATCCAACTGTCAAGACGTACATGAAAGAGTCTGCTGTTCGCATTATCGGTGCAGTAAATAATATCTTGGAAGAAAAACAACCCAGGGAAGACTATAAAGAATTCTTGGAACTCACTTTGCTCTTCCTGGGTCAAAAACCAGAAAAGACACATCCAAACAGCCTAATGTTTCGATCGCCAGGAGCTGTTCACCATGCAAGGTGGATGGCAAAAGCGATTTACTGTCTAAAAATATTTTTATTCCGTAACGAGTTCCAGCTTTCAGCAACTGAATTAAATGGGCTTCGTCAAATTTGTGTTTTTATTGCTGAAGTCTATGTCGAAGCGTGGTTTTCTGCTCCTTTGGCCATTAAAGCGCCATATCAAGATTTTTTATTTTTACAAAAACTTGAAAACTTCAAAAAAATTGATGCTGCTATATCTTATGTTGCTCTTAAAAAGTTCAGGAACCACTTGTGGTATTTAAGCCCTGAGGCGGTTGGTCTTGCATTTTTTGACAGCAACGTATCCCTTTTTTCAAAACAAAAAATGGTGGCGGCTTTGGAAAATGATTTTGAACAAGAGCAAAACACAAAGCGAGCTACAATAAATGATAGAGAAATCGTTGAAATATTCCATGACGGAATTGAACAGTTCGTCTCTGCCGAAACAAAAGCATTATTTGAAAGATTTCAAATAAATACTGATTTTTTTAAATTAAACCCAGACAAATGGGAGCAGGACCAATCTTATTGTAAAGCGGCTGAACTGATGAAAAAATTAAATGTTACAAATGACACTGCCGAAAGGGGGGTTAAATTGATGGAAGAGTATAATAAACTATTTACCAAAAATGAACGCCAAAAACAATTTGTTTTAAAAATTGTTAGCGATTACCGCCATCGGTTTCCGGACTGTAATAAAAAGACATTGTCTCAAGTGCTTTAAACAATATTAATAAAAAGAGAAATCATATACATAAGTAGTTTTATTTAAGTATAATAAATCGACATTGAGGCGTACTTTTTCTCCTATATTTAAGTTTTTTTCATTAAATATTAACATTAGACAAAAATGTTATTGACAGATGTTATTGTAGACATATTAATGAACATCTTTCGCCAGTAATGTTTAAAAAAAAAAAACACAGAGAAAGTTACAAGCAGTCAAAGTAAGAATTTGCGTGAAAAAACGTATTTTGTGTAACTTTGGGGGGCCGATGCGCCCCCTAATCCTCTTCCTACGACCTTGAAATTTTACTAGAATTTTTTTTAAATAAAACTACACACAAAAAAACACTGAGACCAAAACAATAAAGAAAAAAAAAATACTCCATACATTTAATTGTCACCCTAATGTACATGCATTATAGAATACACAAAGTTTGCGTAAATATGTCATAGTTTGCTCAGACAAATTATATTAGTGAGCACCGCAAATTATAGTTAACTATTAATATGTATAATGAATTCGGCCAATGAAGGCAACTCTCATTCATATACATACATAAATGACAACTCTCATTCAGCACTTGTAAGCCCACATACATGCATAAATGACAGTAGGGAAGTAGCGAGTAAGGTTTTTACTAGATACAGAAATTTTTGCAAGTGATTCGGTCCTTTTCGCTTTTTTCTCTCGCTGTACCGCTGCGGTTTTTGTGTTAATTTCCAAATTTCTAACAAAGTTTAAAGACCCTTTGAATGCGATTAGTTACAAATTTGTTTGGGAAAATTTTAGTTTAGCATCCCCGGAATTGGAAAACAAGGGGTTGATGGGGGGGGGGGTAGAGGGGGACCTCCTGATCACAAATATATAGTTTTTAGCTGCCGCTGACTTATAGTTTTCGAGATATTTATACTTAAAGTTGAAAAAATGCCCCCTTTTATATTGGTTATTTCATTGTATATTACACTAAATACACATAACTTCCGTTCGTAAAAGGCAAATAAGTAACATTTCCGAGCGCGCACAAGTAAGAAAATTAATATTTAAACGTTATATTAATAAATATTAAATAAATAAACTGAAAATAATCGCGCACTTGCATACACGCAAAATGGTTGACAATAACATTAGATGAGTGTGTTGCCATATCGGTGATGTCCATAAAAGAATAAGAAAAATAGTCATAGTCGCCTTCGATTGCATTCCAAGCGAACTCTGTAAGTTAAATTGTAAATGAGGAAATAGCGGCGCAGGCGAAAATTTTTAATAAAAAATCGCGCGATTTTTTATTAAAAATTTTCACAAAAAGTCAGTATAAAATAACATATTTAGAAGACATATTTTTCGTATTTTATGCACATCACAAATATGGCAACACACTCATCTAATGTTTGTGCCGACCATTTTGCGTGAATGCAATTAGGTTATTTTTATTTACTTAATATTTGTTAATAAAACGATTAAATATTAACTTTCTTAATTGTGCGGGCTCGGAAATGTTAATTATTTTCATTATACAAACGGAAGTTATGTGTATTTAGTGTAATATTCAATGAAATAACCAATATAAAAGGGGGAATTTTTTCAACTTTAAGTATAAATATCTCGAAAACTATAAGTCAGCGGCAGCTAAAAACTATATATTTGTGATCAGGAGGTCCCCCTCTACCCCCCCATCACCCGCTTGTTTTCCAATTCCGGGGATGCTAAACTAAATCCTAGCCATTTGTTTAATAACTATAACTACTTAAAGTTCACAATTATTTGTTAATAATTGTTGGCACTCGAAATTTGCGTTATTCATTTCGGGCGTCTATACATCCGCTGAAATAGAATCAGCCGCGTTTTAGTATACCAGCGGGGAAACCAGGCTTTGTCGACAGCCTTCCGTCCGTCATCCCTCCAGATTTCCGCCTTATTGCCAGTTGCCGCCACCGTCCATTTCGTTGTCCAGCCACCACCACCGCTCCGCCATTGAGACGAGCAGCGCTCCAAAGAGCACCGTATCATCGCGTAATTACTGAGTTTAAATTCAGTTTAAACGTCAAATAGAGTTTTACTTGCACTGAAAAACTGGCCCTAAGTGGTTTAGAATTTATTTTTACATATATTGATGATTTGTTAGTAGCAAGTGAGAATGAGGAACAGCATTTAAAAGACCTCAATGTACTTTTAAAACGTCTAACATAGTACGATTTAAATATAAAACCAAGCAAATGTACTTTTGGCGTTACAAGTGTTGATTTTTTTAGGATATATTATATCAGGATCGGGAATTAGACCCTCTGAAGAAAAATTTACAGCTATTCGCAGTTTCGAACGACTAAAATCGGTTAAGCAAGCTCAGAAATTTATTGGTATGGTTAATTACTACCATCGATATATATCAAAATTAGTAGAGTTTACAGCAGTGATTTCCGACTTAATCAATCGAACTAATAAGAAACGTGACAAGATCCTTATTTGCATTTAAGATATTGTTAAACCATTTTAACAAAGATGTAAACTCTCTTTAAATGTAGATGTATCTAATACGGCAATTGGTGGCGTCATCCATCAATCGTTTAATAACGAATCAGAACCACTCGCATTCTTTTCTAAGAAACTTTCTCCAGCCGAAGTTAAATAAAGCGCGTTTGACAGAGAATTACTGGCCATTTATTTAAACATTAAACATTTTAGCTATCTTTTAGAAGGACGACAATTTACAGTTTTTACAGATCACAAGCCTTTGATATTTGCTCTAAACTCAAAAACCGAACATAGTCTAAGACAAACGAGCACAATTTACTAATGACATACAGTATATTAAAGGAAAAGAAAATGTTGTAGCTGACACATTATCTCGAGTTTTTAAAGTTGACGCAATTAAAAACACAGAATTGAATTTCAAAATTTTACAAAATGAGCAGGATCAGGACGAAGAACTAAACGACTTAAAATCAGAACAAACATCACTTAATCTTAAATTAATTCAAATTCCTCTTTGAAATTTTAAAATTTGGTGTAAAATGACTGGTGAAAATCCTACACCGTTTGTACTAAACCGTTTACGCAATACAGTATTTAACATGCTACATGGACACATCCTGGGACCTGGGCTACACGCCGTCTAACTATTAAAAAATACTATTGGCCAAGAATGAATGAAGAAATTAACACTTGGTCAAAAGAATGTATAAGTTGCCAAAAATCGAAAGTTTATCGTCATACTAAATCTCCAGTAATTAAAATTCTGATTTCAAAAAGTACATTTGAGCATATTCATTTAGATATTGTTGGACCTCTACCTATTTCGAAAGAACATCGTTACATTTTAACAATTATTGATAGATTTACACGTTGGCCAGAGGCATACGCACTACGGGACATTTCAGCAACTACGATTGCAAATAAATTGTTCAAAGAATATGTTTCTCGATTCAGAGTACAGTTAAAAACTACTACGGGCCAAGACTCTCAATTTACGTCAAATTGTTTTCAGAACTTACGAAATTGCTAGGTAGTCATCACATTACAACTTCTCCATATCATCCTCAAGGAAATGGTATGGTGGAACGGTTTGTAGTACGCACATACATAACTGATACACACACACGTATAATGTGCACTGCACGCGCGCAAGACACCACACACACAAAGTGCAACATAAAACCAAATGTCTGGGCGCAGAACAGCGAGCTCATTACACAACAAGTTCAAGTACTTTTGGTGATTGACCGCTTAGCAAAAACACATAAGGCATTCCGGCATCAAATTGCTGTCATTGCATTTCGGCAATTTGAAGGCCAATAAATAAAACAAATACTAAGTGCATTTTACCCTAATCATATTTTATTTAGTACCGTGTGAAATCAATGCGTGAGAAAGTATTTGAAACTTTGTGTTGATTTCCCATTGGTTAATTAAGAATTATGAATAAGTTCCTCTGTGAGGAAATTAGTATATAAGAACAACATTTTTAAAATAAAGTCAATGATAATTTACAAGCTTAACCGTTTGGATATTATTATTCATAAGAGCGGCCTGGTGGCCTACAATATATAGCGTGTCGCGCTTTGTACGATAAATGTTAGGAAAACAAATTTTGACTAACAACAAATATTACATGGCGATCCTGCCAAACTCCTTTAACTAAAGGAGTAGGACCATAATAATTTAAAAAGAGAAAAGAATTCTGAAATAAAAATTTTGAAAATTTAGAACAAATGACGGACACAAATCAAACGATCAGCAAAGCTGAGTTTGATCAAATTTTTTTGAAATACTCAAAGATTTTCGAGTACAAACCGCAAGAACCACCAGCAAATGCCCCAAAATACGTACCGACACCAATTAATTCAGGCCCAAAGAAAATTACGTTAGAACAATATAAAAAAAGAAAGGATCAGCAAAGCAGCAAATATAAAACATTTCAACAAAAAATTTCAGAAAAACCTAGAAGAAAATCACGAGCAGGTAAATCCGTAAAATACAGAAAAGCCCTGCGAGAGGTCTATCAGCTCATACATATAACGAATGGAGAAGAAAAGCATAAACATTTAGATAAGTTAAAACAACTAAAAAAATGTGCGGCCCAAGAAAGAACCAGCAGGGACCAACAGAAGTAATAAATAACAGCATATGTAAATGACAACGTAATAGCAAAAGAAGACCACAATATCACATATTTGATATACCTAATGTTAATTATTATAATAATATACGTTTTTTTTATAAAAACTATGTAAAAATGTAGATTTCTAAATCAGTAGCTAATATAACAGTTTTTGGGCAGACATTGTATTGCAAAATAAACAACATCAAATTGACGAAATACATCCGCTATTTCAAGACATAACTTCCAAAATTTATTCACTTCTAAAGAACAAAATGGCAAGCTTTGATATTTCAACTGCCTCAAAGATAATCCCCGAATTCGGAGGAGAA
Source organism: Philophylla caesio (assembly GCA_963971545.1). Lineage (NCBI taxonomy): Eukaryota > Metazoa > Arthropoda > Insecta > Diptera > Tephritidae > Philophylla > Philophylla caesio. The sequence goes on along the minus strand of OZ020604.1, from coordinate 154,881,152 downwards.
CTTTATCTTCTTACAAAATTTTTAGACACCATTGAGTTTTATGCAAATACACTCAATGATGCACAAAAGAATATGCTATTAAAATATATATTAGCAGGAAAAATTGCACAAAAAGTAAAAAACAGACTGTTAGCTGAAACAGAGCCAACTACTATTGATCAGCTCAAAGAAACTCTTGAAAAACTATATAAATTGAATAAAAATCCGCTGAAGCTACAAAACGCGCTTAGTGTGATAAAACAAAATAACTTACCATTGCAAAATTTTGCATCGAAAATTGAGAGCATAACAGCCTCACTTAATGAAATTCAAATATCGCAGGAAGGCTCAGAATCTAAATCGATAATTATCAAGCTCAATGACCAATTGGCATTAAACGCTTTTAAAAATGGTGTAAATGAACCATTAAAATCAATTGTTTTCGCGGCTAGACCAAAGACTTTTTCCGAAGCACTGCAAACAGCTCCAGAGGCAGATGTACCAACTAACAACTCGAACATATATCGGACAAGAAATAACAATAATAACTATAATAATAACACGCGTCAACCATTTAATACAAGAAATAATAATGGAAACAGAAGGTATGACGATCGCAACCGTGTTTCTAATAATACAAATAATAACAGAAATTATAATAACAACAATAGGAATTATAACAATAACAATAACAACAGAAGTTATAATAACAACAACAGAAATAATAATAATAACAGTAGAAATTATTCTAATGACAACGGAAACAACCGACGTCCACAAAATTCTGATCAGAACAGAACAAATACTAATAATCAAAGACATAATTCTCAGGAAAACTAGGACGTCCCCAGATGAAAGAAGCTGGGGCTATAACTAAAAAACTAAATGCGTATAGTATAGCACAAAAAGATACAAATTACGTTATACTTAAATCAAGCACAATACGAAAACCAATAGCATTTTTAATAGACACAGGTGCAGACATTTCTATTATAAAAAAATCATCAATAGACAACAGTCTAATAACAAATTGTCAACAATATAACATAAATGGACTTAGTAAAAATTTATTAACTACAAAGTCAAAAACTAAACTTTCACTTCAATCTGATGAACTTAATATCGAACATACATTTTATATTTTTGATAATGTTAACATATCTACAGACGGAATTATAGGCAAAGATTTCTTGACTAAATATAATTGTAAAATAGATTACGAAACTTTCGTAATCAGCACATTACCAAGTATTCATTTACCACCCCGAACAGAAATTATAAAAGAAGTAGACGTTGATTTAAATGAAGACAGTTTAGTATGCGCTAGTGAAATAACACCAGGCATATTTATAGCTAACACAATAATTCCAAAGAAAGGTCACAAACATATAAAGTTCATAAATACAAATGAGTGTGACATAACAATTAAAGATATTCCTTTACACATACAACCAATAAACAATTTTTCAATATTGAAATATGACACAAAATTTAATTCAAAACAACGAATAGATTTTATTAAAAATACTATAAATTTTGAAAACCTAGATCCAGAAGCAAAAGAATCCATAATAAATATTTGTGTCAAATACAATGAAATATTTCATCTAAAAGGAGATATTTTAACAAAAAACAATTTTTATACACAGAATATTTCTGTACATGACAAAACTCCAGTTTATATAAAAAACTACAGATTACCAAATGCACATGTTGAAGAGATTGACCAACAAGTTGACAAATTAATTAAAGAGGACATTGTTGAACATTCGACCAGTCCATATAACTCACCATTATTAATTGTGCCAAAGAAAAGCACAAATGATGAAACTAAATGGAGATTAGTAGTTGACTACAGACAACTAAACAACAAAATTGTAAATGATAAATTCCCATTAACAAGACTAGAAGATGTGTTAGACAAATTAGGAAAAGCCAAATATTTTTCAACCTTGGACATGACCAGCTCATTCCATCAAATACCTTTAGATAAGCAATCCAGACCGCTTACAACTAATAAAGGACATTATCAGTTCAAAAGGCTACCTTTTGGCTTAAAAATTGCGACTAATAGTTTTCAACGCATGATGACTATAGCTTTGAGTGGACTCCAAGAAGCTGCATTTTTATATGTAGACGACGTAATAATTTTTGGTTCAACTCTAAAAGAACACAATGAAAATTTAATAAATGTATTCGAAAGACTGAAACAATATGATTTAAAACTAAATCCAGACAAATGTAACTTCTTAAAAACAGAAGTAGTTTACTTAGGTCACCTTATAACAGCAGAAGGTATCACGACTGATCCAAATAAGTATGACACTATAACTAATTTTCCATGTCCTAAAGATGCAGACGAGTTACGCAGATTTGTAGCATTTTGCAACTACTATAGGCGTTTTATAGAAAATTTTGCGCAAATAGCTAAACCGCTAAATGAATTATTAAAGAAAAACAAACTATTTATATGGTCAAAAGAATGTGAAATAGCTTTCAAAACTCTAAAGTCAAAACATGACACCACCTGTTTTGAAATATCCCGATTTCTCCAAACCTTTTATTTTGACTACTGATGCATCAAACTATGCCTTAGGAGCAGTTTTATCTCAAGGGACGCCTGGAAAAGACACTCCAATAGCATATGCGAGTAAATCTTTGAATAAACATGAAGTCAACAAACCAATAATAGAAAAGGAGTTATTAGCCATTCATTGGGGAATAAATTATTTCAGACCTTACCTATTCGGTAGAAAATTCATGGTATACACTGACCATAGACCATTAGTAAGTTTATTCACACATAAAAGCCCGTCATCAAAGTTAACAAGAATACGAGTAGATCTTATGGATTATGATTTTGAAATAATTTTCAAACAAGGAAAGATGAATACAAATGCAGACGCACTATCTAGAATAAAAATTACATCAAAAGAATTAAGAAAAATGATACCATCATATGATATGCTTACAATTACAAGAGCGATTAGTAAAAAATTAGAAAATGAAAAATTAAATAGCATAGAAAGCGGAAAGCTAAATGAAAAATTAAATGGCAAAGAAAGCAAAAAGCTAAATGAAGATATAAATGGCATAGCAAGAAAACAACTTGCAAAAAGAACTAGTGCTGCAACTCAAGAGAAGCTTGATCACCTTCACATTTGGGAAGCAACGTCACGCATATAAAGAAATTGCAATTTCAGTTCAAAACAAATATTATGTATAATGAAAAGGCCAATATAGTAGCACAAAAGAAAAATATTGTTGTTGAATATAGCGATAAATCGTTATCAACTATGACGTTGATTCTGAGGAAGCTAGGATTATTCGTAGAACATCAGGAAATAGCTAAATTAGCAGTCTCTGCAGAAGACAAAATTTTCCAATATATAAGCATGCAAGAATTTAAAGAAAAATGGAATAAGCTACAAAAAGAAATGAAAACTAATACAGCAATTATAGTATATACACCGCCAAAAGAAATAAAGAATATTAAAGAAATGAAGCGTCTAATAAGCAAATATCATGATGAGGAATTAGGAGGACATATAGGAATCTCCAGATGCATTAAAAAATTAAAACAAAGATATGTTTGGAAAAACATGAGTAAGATGGTAAAGAATTATATTAATAACTGCAAATTATGCAATGAAATAAAAGTAACTAAATACACAAAAGAAAAAATGACCATGACAGACACTCCAACAACTTCATTTGAAACAATTACAGTTGACACAGTAGGCCCTTTACGTCCATCAAACGAATACAGATACATTCTGACTTTTCAATGTGAACTAACAAAATATATAGCAGCATTTCCCATGCAAAGTAAAGATGCAGTCACTGTAGCAAGAACAATTGTTGAAGGATTCATATTAAAATATGGATGTTTTAAAAAATTAAAAACTGACAAAGGTACAGAATTTACAAACGAATTACTTACCAACATATGTAAACTATTAAACATAGACAAAAAGGTTTCAGCACCATTCCACCATGAGACATTAGGAGCATTAGAACGAAACCATAGAGTATTAAATGACTAACTACGAGCACTTCAAAAAGAAGACAATTGGAAAGACTTATTACCCTATTACGTGTACTGCTACAACACAACGCCAAACTGTACGACAAACTATTCTCCACATGAGCTAGTGTTTGGAAAAATCAGCAGTCTACCCTGCGAAATACTTAAATCTAAAAACAAATTGTACAATATTGATGATTATCTGACAGAGCTCAAACTGAAACTTATACATGCTCATAATATGGCTCATCAATCTCTAATACAAAATAAGATTGATAGAATTAAGAAACAAACAAACAATAATATAAGTAATTTCAAAAATAATGATTTAGTTTATATTAGAGTAGGAAATAAGAAAAAATTTCATCAAATTTTTAAAGGCCCTTACAAAGTCATTAGACAAGAAGGCGTCAATAGCTTTATACAAATAGAAAATAAATTAGTTAAAATACACAATAACAATATAATTAAAGCTAGAAACATATAACTAATTGTCAACTATGATATATTAATATACATACATAAATTGTAACATAATATGCACATTTGCCCAAATTTTAAGAAACTACAGCAATTGTACATTTAACTAAAGGGGTAGGATGTAGTATGCACATACATAACTGATACACACACACAATACACATTGCGAACAATATAACAAACATACAGACATACAAACATACACATTGCACATAGCACATAATGAAACATACTGACACACACACACGTATAATGTACACTGCACGCGCGCAAGACACCACACACACAAAGTGCAACATAAAACCAAATGTCTGGGCGCAGAACAGCGAGCTCATTACACAACAAGTGCAAGTACTTTTGGTGATTGACCGCTTAGCAAAAACACATAAGGCATTCCGGCATCAAATTGCTGTCATTGCATTTCGGCAATTTGAAGGCCAATAAATAAAACAAATACTAAGTGCATTTTACCCTAATCATATTTTATTTAGTACCGTGTGAAATCAATGCGTGAGAAAGTATTTGAAACTGTGTGTTGATTTCCCATTGGTTAATTCAGAATTATGAATAAGTTCCTCTGTGAGGAAATTAGTATATAAGAACAACATTTTTAAAATAAAGTCAATGATAATTTACAAGCTTAACCGTTTGGACATTATTATTCATAAGAGCGGCCTGGTGGCCTACAATATATAGCGTGTCGCGCTTTGTACGATAAATGTTAGGAAAACGAATTTTGACTAACAACAAATATTACAGGTTTCACAGGCAGTTAAAAGCTACAATGATGGCTAGAAATGGAACTTTCAATTGGTACGATGAGCTACCGATAATACTTCTACGTTTACGATCAATACACAAAGAAAGCATTTCAGCCTCGCCATCTTAAATAATTTTTGGGCAACCTTTGCGTCTACCCGGTGAACTTGTTGGTCCATCTGAAGAAAAATTAAATTAAAGTTTAAAATTTTTCAAAATATACTAAAATAAATTTTTCATTAATATATAACATACATATATGAGAATATTCCAAAAATTCGCGACCTTGGATTACAAAAGAACTTAGAAACTTAAAAAATAAAAAGTCGCGATCTTTTAAACTTTATAAGTTAACTGGGTTACACACTGATTATATTAAGTACTCAATTCTCCGACACAGTTACTTTGATTTGAATAAAAAATGCTACAAATTTCATTTATGCAAGATTAAAAATAATTTAATACAAACTCGAAGCGCAGAGTAAATGGTTTTCCGTCAGCCATGAAACATCAAAACGTCGTGTCAAGTGACAGTCAATTCATCTCGAACATGTTTGCCCAGTTCTTCAGGTCCATTTACTCTATCAACTCGCCTACAAACAAAGATTATCCATATAAACTCTGTCCGATGACCACCGCTATCATTCCTGCTATATCTCCCGAAGAAGTGTTTCATTACTTAAGTACCCTAAAGGAATCTTATAAGTCCGGCCCCGATTTGATACCTTCCTTAAAATATGTGCTGAATATCTATTTGAACCATTAACGAATTTATTTAACTTATCTCTTAAATTTGGAGTTTTCCCATTTTCTTGGAAGGAATCGTTCATTATACCCCTAAACAAAATTGGAAGTTGGTCCTCTATAGAAAATTATCGGGGCATAGCAAAGCTTTCTGCTATTCCAAAATTATTTCTAGCTATTGTTGTTGACCGTTTAACATATTCCATATCTTCTGCTATTTCTAGCACGCAACATGGGTTCTCGAAAGGAAAATCGACTATTACAAACTTACTTGAGTTTACTACTCATGTATCAAACGGATTTAGAGAAATTATGCATACCGATATTATATACACCGATTTTAGTAAAGCATTCGATAAAGTAAATCACTCCTTACTTGTCCATAAACTGATTTTCAACCTAATCTTATTCGTTGGATATCTTCTTGTCTGCACGACAGAACACAACCAGTTCTTTTTAAAAATTCTTCTTCGAACGTTATTCATGTATCATCAGGGGTTCCACAAGGAAGTCCGATTCTGTTCTTACGATATTTCTTCTGTTGTGAAATATTCAAAAATTTTGTTGTATGCGGATGACGTAAAGCTTTTTAGATCAGTTAACACTGTTGATGAAAGGTATTTACTACAAGCGGACTTAAATAGCATGTCTAATTGGTGTGAAGTAAATGGTATGCCACTAAACCTTAAAAAATGTAAAGTAATGCACTTTTCTCGCAGGGCAGTTCAACCATCTTCTTATGACATAAGTAACTACAACCTTGAACAAGTATTTAACGTTGTTGACCTAGGTATCACAATGGACCCAAAACTTAACATCAATATTCATATCAATGCTACAATCAACAAAGCTAAGGGTGTTTTTGCGTTTGTAAAACGATGGTCAAAAGAAGTCAGTGATCCCTATATTACGACAGTTCTTTTCACAACATTAGTGAGGCCAATACTAGAATTTGGTTCCATCGTTTAGAACCTGTACTATGACGGTCATTCTGACCGCATAGAGTCAATTCAAAAACAATTTCTGCATTTTGCTTCAAAAAATTTTCGCTGGGATTCCCAGTATAACCTGCCACCCTATATTTATAGTTTAAAACTTATTAATCTTCCTACGCTTGGTAGTCGCAGAGAAATGTTAGGCATACTATTTTTGGTCAAGTTACTGACAGGTTTGACGTCTAGCCCACCTCTTCTGGCTGAAGTGAAGTGGAACGTTCCCTCCCGAATTTCCAGGCATTTCCGACCTCTTTTTCTGAAACCTTGCAAAAATAATTTCGAATTAAACGAGCCACTCCGTGGTTTATGCCAGGACTTTAACTTTCATTCCGGTTCCTTTGATATTTCCGTCTCACTTTTTTACATAAAGAATACTATACATTGTACTCTCAATAGATGATGGATTACATACACAATTACGCTTTAAAACAATATTTACTATCTAAAATAATTTAAATTTAAAATCAGCTGATGAACTTTAATTCTGTAGCTGAATAGTTTTAGAGTCTCGACACCCAACAAACTCCTGCCTTTCATGACTCGGCAGTGCATATGCAAAAAAAAAAAAATCCGTGCATCATGCGATGCGCCCCTCGCGTCTGTCGGGCGGGAATGGGGGATAAAAACCGTTGGGAATATTATTATTATTATTATAAAAAGTGAATTCGGGAAAAACGCGGTGTACGTGCTGTACGTAAATGCGAATAACCCTAAAAGTTAGGTGCTCCAATGGACAAAGTACCGTTTTACCGGTGAGTAAAAGTTATTTTAAAAACTGGTGTACAGTCCAAAAAGTCGCAGTTAAAACGGGAAAAGACAAATTGACAACTTGTAAGAGGAGGTGCAAAAAACTTAAGTCGAAAAGGAACAGCAACTTATTTGAGTACTCTTTATGTGATTTTGTGTGTGTCCTCGTATACCGCGAAGAGCAAGGCGTTGAACAGCGGTTCCGTTAACCGAAATAAGCAGCAGCACATGTATGTATGTATAAATGCGCTTGTATGTACATACATACATATATACGTACCAATATACGGCGCATGATAGATCGGCGATGAAGTACATAATGAGAGCAAGCGTGCGTCTGCTTTGTGTTGCGATAGCAGCGAGAACAGCAGAATAGGCAACAGCAACAGAGACAGCTGAACAGGCAACGTAATCAAGATAAAGGCAGACCATTGCGTTGAACAGCGGTACAAGCCATGTTGGAAGAAGGGATAATACAATGCAGCACTTCTGAGTATGCATCACCGGTGGTGCTGACCAAGAAAAAAGATGGGACGGAGCGATTTTGTTGAGATTTTCGCAAAGTTAACGAGAAAATTGTTAGGGACAACTTTTCGATGACACTAGTCGACGAGGCGCTCGACAAATTGCAGGGTGCGAAAGTTTTGACAACACTCGACTTAAAAATAGATTTTATCACGTACCAGTCGAACCTAACTCACGAAAATATACTTCGTTTGTCACACACAGCGGTCAAGTGGGAGAAGTGTCAGTTAATCAAGAATCAAATTAATTGTTTGGGGTATATCCTGGATAACGGTCAAATTCTACCGTCAGTAGAGAAAACTAGGACCGTGCGAAACTTTCCTATACCGACAAGTAAAAAGGAAATACAGAGGTTTCTAGAATTAACATCGTTTTTTGGGCGTTTTATACGAGATTATTCTAGCCACTTTCGGATTTGCTTAGGACGGAAGAAACTTTTAAAATTGGTGTAGATCAGTTGTTAGCTATTAGAAGTGTTAAAAATGCCCTGACAAATACGGCGGCATTAACACTTTTTGATCCTTCTGCGAAAACGGAAATACACGCAGACGCTTCAAAACATGGCTTTGGAGCAGTGTTATTCCAAAGTGATTCAAAGGATCGTTCGTTTCACCCAGTCGAATACATGAGCCGCAAAACGACATTGGCGGAGGAAAAGTACAGCGCATTCGAGCGGTTTTAGCGGTGGTCAAGCCATTGCAGAAATGGCATATTTACCTTAAAGATATGAAATTCAAGATAGTGAGCGATTGCAATGCTTTCGCCATGACGGTTAAGAAAAGAGACGTGCCTGATAGGGCAACGCAGTGGGCCATATATCTACAAGAATACGACTATGTGGTCGAGCACAGATCAGGAACGTGTATGAGGCACGTAGATGATCTAGATACGTAGATTAGAGCAGTAAAGAAGATCTTAGAAACAGAAAATTATGAGAATTTTTTTTAAGAACGGTATAGTTTATTGTGACACCATAAAAGAATTGCTCGTAGTACAATCCGATATGGAGACCGAGGTAATAAAACTAGCGCACGATTAGAATCATTTTGCTCGAAAAACCACACAGGAACTTGTAGAGAAAAACTACTACATACCAATCTTGGCCGAAAAGGTAGCAAAAGTGGTGAAGGGATGCGGGGAATGCATAATCGTAGACGCAAAAAGAGGCAAAAAGGAAGGGGTTTTGTATCCAATTGATCATGTCGGACCATTAACCGAAACACGCAAGAAATATAATCAGATTCTAGTAATAGTGGACGGGTTTTCGAAATGTACATAGTTATACCCGACAAAGTCTACTAGGGTGGATGAGGTGATTGATAGGCTAGAAAGACAGGCTTCGATATTTGGCAATCCTAAACGAGTAATAACAGATAGAGGTGCAGCATTCACGTCCAACATCTTCAGAGACTATTGCAATATAGAAAACATACAGCACTTACTAATCGCAACAGGAGTTCCTCGCGGGAACGGACAAGTGGAGCGCGTCCACAAAACGGTCATTCCAATCTTATCCAAGAAGTGTCAAAGCAACCCCACCCAGTGGTACAACCACGTGCCGAAGATACAACAAGTTTTAAATAACACTATACCGCTCAGCACTAGAAAATCACCCTTTAAATTTCTTACCGGATTAGACATGCGGGTAAACGACTACCCAGATTTGAGACAAATTTTAAACGATTTAACAAGAGGAGCTAAACACTGAACGAGACTTAGTAAGACAAAAAGACCAAAAAAATATGAGAAAAATACAAAACGAAAAATGTAGAACCTTCAACAAGAACAGAAAAAAAGAAGTCAGCTACAACATCGGTGAGCTAGTAGCCAACAAAAAGACTCAATTCGGGACCGCTATGAAACTGAGGCCAAAATACTTGGAACCGTATAGGATAGCCGCCAAGGTAAACCACGGTAGGTATGAGGTAAGGAAAGTCGGCAACCAAGAGGGCACGGTTAGAACGACAACTATAGCCGAAAACATGAAGCCTTGGTGCTAGTTATTTGGGGCCGAATAATGTGTCAGGATGACCGATTGTGGGAATGGGATATCAGGGTAGGCGGCAACACTACAACACTAAGCAGGTAAACGAAGGAACGACAGAACATAGAACGAACAGACAGAGGACGAATTAGCTAACGAACGAACAAGGTATCCATCAAAGAGTAGAGTATAATATTGTACGTTGAGGCGCGCACAACTGAGTCGTCAAACTACATAAAGTATCGAGTAGTGTATTATCATTTTACATATGTATGTACCAAGCGAACGATTGATTAAACGCTGTTGTAAATCGCTAATTGAAGTGTCTTTTCCTACATGTACATATATGTAGGTAATATATACTTACATAAAATAAAAAATATATTCGGAAATATTAAATACATATGTATATGCATGTATTTTCAGTCGCTCACAAAATTTATCACGCTTTTACCTGTAAGGAACTTATTCCCATTCTCTTCCTACTACGTAAAATCAAGAACCCAACTAACCGGTTCGTTAAAATATTTTTAAGGCCCAAAGCATAACAAGCGTGGAATTCTATTTCACCAGAACAATGTGAAAACCTGGTAAACGACATTCCTAGAAGGATTAAAGCTGTTATTGATGCACGTGTGGTTTTCAATGAGGCAATACTTATTTCGGATTTGGTCTTTTTGACAGCTGTAACTTGATTTATACTCAGTTTGGTTTGCCATTTCAAGACGCCTTGGAAGAAAATATTGGGCGTGTTATTGCTGACATACGGCCCCAATTGCTTCAAAAAGTGGTCGAAAATAGTGCCTCTCGGCTAGAATTTATTCGAGCCAGCCGCGGCAGTCACTTGCCCGAAATCATTTCAAAAATATAATGGCAAACTATTATCTTTATAATAAAGCTAAATTCTTGGTCATACAATTAAATTTTATGTGTTTTATTTCTTCTTAAAAACCACATGTCTAAAAAAACACCCTTTACAAAGGTTTTCATGTATGCTGATGCAAAGTCACAAAATTTAGCACGTGTACCTTTTTCTATTTCTCTTTCATGTTTTTGATATACAAGGTTAATTGTTATGTAATGAAACAAATTTTTGTTTCTGGCAATAATAACAATATAGATTAAAAAAAATAAAATAAGAATTATTGAAAAACATAAGAGAGTTTACTAGCCAAGAAGCCCCAGCGTGATCAGTTTTGTGTCATGTATGTAGGATCTGACCAGGACGGTAACTCTTTTTAAGGAAACACACACACGACATCTGGCAGCGCTAACCATTGGCGAGACTTCACATTTAAAAACGTGCGCGCAACTCGAACGGGCCATAAAACTATTAATATAATTGTAAGGGCATCAACCAAGTTATTTGTGTTTAATATAGTAAGTATGTATGTTAAAAAAAAATTTTAATGCAAATTAAATATAAGAACAGTGCGTTTGGCTTTGAATTTTGCGGTTGAGCTCATCGGAGCAAGTGTGCCATCCTACATGTATCTGTAACTTTTCATTTTACATATGTATGTACCAAGCGAACGATTGATTAAACGCTGTTGTAAATCGCTAATTGAAGTGTCTTTTCCTACATGTATATGTAGATAATATATACTTACATAAAATAAAAAATATATTCGGAAATATTAAATACATATGTATATGCATGTATTTTCAGTCGCTCACAAAATTTATCACGCTTTTACCTGTAAGGAACTTATTCCCATTCTCTTCCTACTACGTAAAATCAAGAACCCAACTAACCGGTTCGTTAAAATATTTTTAAGGCCCAAAGCATAACAAGCGTGGAATTCTATTTCACCAGAACAATGTGAAAACCTGGTAAACGACATTCCTAGAAGGATTACAGCTGTTATTGATGCACGTGTGGTTTTCAATGAGGCAATACTTATTTCGGATTTGGTCTTTTTGACAGCTGTAACTTGATTTATACTCAGTGTGGTTTGCCATTTCAAGACGCCTTGGAAGAAAATATTGGGCGTGTTATTGCTGACATACGGCCCCAATTGCTTCAAAAAGTGGTCGAAAATAGTGCCTCTCGGCTAGAATTTATTCGAGCCAGCCGCGGCAGTCACTTGCCCGAAATCATTTTAAAAACATAATGGCAAACTATTATCTTTATAATAAAGCTAAATTCTTGGTCATACAATTAAATTTTATGTGTTTTATTTCTTCTTAAAAACCACATGTCTAAAAAAACACCCTTTACAAAGGTTTTCATGTATGCTGATGCAAAGTCACAAAATTTAGCACGTGTACCTTTTTCTATTTCTCTTTCATGTTTTTGATATACAAGGTTAATTGTTATGTAATGAAACAAATTTTTGTTTCTGGCAATAATAACAATATAGATTAAAAAAAATAAAATAAGAATTATTGAAAAACATAAGAGAGTTTACTAGCCAAGAAGCCCCAGCGTGATCAGTTTTGTGTCATGTATGTAGGATCTGACCAGGACGGTAACTCTTTTTAAGGAAACACACACACGACATCTGGCAGCGCTAACCATTGGCGAGACTTCACATTTAAAAACGTGCGCGCAACTCGAACGGGCCATAAAACTATTAATATAATTGTAAGGGCATCAACCAAGTTATTTGTGTTTAATATAGTAAGTATGTATGTTAAAAAAAAATTTTAATGCAAATTAAATATAAGAACAGTGCGTTTGGCTTTGAATTTTGCGGTTGAGCTCATCGGAGCAAGTGTGCCATCCTACATGTATCTGTAACTTTTCACAGTAGGATGTGAGTTGCGTTTAACGCTTTTGTGCCCAAGGGAAACAACAAAATACCCACAAATTTTGATTTCATTCAAATGAGACTACCTATTCAATATGCCTTGGGAGTAACCTAACAGAATGTAGAAAAATATTTTATTTGACAGTTAACGATAATGTACGCATGAACATATTTGCAAGCGCCTGACAAGTATTTTTAACTCTAAACTGCAATTATTTAATTGACCTTGATAAATAAATAGGATACAAAATAAATAACTACGTCCTAGAACATGTAAACAGTTTTGTTGATCTGGGTGTTGGTATGGATGGTAAACTCAATTTTAATTTTCATATTAGTTCCACAGTTAATAAAGCAAGGGGTGTGCTGGCTTTTGTAAAGCCTTGGTCAAAGGAATTCCGCGACCCGTATATAACTAAAACACTTTTTACTTCATTGGTAAGACCAATACTGGAGTATGGTTCCATAGTTTGGAATCCTCGTTATCAGGTCCACTCAGACCAACTAGAGTCAATACAAAAACAATTCTTACTTTTTGCTTTGAGAAATCTTCGATGGGATTCGCCATACAATCTTCCCCCTTACACTAGTCGTTTAAAACTTATTAATCTTCCTACTCTTTCGAGCCGCAGAGAAATGTTAGGTATAATATTTCTGGTAAAATTAGTCAATGGATGGATCTCAAGTCCATTTCTTCTAGAGCAACGAGAAACTTTAAACCACTTTTCTTGAAACTATCCAGAACTAACTTTGAGTTGAATGAACCGTTTCGGGGTTTATGCCGGGACTTTAACAATCATTCCAGCACCTTTGATGTATCGGAGTCACTTTTTATAATTAAAGGAACTGTTCTATCCTCTCTTAATAACAGCTAACGGTCCAATTTTCTTACTTTGCATTTCTCTAACTTTGTATTCGGCTGATGAATTCTTATTCCGTAGGTGAGCAGCTTGGAATCTCGACGCTTAACAAACTTTCTTTTGTCACGACTCGGCACTAAAGATTTGTATATATAAAAAACATCCGTACGTTATGCGGATTGAGCCCCTCGTGTCGGTTGGGCGGGAAAGTGGGTTTCCGTTGGGTTATAATATAATAATGTACACGCAATTACTACAGTATTTCCCGTTAATTTTAAGTTAATATTTTGTTAAATGAGTTAACCGACTTTTTCATTGAATATACATACATTCATACATATGCACATAATTATTCATATGTTTATTAATAAAAAAAGCCATTTGCTGAAAAATCATGTTTGCACGTTTTTAAAAAGGTATATGTATGTGTTATATATTTATATTTAGACATTTCACACTTCATTTATATAACTACTACTAAGTACTTACCATCAAGATTGATAAATAAGGGATTGCGCCTTGCGCAGGTCCGTTACTTTTTTGCTTTACGATATTGGCATTCAGCTGCTCAAAATGACGTCACATCGGCAAAGTTTCTTTAAAATTCTAACACGAGTGAAGTGCATATTTGGTGTTCTATAATTTTAAAGGTTTAATTAAAGTTTTTTGTGAAGTGCAACGCGATTTTATTATATTATTCGAACTTATAAAGCAATTCTCCAATCAAAATGGGAATTGGTTATTGATGGTGTGACGTACATGAGCAGATCGTAAACAATTTTTGTTAGCTGTTGGCGCAATCTCTTCTATATCAATCTTGCTTACCACAACAAAATATTTAGTATTTAGAGGTTCTTTTATTATACATCGAATTTCTAATGCATCGTCGAGTGAATGAATTTTAGAATATTAATAATAGATATACAAGAATGAAAACGGCGAGTCCCAACAATAGATGCAGAATTCTAACTTTCAAAGCTTGCTCTTCCAGTGATGTTAATCTTTTGTACAAAAACCGGTTCTAATGGAATAAATTGATTCATTGGCAAACTCATATAAAACTGGCGCGTGGTAGTGATTTTATTACACTATGCAACAAAGAAAAAAAATCGTACAATAAGATCTACGATCTTAATAAATAAATAAATAAGGGCATAATGATTTATTAAAGCTAAGTTTTTAAAGAAAACTACAGAAAGTTATAAATGAGGCAGTGGTATTTAATTATGATTCGCCACCATAAAACTATTTGAAATAAAATTGTTCTATCACGTCAAGTGATTCATTTCTTGATTTTATACTATGTTCTGACTGCGCCGTAACCTCGAGTTTGAGGTTTTGAGTTTATGAACAACTGTCAAGCTTTCTCATTGAGTTGTTTAAGTTTACTTGACATTTGTTTATTTATTTACAAATTTTTCTGAAAATATGTATGTATGTACATAAGTATATTTACAAAGGTTTTAAAAGCTCATAAGAATGTGCATAAAATTAAATAATAATTTCATAAAAAGCAAAATTTGATTAAGACACCAGCAACAGCAGTTTGGATGTTTTGTGCAGGCCGAGACTTGGAGCACGACGGTAATTCTGCTAATAACAGTAATGGAGTCGAAGGTCAATGGTCAATGGAGAAAGTTACGTCAACTCCATGGTCGACGACGATGGTGGCGGCATCAACTGACGTTGCGTTCTTTTTTCAATGTAATAAAATAAATAAATAATAAATAAAATAAAACGTACCAAAAGACATGTTTGTATGCACATATGCATGTACATTGGGTGCTTTTTTCCGGATCAGCATCAGCATTTTTAATTTTATGTTGCACTGCGTCATACAGTGGTCACCTCCCCGGCGTTTAACATCAACATCCGAAGATTCAATATCTGCAATTTGAAGCCCTTTGTTTACAAATCTTTTACAAGGGCGGTTTGATAAGTAAGTTTTGAATAAAAAATAGTTTTTCGGCAAAAAAGTGTTCTTATTCTCAACATAATATCCTTTCAACGCTAAATCTGAAGATTATGCTGGATAAGATAGCAGTTCGTAACCTTATTCATCGATTTTTGCCATGGTTTTGAAATTTTCACACGGTTACGTTTATGGTCTAGTGTGGGCAATTGCCGCACTCAAAGCACTGATAGCTTTTTCATATCAAATTATTCGTGTAAATTTTCATGTTCCCGCTCATTTGAGATACCTAAAGGCTCAGCCACCTCTCCGGTCACATAAATTATTGCATGGAATTTATCGACGATTTTTGGTGGAAGAACCTCTTTTTGGTAACCTGAACATTCGGCGTAACTTGAGCTCATACGACCATAACGGAACTCGGTAAACACCTTGTTAACCATTGAAAATGATTATGCAGTGTCCCAATAGTATTTATCAAGCCTTTCCTTGGCTTCTGGTTTTTTTTTACGGAAAAAATATTGCTTAATCAGCACACGAAATTCCGTTTCACACAATATTTGTGATAGGTAGTCTAATAATAAATGGCGGAATTGTCGGGAAGTTCCAAAAGTCGCTGACTTTTCAATCCGCCCTGGTATTTGAAATTGTGATCTGTCAAACCTGTCAACAGTGCAGCAAAATTTTTGAACAATGATGCCAAAATTTGTCAAACCTGCGGCCTAACATTGAGGATAATAAGGGTTGCACGTCCATAAACATCAAATAAAAGTGTTGTTTAAAGCGAGTTAAACGAAAAATATTTGTTAACGGTGCAATCAGAACATAGTATAATACTATTAATCTACATTAAAACACTTTTTCTTTTTTGTACGATTGGCTTACCTCTTGTAGTCAGTAGTGGCAGTGGTGGCCCGAAATAAGAGTTGCCAATAAGGGGAAGCAATGTTCGAAAGCCGAAAATTGTCGCCCATAATGTATGACAAGCGAACAGTGAAAAGTGAATTATTTCGGACGAAAACGAAACTCACGATAAGGGTGATTATTTTATAGCTACCCTCAACTAAGTGTAACGAAAAGTAAATAAAGTAAGATGTTATTTATGTTTTGGGACGTAATATCTAAATATGAATTATATCAGCGCTTTCATCGGCCAAAATACTGTACGCTGGTGTCTTCTTTATTTTCTGTATGATGTGGTTCAAATGCGACAAATTTTTATTATTTCATCTTTTATCTAGGGTGAAGTATATTTTGCATTTTTGCTGCCAGAACACAAATGATTTCGTAATTCGTTTTCACCTGCTTCGATCCTTAGCGTTAGCAAGTCTAACAGAATGCCTAAAATTTGATATTACATTATATAGTCCTTATTTTACTATTTGTTTTTAATTTATAATGTTGTTCAATTAATACACAGTTCAATCTCTAACAAAATCCATATACTCACTTTTGCACAATGCTAAAAAATCCAAAAATTTCATTTTAATTTAAAAGTAAATTAAGAATTTTTTTAGTATGCAGTTTTGTAGCCCATTGGTTATTTTTTTTTATGGAAAAATTGCACACGACCGTTTAAAAAAAACTAAAGTCAACGGTACTTTGTAGTCTCTTTAAACTTTACTTTAATGGCTATAAAACTGTTACTCAAAAAAAATTTTATTCTTTTTTAGGTTTGAAATTTTGATGTTTTTTTTTTTGTAATTCGACCTTATATAGTTTTTGCATTTTAATTGAAAAATATTAGAAATTATAAAAAAAGAAAGTAAAATAGGAAAAACCTTCCTGTGTGGTTTTCGTATAATTATGATAAGCATTATATATTTTGCAGTAAATTCAATGGCCCGTAGTCATAGTCAAGTTAAAGTCGATTCTAAAGTTAACATCAGCTTCTTTGACAGATATCTCATCGAAAAGTATGTCAAAAAGCTGCTACTAACTTGACTATGACTACTGGTCAATAGAAATAATTAACCTAGTTACTATGGATTATATTTTTTTTGAAGATCAATACCAAAATCTTTCGAAAATAAGATGTGCAAATGCTTACCTTCTTCGTTTTTTCTGCCTCGTAGTGCGATATTAGGGTTGAAATGATAGATTTAATAATTTTTCTATTAAAATTAATAGTGCTTCTATAGTTTTCTTGAATTGCAATATCGATTGGTTGGCTCTTCATAATTGCGTTTGATATAGCAAGGGCATCTTTATGCCACCGACTATTTTCATAATTTTTTGCATATTCCGTCATATGTTTGTAACGAACAAATACACGGACAGTCAGCGAACAAAGTACACCTTGTGCATTTGCCGGAGGAAACAAGACGCCGTATAAAAAGAAAAATATAATCCGCAGGAGGATTCCAACAGCGCTTCAGAATCTCAATTTTTTCTGCACGTGTCATGAGGACCGATTTTCCGATCCAATTTCCTATATCATTTGCTGGATTATCTGATAAATTATCTGTAAGTCCAAAAATTTAATAATAAACTGCGTTTAAACAAAAATTTGTTAATTTAAACTAACCTTTACAGCATGATGGTCTTTCCTTTCACAATTCTTCTTTTTGGTGCTGCAGAAAAGAGGGAAAAAGTTCGAAAGTAACCTTCAAATATCTAATTCGCGTGATACCTGAAAAAATCTTCTTACGTCCATTTTATTTTTCATGTTTTTTATTTGCACACCACGAACACTTCCGAAATCACAATTAATAGCATTAATATAGTATCAAAAAAGTCAAATATTCACATATGGAATTGGAATACTGCAGTTTGTTTAATATCATCCAAAATTTAATTTCAAAAATTGCTAATTACGCAGAGTTTACACGGTCAATTTTCCGGAAATTTTTCTTTTACAGCCCTTTTCTAATACCCTCACAAAACTCACCTAACTGACTGTTGTGAGGTTCCTGACTATTGTGAGGTTACCCTTATGCTGGCGTAAATTCAAAAGCTCAAATGCTCATAACTGTCAGGAAAGTTGTGATGTGCGAACGACAGCCTCACAATACGAAAGCAGCTGATTTTTATTGAGCAATTATTACATTATTTTGTTAATTTTCGTTCGCAATCAGTGTCGTGTGTTGATTTTTTATAAACAAAAAAATTTTCAGGAATGGCAGAGCTATTGCTTGTTTGTGCAGCAGTATGGAAGGAGCAAAAGGAGGTAGTGAAGAGAATGCAAGAGAGGGTCTAAGAGTTAGGGGTTGTTATATAACGTCCCTATAGAATCTACAGCTTTTAAATACTAAAAAATATTGTATTTTTAATTTCATTACAATTAATGTATTTTAATAAAAGAAATTGCTTTTATTTCTTAAATAATAATCGTATATGACGCATATGTTTATAAGGATTTGATGCCTACAATGTATGTATGTATGTACATAGTAAAAAAAAATTGAACCTTTTGAACCAAACCGAACCGCTGGTTAAATAGCTAAAGCTTTTAGTTAAAATGTTTAGTCTTTCATGAGAAATAATAGTGATGAAAACTTTAAATTTTTTATTGCTTTTTTATTAATATTCATATTTCATTCCCTTTTTTATTACATTTTTAAGTAACGCCTCATGTCTAATTGTGCTACATATAGGTTACGAAAATGAACCAAACAAAAACAAACTCCATTTGCTCATAGCCCATCAAATCACTTTGTTTGCGCCTATGCTTATGCTATTGTCTTTTGCTTCTTTTTGGCAGCAAAACGCTTTTCACCTGGTGTGGTGATTTTGTTGAGCTTTTTTCTTATGAGGTGTGGTCAAGAATAGCCTCACAAAATATACCTCATAAGAAACCTCACAAAATTGCCTGGAAAATTTACCGTGTAAATTCTAAGTTATATATTACGGGAACAAAAATTCGGTGTTCAAATAAAAAATCTGGAAATGATATAAATGGAGGTAATTTTATTTGGTCTTTCTAAACCGAGTGCCCCCGCCCGCCCGCTGGCTACGCCCTTGATCCCATCACAAAGTTATTTTCCGTACTACGTCGCAAAAAATTCCATTCAGCATCTTCACACAAAGTCCACTTGATGATAAACCAGGTTAATGAATTATTTTATATTTTTATATTGAGAATATTGGAATTTGTATGGATTCGTTTCTTAGAGTTCATCTTAAAAATATCCTATAGAATTGGTATTAATAAATGGCAGGTACGTGACTCAAAATGATAATTTCATTTTGACTTCTTGTTTACCTGCAGGATGCCTCGCTGAAAATACATCATAATAATAATATAATGATTGGCGTATTTTGTAGAGCTCTGAACTCTTCAGTCCATTTATATCCAGCATTTATATCAAAAATAGGCGATCGCAAAATAATAAAATACATATATTTCCATCAGAAGTGATCAACATTTTAAAATCACCATCTGCTGCTAATTTTACTTATAATGTTGATCAGCCGAAACCGATGAACGAGTATTCGATTGATTTAGATGTTGAAAATCAAATAAAAAGGTAAAAGTAAAGAGAAAACATGAATATTACATATGTTTTAAATCAAAACACGTTAAACAGGTATTTAGAAGCATTAAGAAAATGCAACCCTGGGGAATAATTTGTGGGCAATCACCCGTCAAAATAGATATATCACATTTGACGAGTTTGATAATTATACGTGTAAACAAAATGGAAAATACATTTTCAGCAAGACTCGCATGGTATTCCTTCAAAAATGCAAAAAATATATGGAACGTGTCCAACTGTTTGCAGAAAGCAGCATGCCCAAGAACTGTTCCAATTAAATATTTAAAACAAAGTCCAACCTTTTCTCGTCTTTTACTCGTATAAGACAATATCCCATTTCTGAGTATGTACATACATACATATGTATCAAGATGGAATAATGAAAGGTGTTGTACGTTGTGACAGCGCCAGTTTAAACGCCCTTAGCTCAATGTTGTATTTTCGAAGTATTAGAGAAACGGGAATAAAAGAAGGCCGTTCTTATGAAAAAGTACAAATGAGTGAAGATATTTACATAAAACTGACAAAAATAATTAATATCATAATCATAATTTGTATTTAAATTGCTGGTAAATCCTGCTCACGGTACGAATTTTTAGTGTTTTTGGATGCCAAAATTAAAAAAGACAAACTTCTTCGATAATTATTATTCTTTAGTTATTAATGTAAAATGTTCACATATAACGCAAATGCATTCAAACCGTACTAACAACATAACGATGTTTGTCCAGCGATTAACTTTTTTTCGGAAAAGTTTTCCCACATTAATATAGTTTATTTCCAATCATTGGATCATGAAGAAACTAAAGGTAATCCTCAATGATTATGAGCATAAACACTGAAGGCGGGATTTTTTGGGAAAAAATACTAATTGATAACTGAAAAAGCATAAATATACAGGTCCATGGAGTTCCTTTAGCTTTTATGGTATAATTATTATAATACATTATCTATGGGTTAAATTTAATATTAAATTAGCTTGTTCCAAAGAACTGTTTTTAATACTTTATCAAAAACGGACATTTTTTTCTTGCCCATAAAATATTGTATTGGAAATGCTAATAAAATGGTTTATCCTGTCTTCCGAAATGAACCCCAGAGCTTTATTCCACTTAATATATTAACAAATAACGTTTCATTATAAAAATACTTAACAATTTCTACAAAAACTTATTCAAATTCTTGCTTTTAGAAAACCAATTTTCAACAAATGAGAAAAATTATCCAAAATGGCAAAACAATCGATAATATTATTATTCCACTTAATAAAAAACTTATTCAAATTATCGATTTCAAAAAACCTATTTTCAGCAAATAAGTAAAAATAATTAAAAATACCAAAACAATCTATAATACGAGTATGTATTATAAGTTTCACATGAAAAACTAAATTTTCTGCTACAATTCAAATTTTTTTTGTACAAAACTGGTAACCAAATTCTGCAAAGAAACAACACAGTTTCTAAGGGCGTTCAAGATGGCTGATTTAGAGCGAGAAGGTGCCAACGTACAGCACCTTTCATTATTACATCATGCATATGTAAACGCAATTAGAAAATGAACAAATTAGAAATGAACAAAATGTAAACAAAGATTGTTTTGTAAAAAGTATTTTTTAAGTTTGGTTTGTAAACAAAGTTTTTTTTTAGTTTGTTTTGTAAACGAAGTTTGACTTTTTGTGGACCACATACATATGTATAAGAAAAAACTCCAATCAGCTCCTCATCATGCTTCTCAAGGCAGATCTAACAGGTAACCGCAGTAGAGAAATTGAAAACAAAAGTTGTGTTGAAGACATGGATGCGAATTTAATCGATTTCGATTAAGAAAGTTTCCTTCTTTTCCTTTGTATAAAATACTTGCCTACTACCTGAAAATGTAATGAAATGTATATACATATACTATGCTACTTGCCTCAAATGAAATGTATTGAAATACTTCCTAAAAAAAAAGCTACTATGTACCGACCTTAATGTATGTTAAAACTTACCTCATCATTGTGAACTTACCCGCCGGCCATTATTGCATTTAGAGAGCCGAGCGGGCAATTAGTTTTTGTGTAAAAAAGAAAAGTTTGTTGGTGACCTACCCAAGGCATATTCAATAGGTAGCCGCAGTAGAAAAATTGCAACCCTGCTTGTATTTTGTTGTTGTTTACAAAATCTGAAGTGTCTAAATAGAAACGTCAAAAGCGGTGATTGTAAACACAGTTTTACAAATCAAAATCGATGTCAAAGTAAAAAAAGTGAGTCAAGAAAATTAAATATAAAAATGTATTGTACCAAGTTATTCACTGATTAATTTTTCAGACAGTTACCCAAAAAACAAACCTTTTATTGAGTTCGGCAAACGTGCTTTCATACACACAAGTCAAACCATTTAATGTTGCTGCCAATAAAATCAAATATGGACCATACGAAAATATTGCAGGTATTCCAAATTATATTTAATAGCTAAGTTATACCAGAAAAATATGATATATTTATGTACTTGCAGCATTTACCAGTCACCTCTTGTACACTAATAAAACGAACGCTGTAACATTCCATCATTTGAATATCTCTTCAATGCCGAGACAGGTATCAATTAAGGATGCGTCTGATTGATCACATCTGCAATGATATGGTTATCAATGAAGCTGAAATTAAAATCATATTACCTGAAAGAGTTTCGAATATTGAACTAACGACACCGTATCCAGTGAAACGAGGACTAAATGCATTTTACGTACCTCGACACATTGGGCAGACCTGTTGTAACGTCGTACACCAAAAACGTGAATGAATATTAACGTGAAAGGAGTATATAATACATATGGCTATAAAGGTATTTAAGTAAGTTATATGTGTATAATATTACATAATCAAATTATTGTAACAAAAATGTCATATCAACTTTAAATGTGATTGATATGTAAATATGTATATGTATGTACGTAAGTGCTAATATTGACATTGATTAAAAGGCATTTTAATACACTTTCGTATTAATCAATTTTTGATATTTGTGTTAATTTTTTTCGGTCCTTAAAAGGACCTTTTAAAAGCTGTGTTATTTGATCTCTATGAATTTAAACTGAGCGTACGTGCATTGGAAACATTACTTAAATGAAAGTATTGCCGAAAATTAAAATTTAAATAATGGAATATTGATTTGCTTACCAATTCATAGTGTTATTTTGCTTAATTTTTTGTAGCGCAACACCTTTTGTTTCGCTTTCTGCACTTTGAGTTGCTTATTTAAGTGCCGAACTCTAAAAAATATCCGACATTTAAAAAAGAAGCTCTTTACGCTTTCCGGGAGATCCACCTGTGTTGCTTTCTCATTAGGCGCTCTTTTAGATTTTGACAATCTGCTATTTCCTCCAGGATGACCGCGAGAAATACCAACTCCAATTTTTTAACACCTTCAACGAAACGAGTATATGTATATATGACGGTTTTTTCAGGTAACCCTTCGACACCTGATCGACCCACGTAAATGATGCGTCACTGCAATCTTCATGTTGTGTGAGATGCTGTTTTCGAATTATTTAACCTGCCATATATTCCAGTGCATCGTCTTGCAGGGCATCGTAGTTATCATTAGCATAAGCAACGCCAAGAGCCTCGACAACTTTCTGCTCTTCTTCTTCGGGATTTTAAATTTCTGGCTCTTCAACCTCTGAATTTGAATTCCTTGGGCGTAGGGTGGTCATTTAGTCTTCCTTTACTGCGGATATTGCCGAAAAATTGTTCCAGGCGGTCCTGATTAAGTCGCCGGGTAACTACGTATTCGAAATTGTACCTCTCAGCTACGTACTCGTACAACTGTAAGAGGGCATTATTGGACAACAAGACGCCTTTTTGAAATACCTGCACGTCTTTTTTTTAACAGGAATAATAATTCCTGACATAAAGCTGGTCATGCGGTTTAAAATATCTCGCTGCTTCTGTAACTGTAGGCCAAATGGTTCCTGTAATTAAACGATTTTAACATATTTATTTTAATAAAATATTAAAGGTATGCAAATTATCACCTTTCCAGGATAGTTGAACGGATGAGTTCAGCACATCGAACCAATCGTTCACCAACTGAACCAGTTCTGCTGTCTCCACCGCACCTGCCACGTTCATCCCGAGAGTATAGCAGCGCAGTATGACATTTGCAGTGGTGTTAGAAAGCAATTGAGCCGCTAGTTCTGCCTACCTAAAATTTTAATACGTAACATATTTTTTTACACGCTCATGTATGTACATATAAATATTTTATATTAACATACCAATTCCTTTAACAGATAGGTGTTCTTCTGTCAATTTGAAGGCAATGGATAGAACAGACGCAGATGTGTGGTTAATTACGTCCACTTTTGCACGCGTGGATTCAATACCGCCTTTCCAAATAAAGCCCGTGTCGATGAAGTGGTTGCGATTTAGTTTAAGCAAACGCGGGGCCGCTGTGGTCGAGTTGGTAGCGGTGCGTGCTATTACTTGATATGCCGGTGAGTTCGAGGTTCGAATCTCAGTCAGGGCAAGTAAAATCTTAATAATAGAAAAAGTTTTTTCTAATAGCGGTCACCCCTAGGCAGGCAATGGCAAACCTCCGAGGGTATTTCTGCCATGAAAAAGCTTCTCATTAAATACATCTGCCGTTCGGAGTCGGCACAAAACAGTAGGTCCCTCCATTTGTGGTATAATATAAAGACGCACACCACAAATGGTAGGAGAAGCTCGGCCAAACACTGAGCTAGTGTACGCGCCAAAATTATATATAAACGCGGGGCATCTGCAAACGCAAACGCTTTTTCTTCCGAATTCGTGGGGTTGGTGAACCAGGGCTTTTCGAAATTATTGGGAATAAGTTAGGAAACAAATATATTGGGAACTTTTTATATTATTTATACCTGTTGAAATGCCAATTTCTCTCCATAACTTCTGATTGGAAGTACCCTTGTCACAGACCGTTGCAACAACAGGAAAGCCGGCAACCTGTAGTGCCGAAATAATCGAATTCAAAATTTCTACAGTTATTTTGCAGTCAAAATTAAAAAAATACAGGCTGCTTCCACGACTTCCATAATCCACGCGCCATCACCACTTGGACATAATTCGCTGGTTTCCTAACGAAATCTCTGGTAGGCTCATATTCGTAAGTTTCCGTGACCTTCATCTCATCAAAAGCCAGAACGCAAAATGGAGGATATTACGGCGGTATTTTCGTGGAGCTGAAATTTCAATTCGCCAATTGTTTCGAGCAACTGCTTATTTTGCGATTTTAAATCGGCAATCTCTATGTCTTTGGTATGCTCTAAAAGTATTGCGCTAATATTTTATTTATACATGCATTATCTCAGATTACTTACTCAGTTTGTGTGTGGCAACTTGAAGATGCAACACATTGTTCAGTGGTTCCTAAGGGACCACTTTTTACCACTTCTGAGTTTTTTTTTTAAACTTAAATCTAACGGTACTTCGGAAATAAATTCCACATCATCATACCCATCTCCAACATCGTTTCCAATTCTAAAATTAATCCAATATTGGGACATATATCTATGCCCTTTGCAACTTGGTCTGCAAATATACTTACATCGGAACTGAACTTACATATATTAATTGTTGGAACAGAATTAGGCATCAGATATGTTCGTTGTGCTCCACCAATCAAGTCAGATTTCGCAAAATGGTCCATACAAGCCATTTTGTTTGCTGTGAACACCATACCGCAAGCTCTGTTAAAATCAGCAAATCTCCGCGGTTTCCTTAAAAAAGGGACCACCCCCTTTAACCCACCTTTTGCAGCAAATTATACACTTTCCCATTGTTTTTCGCACTATTTATTAAAAAATTACGATTAAGTTCACTTCTAAACAAACTTTGGCGAATTTGTTTGTAAACAAAGTTTGACAATTCAGATTAAATGCGAAAAGAAAAATGTTTCAAAATGCAACCCTGCAGCGGCTACCTATTTATTGTACCATGGACCTACCCAAAGATTATATGATACGAAACTCTTGTTCTCGTGAGAGCGCCTACCAAAAGCGCATTTCTTAAAGCATTTTCCAATGATGCCACAATGAAATGAAAGAAACCAGATGTGGTACTAACCATTGTATTTTTTGGAGATTTTATGAATTTAATACGACCATTGCGTTATGCAGACGTAAATAATACAAATAATAAAAAAGTAAAATACGGGTATTAATGAAAAAATATAAATTTATGAGTATTTATTGTATACCCACAATTTTGACTGAAATAAAAAATATAAATTTTCACATAATCAAACATATCAATTCATTCGAAATGTGTATATGTTTGTATGTATATACATTATGTAGTTAAAAAGTATTTAAAAAAGTAATATATAAGCAGTTTTCCTTGGAAAATATTTTTATTAGCATTTTTAAAGACGCATTTTCTAAATAAAACGTAAAATTTTTTTGAAAAGTTTAAAATTTTACACGTTGCTCTTTATTTTGAGATTGTAACACTTTTTTTTGCAAACAACAAACACTCAATATCTTATTCTGCACAGTTAGAAAGCGCGCTGATTTTATTGATAATTTACACATTTTGCCTCTGGCTTCTCGCTATTTTACTTGTCAGCTGATAATAGGGGGACTCATTTGGTTTTGTTGCCAGCATGAAAAACGTGAGTCCCCCTATTTTAAAAGCGGTTGAGAGAGTTTCGTATCATATAATCTTTGCTACCGGTTTAAAATCCCAATACTTTTATTAATTGTAAAATAAAAGAAGAGTGAAATGTGAACTGAATTCAAATAAACATACATTGAAGAATACAAAATTGAAAACTCGAAGCTAATGTGTTTTTAATTCATAACATTGAATATGGTGCCGAAACCCGTTTAAAGAAAAAAAAAAATCAAGAATAGTTTATACATATTAAAAACCGTGTGCATATGTGTACGTATGTATGTGCGAGCGCAATAACGGAAGTATAAACCGGTACGCGATTACCGAAAAATCAAATTAACTACCGTACCGTTTCAAAAATTAAAAATAAAAAAAAATTGTTTTTACGTTATTATTTTAAACATTAACGAAAAAAGCAACAAACTACCGGTTCGGTGTGTAACACAGTGCGGCCCGTCCACCAAATAAGTAAAAATCTAAATTGGAAAAAGGGTGTGCATGAAAATAAAAGATAAAAATTAAAAAGCGTTTACCTGTAAATAAGCAAAAATCAAAATTTTAAGTCTGCAACTAAATATAAGCAAAATCCAAAAAGGGTCTACATACCTGAAAATTTGCTTAAAAAGAGTTTATCCAAAAACCAGCAAAAACCAAAAATTTCAAAAGCGAAAATAAATTTTTTTAAAAAACAAATTGTATACCTTCCTCAAAAGAAGTGAAAACAAAAGTTCCAAAAGGTGTATCTGAAAACCAAAAATTATAAAAAAAAAAAACTTCTTACCTCCGGTGAATAAATCCAACGCCAAATCTATTAATAAAACGGAAAATATATAAATATATGTAAAGAATTTGCGCGCATTTTGCTAACATATTTATGTATATACTCGTATTCATATACTCAATCCCAGAACCCGCTAAACTTAAAAGACATATATAAACGTATATACAGAGAACTTGTATCAGAGAACTTGTATTTGACAGAGAAGCTTTTCACGCGAATATCAGTGTGAATTGTCAAAATCCAACAAGATATGTAAGCGTAGCTCACCTCGTCAGAGCTAACAGGGGAAATAGCAAGAGTGGCAAGTTAACAGAGATGAGTGAGGTCGAAAGAAATTTAACAGCTTGAATATTCTCATATATGTAAGAAAAATAGACTTCATAATTTATTAAAAAGCAGAAAAATTATAACATGTTTGATAATATGTACATACTTATGTGCATTTGTGAAATTATTGACTGAAGCCGCCCCTCTTTTGTTTTATGAATATCTATGTAGGTAATGCACAAATGGGAGCATAATCCACCAGTTGTTTTGCCGACGGCATTACGGAAATTTATGAATTTCGTTGGATATTGGAAAAATAAAGTAAAAAGCCGAATTGTATTTATTAAATAGTAATAACCTTTGTTTAATTAGTTAATGAAGAGTCCTCTTTTGTGTTATTTGTGTGTACGTACATATGATATGATAAGATTTGCTATAATAGTGGTGCGCAAACGCAAATGCTAAAATGCCGGCGGCGATTTGTATTTTTTGGCACATAATTTTTACGCTTTTATATAATAAGTTATTCGCAAAAATTACTGCAAATCATATGTATACATATGTACATATGTACATTCATAAATGCATGGATATTAATTTAAAACTTTTTTTCCACCCAAACTTTGCATTTATTATACTTCATAGGTAAAATTAATAGGTATTAAGTACCATATGTCTGCATGTACACATTTTATGTATGCACGTATATAGTACCCCAATAATTACATGTACATTGATATATGTACATATGTACATATCTGTGTATCGATATAAACCCCCATTCAACATAATATAAATCAATATTTTACCCATTATAAGTATATACTTATCTATGCGTACATATGTATACAAAAAAAAGAACTAACTTTGTTCATACATACATATGTATGTACATATAAATGTATATACGTATTTACATATATAAATGCTCATAAAAAATCAAATGTACTCGTATTTACAAAATAATATAAATCAACCTTGACCTATGTACATACATATGTACATCACATGCCAAAATATAAATTCAAGGACAAATGACGTCTTTGTACATACAAATATATGCACATACTTATATTTATACATATTTACATATCGACGTGCGCACACTTCTGTCCTCACTTCCCGCAGCAACTGCTAAATCAACAGTTACACCGGCGCCATAAATCCTAAACCATTTCATTCA
This sequence comes from Philophylla caesio, assembly GCA_963971545.1. Lineage (NCBI taxonomy): Eukaryota > Metazoa > Arthropoda > Insecta > Diptera > Tephritidae > Philophylla > Philophylla caesio. Next base: position 154,852,043 of record OZ020604.1, on the reverse strand, counting down.
TAAATTGCGCGTGCGTAAAACTCATTTCATTCATAAATTGCAGCGCAACTTAAAATCTGCCAGCGAAGCACATTTTTCACGATATTGCAAAAATTTATAAATTTCAACATTTTCGTCTTCAGCTTTGCAAGTACAGGGGCGTTGCCTATTTCTGGCCCAGTCCGGCAAATGTGTTGGTGAAAAATAAATAAAAATATGTATATTGGTCATTCCTTAGCTAATACGATATTCTTTTACCAAATTCATATCTAATTTATGAATATTTTATCATTTCGAACCATTATATTGTAAAATACTACTCAATATATATAAATGCATTCGGTTATATTTCGCAAAATCGGCCTTGCCAAGATAAATACTCAGCACATCTTCATCATCTCAATACGCGCTGTGTACATTTGTATGAGCACATATATGTATACATATATGTAAATATGTAGCCGAATTTTGTCGCATTTGAACAACAGTGTTGGTCATCACTGAATTTGCAAACCTTTTACTGCAATTTGTAGTCGGAATAGGAAATCTACTACTTTATAAAAAATAGTTACAAAAATTCATAATTAATTTTCACTTTTAATTTATTTAAAAAATGTATCACACTATATCTCACCTTAATAAGTATTAAGCAGCTATATGTTATTGATTTTCTCCCAGTTAAACGTCTCTGAGAGTTAAATCGTATATTTTTTTTTATTATCCTATTTTTCCTTGTACCTACTGCGAAACGAAAAGTATTTGCACCCAACTCTAATTTATGGTGGTGGTTTATTGCCTTCGTCTCGCAGCAGAATTGTCGGAAATCCGAGCAGAAGCAAACATTTAGAGCTCAAGGGTGGTTTGCGGGCACGTGAACAAATGTACGTTTGTATTTATTGTATGTATGTGCATAAAAATATGCGTTTGTATTTTTGCTTGCAAGTAAGATGAATTTTAGGCTTCTATTTGTTTGATCTAATATTTTAAACATGGGTGATATGTACATATGTATGTATGTATTAAATTTAGTTTCGGAAAACATACACAATTATATTACATGTCATAATAAGTAACTAGTAAAATCAACATATAAATATGTATATATGTACATATGTATATACATACATAAATACTATGTATTAGGCATATTGTTGGCTTTTTACAGATTTTGTATGAATCAGAATATGATATGAGCCTTTCTATGTATGTACGTACATAAGTACATAAAATAAGTACAAATGTATGTACATATATACTATGTACATACATACATACATACATACATACATACATATTTACGTTCATTCATATATGTACATATGCATGTATGTTTGTAGAATATATACTTACACATGTAATATTTATGATTGTAGGTACATATGTAAATACATAAGAAACCTGTGAAGATTCAAAATTACTGAATTTATATCAACCAAATTGAATGTTAAAGAGTAAATAAATTGCTCATATGGCCAGATTTACATGTGTACAAAGTACTACTTGCTATGCATTGTACCAAATTTGAAAAATATTGCCTCAAACATTATTTTTATAAATTTAAGTGAATGAATTTTGAAAAAATTTAAATAAATATTCGGCTCGACCGATAACAGAACGAAAATACATTAAAACTCTCGTTTTATCAATTCCCGCTCTGCTGCTGTTAGTTTTTTGCTCAATCGCTGTCGAATTGTGGTGAACATTTTTGAAAAATATTGTGGTGAACCACGCTTACATATACAGTACCCCTCAAAATCAGAGGAATGTGTGTCGGAATGGACTGGGATAAGGCTTCTCTGTCAATACAAGTTCTCTGAGCAAATCAAACTTGCGGGCGACATATGTACATATACATACATACATACATACAAGAATCATTGACAATACAGTGTCAAGCAAAATAACAGCACTCCCCAATTTAATATAGTCGTATCAATTGACCGACAAAAATTTTCACTTTCTTATAATAAAACACAAAATTTTCCGCTCCTACCATAACAACACATAAGTGTATATATTGCCATATACATATATACTGGCATACATATGTACGTTAATATAAGCCGCTAAGCTCGCTTTGGATTTACATATATACATACATATAAAAACGCCCAGACTTATAAACAGTACAGTCAGAGAACGTGTATTGACAGAGAAGCCTTATCCCAGTCCATTCCGACACACATTCCTCTGATTTTGAGGGGTACTTAATTTCTTATCGAGTCTCACCACTATATTTCTTATGAATGCTCACCACGATTCGACAGCGATAGAGCGAAAAAACTAACAGTGCCAGAGCGAGAATTGAAAAAGCGAGAGTTTTAATATATTTTTGTTATGTTATCGGTCGAGCTGGAGATTTATTTAAATTTTGGTAAAATTCATTCACTTAAATTTATAAAAATAATTTATGAAGCAATATTTTTCAAACTTGGTACAATGCATAGCAAGTAGTTCTTTGTACACATGTAAATCTGGCCATATGAGCAATTTATTTACTTTTTAACATTCAATTTGGTTGGTATAAATTCAGTAATTTTGAATCTTCACAGGTTTCTTATGTATTTACCTAGAATCATAAATATTACATAAGTATACATATATTCTCCAAACATACATGCATATACATATGTATATACATACATACATATATGAATGAACGTAAATATGTTCTTCTTTTATGTACTAATGTACGTACATAGAATGGCGCATATCATATTCTGATTCATACAAAATCTGTATAATAGAATTTATATATGAACAAATGCATATTTATTTGTTGATTTTACTAGTTACTTGTTATTACATGTAATATAATTTAGTATGCTTTCCGAAACTAAATTTAATACATATCACTAATGTTTAAAATATTTGATCAAACAAATAGAAGCCTAAAATTCATCTTACTTGCAAGCAAAAATACAAACGCAAATTTTTATGCACATACATACAATAAATACAAACGTACATTTGTTCACGTGCCCGCAAACCACCCTTGAGCTCTAAATGTTTGCTTCTGCTCGGATTTCCGACAATTCTGCTGCAAGACGAAGGCAATAAACCACCACCATAAATTAGAGTTGGGTGCCAATACTATTCGTTTCGCAGTAGGTCCAAGTAAAAATAGGAGACGTTTAACTGGGAGAAAATCAATAATATATGGCTTCTTAATTCTTATTAAGGTGGGATATAGTGTGGCACATTTTTTAAATAAATTAAAAGTGAAAATTCATTATGAATTTCTGTAACTACTTTTCATTAAGTAGTAGAATTCCTACTCCGACTTCAAATTGCAGCAAATGGTTTGCAAATTCAATGATGACCAACACTGTTGTTCAAATGCGACAAAATTCGGCTACATATTTACATATATATATAAGCTCATACAAATGTACACAGCGCGTATTGAGGTGATGAAGATGTGCTGAGTATTTATCTTGGCAAGGCCGATTTTGAGATATAATACCGAATGCATTTATATATTTTTATTAGTATTTTACAATATAATCGTACGTAATGATTAAATATTCATAAATTAGACATAAATTTGGTAAAGGAATATCGTATTAGCTGAGGAATGTATATTATACATATTTTCATTTATTTTTCAACAACACATTTGCCGGACTGGGCCAGAAATAGGCAGCGCCCCTGTACTTGCAAAGCTGAAGACGAAAATGTTCAAATTTATAAATTTTTGCAAGATCGCGAAAAATGTTCTTCGCTGGCAGATTTTAAGTTGTGCTGCAATTAATGAATGAAATGAGTTTTACGCAAGCGCAATTTATGAATGAAATGGTTTAGGAATTATGGCGCCGGCGTAACTGTTGATGTAGCAGTTGCTGCGGGAAGTGAGGACAGAAGTGTGCGCACGTTGATGTGTAAATATGTATAAATATAAGTATGTGCGCATATTTGTATGTGCAAAGACGTCATTTGTCCTTGAATTAATATTTTGGCATGTGATGTATGTAGGTCAAGGTTGATTTATATGATCTTGTAAGTACGAGTACATTTGATTGTATATATTTAGCTAAAGTATTTATATAAATAGGTATGTATATACATATGTATGTACATACATATGAACAAAGTTAGTTCTGCATTTTGTATACATATGTATGCATAGATAAGAATATACATACATACATATGTATAATGGGTAAAATATTGATTTGTATTATGTTGAATGGGGGTTTATATCGATGCACAGGTATGGACATACATATTTATATAAATGTATGTATGTATATATATTTATTGGGGTACTATTTACATACGTACATAAAATGTGTAGCTAGCTCAACTATGAACAAAGTTTGAGTGAAGAAAAAGTTTTAAATTAATATCCATGCATTTATCAATCTACATATGTACATACATACATACATACATATGTATGTACGCATACACAAGATTTGCAGTGATTTCAAAAAATTTGCGAATAACTTATGTATGTAGATAAAAGCGTAAAAATTATGTGTCAACAAATGCAAATCGCCGACGGCATTTTAGCATTTGCGTTTGCGCACCACCATCATAGCAAATCTAATCATATCATATGTATGTAAGTACGTACACACAAATTACACAAAAGAGGACTCTTCATTAATTCATAAAACCAATTTTATTATTATTTGACTTTATTTTTCCAATATCCAACGAAATTCATAAATTTCCTAATACGTAATGCCGTCGGCAAAACAACAGGTGGATTATGCTCACATTTGTGCATTAATTAAATCCATATTCATAAAACAAAAAAGGGGCGGCTTCAGCCATTAATTTCACAAATGCACATACATAAGTATGAATATACATTTTATCAATCGTATTATAATTATTCTGCTGTTTATTAAATTGTCAAAATCAACCCAAAATAGGTCTATTTTTCTACATTTATGAGAAAATACAAGCTGTTAAATTTCTTTCGACCTCACTCAGCTCTGTTAACTTGCCACTCTCGCTATTTCCCCTGTTAGCCCTGGCGTGGTGGCATTCTGCAAGACATTCACTTGGATTTTGACAATTCACATTGATATTCGCGTGAAAATCTTCTCTGTCAAATATAAGTTCTCTGGTACAGTGTTGTGAAAAGACATACATATCACCACCCCAATTACAGTGCTGAGAGAAAATCTAGCACCTAACCCAAATTAAAATCGGTCACATAGTATATTTGCTCACACAAATAAACAAACAATTGCTGTGCTCAGACGCGCTGACACAGTACAGTGTTGAGAAAATTATAGCATCTAACTCAAATAAAAAGCTATTTAATAGTATTTATATGCAACCCTTAAATACTAACTCAAAATGGCAGAAGACAAGCAGAAAAAGCTCCAAACTCTCCAACCTGTTCCCGGAGTAAAGACAAGGTCTAAATCCCAATCTAAAGAAGAGGAACAAGGATACATTTGCAAGAAATTCCTCTACGAAACCTCAAAAATGGACCGATATTGCAGAAGCAGGGTTAAAAACATACCGTGAGCAGCTCAACAAGATCATAGCAGCGGATGAAGCAGTTCAAATGAGCAACGTGGAAGATAAACTCAAAAAGGAGCACAGCTCAACCTACGAGGCTTCAATTGACATGAACACAAAATTGAGGATATACGAGTTGCTCATCGAATTTCACCAGAGCTCGGAATTTCCTCTATCATACCCATTTCCCATCTCCAAACTGACACTCAAAATTACCTCAAAGTACCTGCTTGTGACACGGAAGTCTTCTATGGAGGATATTAAGACTGGCCCTCATTCCGTGATATGTTCACAGCAGTGTACATAAATCACTCTAAATTATCTCAGACTCAAAAGCTATACCACTTGAGACAAAAAACTCGTGGAAAAGCAGGCCTAATAATAAAAAATCATGCGCTAAATGACCACAACTTCCAGCTTGCGTGGGACGCGCTAAAATCTCGCTACGAAAATCGTAGGATTGTCGTTGACAATCAAATAAAAACTCTCTTTAATATTGAGCCCGCACTAACAGAAAATGGAGAAAAACTCCAACAATTTCAAACTACCATTAATAACTGCCTCTCTACTCTGGAAGCAAATGGAGTTTCCACTGGAAGTTGGGACCCAATGCTTATATATCTCCGCTCGTAAAAACTTCCAGACGAATCACTCACCTTATGGGAGCAGTCTCTAAATTCGAGAAAAGAGTTACCCCTCTGGTCAGAAATGGACCAATTTCTCACTACTCGATACGAAGTAGTAGAACGGCTTAGAATGTATAGACCAAATAAGCCGAAACCAACTCAACCCAACTTCACCCCGTGTACGTCCACAGCTCAGAACTCATATAACCACAAAGGTAACAAAACTCACTCCTTTCACACTGAGCAAAAAAAGAGAGTAAATTATGCAATTCCAACAACTCAATGATGATGTGCGTTAAATTTAAAGAACTATCCGTCCTCGTAATAAGTTGGTCAAAGAGCATAACTATTGCAAAAATTGTTTTGCTTACTCGCACACAGAGAAGGATTGTCGAAGTAATTTCACTTGCGTGTATTGCCAAAAACGACACCACTCTCTTCTCCAAAACACCACGGTTCGGGGTGACGATGGTCGATATAAAGTAAAGCTGCCGTTTAAGTCCACGTTTCCTAACTCAATCGCACTAGGACACTCTAGGCCTGCAGCTCAGCAACAGTACCTCTTACAAATTTAGAAAAAATATATAAATAGATACAAGAACAAAGTTTTTGAACCATTATTTTTTAAAGATTAATATTTTGTGCTGCCACCTTGTTTGTAAATTACTTCATAAACACGTTGGGGAATGAATTTGTACAAACTCTCGAGATAGACTAGCGAAATTTCAGACCAGGCCGCTTTAATGCTTCGAATTAAATCATTTTTGTATTCAAATTGTTGTCCGTTCTCATAAACCTTACGAGTTAGCCATCCCCATACATTTTCTATAATGTTGAGATCTGGGGAATACGGGGCCATGCTAAGGTTTCAATGTTTTGGGACGCCATCCAAGCTTTGACCACTCTTGCAGTGTGAACAGGAGCATTATCTTGTTGAAAGATCCATGGAATTGGTCCAAATGTTTCCCGAATCTCTGGAAAAGATGATTCCAACATCGTTTTATAGCTGTTTCCCGTAATTCTGGAGTCTACAATTCTCAGCTCGAACGCGCCATAGTACGATATTGCTCCCCATAGCATAAATCCACCTTCACGGCTGTGATGGCGACTCAAGTACCTCTCCTCCTTTCTTAAATCATGGAAATAGTAATTGTATCCATCCGGCCCATCCAGATTAAATTTCTTTTCGTCACTAAATACAACTTTTTTCCATTCACCAGGGTCGTTATTTGTGACAGAATTCCAAGCCATGTGGTCTCTTGCAAAATCGAGGCGACGTTGCTTGCGAAGTTTATTCAAAGGCGGTTTTTTTTGTAATTTTTTATATTTCAGATGTGGTGCTTTCAGAATAGCCCTTCTAACTGTGGATTTGCTAGCTGCAACATCAGCTAATTTTATAATTTTTGATGTTGAAAGTGCGGAATTGGATGCAATCCTAAGGACTTTCCGGGTTTCCTTTGGTGTTAAAGCCATCGCAGTCCTACCTTTGTAGTTCTTACCGTAGGAGGCACTCTTTTTCACATAATGATCTACAACATTTGGACTTCGACCAATCTTTTTGGCAATTTGGCAATTGGGCGATTCGAAAGTCCTTCAGAGGTCAATATATCAATTTGTCCTTTTTCTCGGTCTGATAAACTTTTCCGCTTTCCCATTTTATTCGAATTTACAAGTTTACGACTTAACACAATGAATGCTTAAAAAAAATATTTAGTTTCACACCTTTATTGCGCAAATGATGTAAGCAAACTAAGCGCCTCTATTCAAGTGAACCAATAAATCAAGCAGAATATTGCAGCTGCCGAACTTTTACCGCTACGAAATACCGTTAGCTGAAATAATATTTCGATGTGTTTGTATTTTCAAACCAGTACAGTCTTAGCTTGAGTTAGCAGAAAACTATTTGTTGAAAGATCAAATATAGATACTTTAATCAACATTTTCTTTCACAAAAATTGTTGCCTCTAATCAAGTGAACCAGACTGTACGTTATGCGCATGATTCAATTATAAAAGGTTCTGTACTTACTGGCAGCTAAATTCTGACACAACTTAATCTATAGTTGTATTTTGGAAGTACGTAGAAAGGGGAGAAAATGTGATCCCTTTTGCGAAAAGTTACTTGAAAAGTACTAACTATAATGCATGTTAAAATATGATGGTTTTCAACTAATTATTTGATTTATGTATTAACTAGATAGTACCCGCGGTTACCCACGGGATTTTACTCCACTATTTTATGCAAATAAAAAGTATAAATAATTTATTATATTTATGCCCGACTTAAGTAACTTTGTATCGTCTCAAAATGAGCTAGAGATTATTGCTTTTCCTCGCTTTCACGTTTTGTTCTTTTGTTTTTATTTCAATTTTTTGTTACCTGCTCATCACCAGGTCACTATTTAGAGACTTTATTTTGATAATAGAGGCTTTATTTCGAATCTAATGACTGCCAACTAGTCTAAAATTGTGACTTTTGTCTCTATTAGAGACTGAACTGCTTACTGAATTCGGGGGTTAAACTGGCAAATAATAAAATTTTAATTAAAAAAACATCAACAGCTGTGTGGTAAACATCATTAAAGTTCTCCAGTGAACATATTTACCGAGAAACACACATTTAAACATACCAAATTTCAGTTTTAATATTAAAATTATCAATTGACAAATATATTGGCTCGAGGCCAGTTTAAATGGAGATTTTATTTGGAACAACAACAACAGTTTTTAAATGGTAGAAGTTATAGTACTATTTCGGAAATCAACACATTTCCTCATCAGACTTATTTTTATTAAATTAATTTAATTTTATTTTTTTCATAACCACTTCTGCCAGGCTTTGAACCCGGGAGCTCGGAGTTGCAGGGCCAACACGCTACATGTTGTCCTACGCTAGCCGAATGGACTGTTGTGTTTATTCCATCTTCCTTTCCTCGAGCTCAATAAATTTGTTAATTATTAAACATTTATAAGGCCAATAAATAACAAAAATGTACATACATATATTGAAATTATCAATTTTCTATTGCCTACATAAGAACATATGTATATATTTATTGCAGATTTAAGAGTCTGTTCTGCATTTCGGTTTTGACAAATTCGGTCGGAGTTGAATTGAATGGCATGGCGAGCATTTATTGTGATTTTAAAGTATTTTCTCTGATTCCCCGAAAAGAAATAAAGAATAAACTCTGATCTTCACAGAACTGGAGAACTAACAACATATCGAGGTAAAAGGATTTATATATTCCGATAAAATTTGTTGAATTAACATGGTTATAGTGAAAAATGTGAGATTTATTTGCACTTAATCGACATAACTAGATTTTGTATAATCTTCGGGAAGGTTGGTAAATTAGCAGGGAAACACCAAACGCACGAATGAAGCTGTAACAAAAATATTTAATTATTAGAATACTTTCTTATAGTTTCAGTTGCTATATTACATTTAACTTACGTGTGTGTCGGTTATGGTTACCCTCGCAATCGAGTGCAAAATAATATGATACGAAACTCTTTGCTTCGAGAGAGCGCTGTCAAAATGCGCATTTTTTATAACATTTTCCAAAAGAGCCACTCTGTAAGAAATGTATCTGGGTGTTTTTATTGCATTTTTTTTTTGGATATTTTGCAGTTTTTTGCCACCGTTGAGGTTTGCTAACAGAATAAATGAAAATGCAATAAAAATCAGAATATATAAGAGATATTATTTACCTTATGAAATCAACATGAAAACAAATAAAATATCGCAGAAATTTATATTTTGCAAAAACTTGCATATATACATTAAACAAATAATTTAAGATATAGCGCGTTTCAGTACAAATATAGAAAATAACTTCTGCTTTCAGTCTCCGACTAGCACTCAAACCGTACGGTCGTTCTGCGCTGGTAAGTCACTAATCTACTTTTGTTTTGACGTAATTTAACATTTGAACATCCGCTTGTGATAATTTTAAATCTACCATCATGGCCCCAGGGGCCTTTAATCTGGGATAAAATAGGTTTGTCCTACTATCCCCAAACCCCCGTGCCAAACGCAAAAAAAAACTCTTAATATAACCGAAGAATTCCCAGAACTCCTAGTGACTAAAAAGGACAACCCGAAATTTGTAGCCATAAAACCAAAAGACACTAACAAATCGTTTGCAGAATTTTCAATTTTTGCATTGCACAAATCCCTCCTATGAATATGTAAGGAAATCAACTCTATCTCTCAACAGTCCGACGGCAGCTTAGTTACAGTAGTGAAGAATCGCGAGGACGCTAAAAAATTCATTGATGGCCGCTCCCTTCCTGGATTATGTGCTATCACCGACAACTATCACGACAACTTAAACTGCGTCAAAGGCATCGTATACGCCCCCTTTTGAAATAACGTTCTAGAAAACAAAATTGTGGATGTCCTTAAAGCCTAAAACGTAACGAATGTTTACAAGTTCAACCGCTCCATCGATGGTGTCTCCAAACCCACAGGTGTAGTGTTCATTTCGTTCGACAGCTACTTCCTTCTAGATAAAATCGACATCGCTTGGATCACAGTGAAGGTGCAACCACACTACCCAAATCCAATGCGCTGTAAAAACTGCCAGAAATTGGGACACACGCTAAAATTTTGCAAAAATATGTCCGCGTGTCAATCGTGCAACCTCCCTTCTCACATCCCCGACCCATGCATCCGATCATATTGTGCAAACTGTGCAGGTGATTACTCAGCTTCATCTAACCTCTGCCCGAAATACCAGCAAGCAAAAGAGATTATGAAAATAAAAACGCAAGAAAAATGTACATTGCGAGAAGCAAATAAATTGTACAAATAAATAAATCCGCTCACCCTCAACCGCACCTCACTCGCAGATTCTCTGAAACACTCAAACATAATAGACAATAGCGCAAAAGTAACACCAACAACAGCAATGCAAAATATCACAACCAACAACGAACCCACCACATTAACCAACTCTAAAACAACAACGTCTAAAAACAAAATTGAAAGCAAGCAAACCGGTTTAGCCTCTGCTCATCTTCTTATCAACAACAATCTACAATCATCCGAAACATTACAATTAACAGCAGACACCTCTTCTCCCACTGCACCCACCGTCTCCCATCAAGATAATGTCTACTTTTCTTCTACTTCTACAACTTCTCCGCTCCGCTTCGAAAATAACACAGTAGCATTCAAAGCAGCAAATCGCGAAGCATATGCATATCCAAGTATGATAGAAATTGACTCATCACAACAAACAACGCAAAATGATTATACGATAAACAACGCCCTTAATACCAACAACAAAAACAAATTCATCAACTCACCTTCATCGCCTGCCACAATGCACTACCACATATCTAAAACCCACCAACAACAAAACCTAACTTAGCTAATCATAAATCAATTTATTTAAACTTACATATTAATTACACACACATTAATTTATACATACATACATCTATACTTACATACACATTTATATCAAATAAGTGCTTAATAGGTATTTATGCAGATAAAAATTGTACAGTGGAACATCAGAGGTTATTTAAACAATTACAATGATTTATACTTAATTATACGAGATATTCGGCCTGACATAATATGTCTTCAAGAAACCAAGATACCTCACAAAGTAAAAAACTGCATAACACCCAAATCATTTATCGGTTATTTCACTAACTCCAGCCAAAATAATACTTCCAAAGAAGGGGCAGTGACTCTAGTTAATCGTAGCATCCCTCATAAATTAATAACCCAATCCACCACACTTCAATCAATTACAATAGAAATTACCCTCCCTTTCCCCATTGCAGTTACCAACACCTACATCCCACCAGCCAAAAACTTTACAGAAACTGACATATACTCCTTGCTCTCCCCTTCATATAGCCATTCGATTCTATAAGTTGACTTTAACTCTTGGTGCCCGTTGTGGGGATCAAAGAAACCAAATAATCGTGGCACCATTGTCGACAACGTCATTATGTCAAATAGTCTAACCATACTCAACGACGGCTCCCCTACACACCTATCGTCTCACAACTCATTTACCCACATCGACATAACACTCGCTTCGGCTCCACTTAGTCCTAAATGTAGTTGGAAAAGGCTTAACGATTTGTACGGGAGTGACCACTACCCGATACTTACCGAAGTTCAAACCAACCTTCCCCTCACCAATCTAAAAAAATCCCCTAGATTCAATACCGATTCTGCCAACTGGAACTTATACCAATCTGTATGTTAGGAGAAGTTCAAGAACTGGAACACACCCAATGTCCATCAGCTTACAGCGAATATTACAAAAGCCATCAGGTCCGCCGCTAACATTGCCATTCCTCAACGAAACACCACATTTATTAAAGTATATTCCGTATGGTGGAATAAAGACTTAAGTATCCTGAGAACAAACAAACAAAGACTATGGCGCTCCTACAAGTCTCACCATCTGTTGATGCTCTAATAGCCTACAAAAAAGCCAACGCTTTATTTAAAAGATCCCTAAAGAAAGCAAAAAGGACGGCAATCTCAAATTTCACTTTGGACATTAACCCCGCTTCGTCCCCCAAAAAAATTTGGGCCAAAGTCAAAGCGCTTACTGGTATCCCACCCCCTCCCATAAAACTTATCCAACTATCCAACCGTACCATCTCCACCGCACCGGAAATATCCCATACCTTCGGGACTACTTGGTGCGAATATACACGAAATGTAAATTTCCCGTTAGAATATACCCATCACAAAAGCTTAATTTTATCGAAGCCCTATAGCCCGGCAAACATTTCGAAGGATGCCGCCAGCCTAGAAGTTGATTTCAGTTTCGTTGAACTCGCCCTTACAACACGCCAAAGGCAGAACGCCAGGCAAAGACCGTATCTCCTACCCCATGCTAAGAAACCTCCCTCGCTCTTCAAAAAACTGTTTGCTTACCTTATACAACCAAATTCTCATTACAGGCACATATCCCCACTCCGGGCTTTCCTCCACCATCCTCCCAGTTCCAAAACCAAACAAACCCCTCGAAAACATAAATAGCTACCGACCAATCTCTCTCATTTCCTGCTTAAGTAAAACCCTCGAAAAAATACAAACGGCTTATGTGGTACACTTCAAAAAATAATCTCATTAGTCACAATCAAGTGGCGTTTAAAAAGAAACACGGAACTTTAGATGCACTACTTCACCTCCAGCATTTCATCAGTGATGCGCTCTCGACCAAAAAATCATATCACTATCCTCTCCACTGACTTCGAGAAAGCCTTCGACCGCATAGGGGCCCACGTATTCCTTGAGCAACTTTCGTCATGGGGTATCGGACCAAAGATATATAAACTCATTAAGTCATTTCTGACTGGCCGTAAATTCCAAACCCACCCAAGTCAACGGAGTATCCTCCACAACCTTTTCACTTGACAATGGTATCCCCCAAGGTTCACCAATCTCGGTCGTACTTTTTATGATAGCATTCCAACAACTCAACAAAATAGCCGGAAGCATAACTGCAGTCCCATAAATTTAAACATAAATAACACGTACATTGAAAATGTTGCATCTCACAAACTACTAGCCATAATATTTGATAACAAACTTCTATTCAACACTTTTAAAACGGCATCCCGCAACAAACGCACTTTCAAGATGTTATCAGCCGTCCGTCGTTGCGCATGCAACTGCAGCGAGCTTGACATCCAAATACCAGCAGCCTTCTCTAAAAGCAACCAACAAAGCCCATGGTCATTGAAAACATCCTCAATAAACACCGTTCTACATTCACTGGCCATACTATACTACAAATGAATATGTATTTAAGCAACGCTACCAGGAGCTAATCAACTCCCAAAACCTAACTAGTTGGGTACAAATTTTTACAGACGGCTCAAAAACCGAACATAGCACTACCTTTGCCGTTGTTCTAAAAGACGGCAATCTTATATCTGGAAGTTGGTTGCCCCCTGCTAGCTCCATTTGCTCAGCCGAAGCGTTAGCAATTTAAAAAGCTATTGAATACGCAACAACCAAAAAAGGCAACTACGTCATTTGTACGGACAGCTTATCTGCCTGTGAAGCATTAAAGAATATCTACAACGACGACCAAACCGTGTGTCAAATAAGAGACAAATTAATCAGACACCCAAACAAACTGAAAGTGCTGTGGGTTCCCAGCCATAAAAACATCCCAGGAAACGAATATGCTGATTCTGCAGCCAAAAGTATGTACTCCCATCCGTCCCTCACATTCCTTACAACCTCCTCTAATGACCTCCTGAAACTAATAAACAACCAAGGTGACTATCTCAAGGCAGTAAAACCTCTTTCCCGAATTCCCTTACTAAACATCAAATTATCCCACGAACCCTCAACGTTGTGTCTGCTTCGTAATGGCCCGCTTACTGTCCAACATATTTTGGACTTGTGTCCATCACTAACCGCTAAACGTACTTCTACTTTTGCAGCTACAGTACCATCCTCACTGTTAAAAAATATTACGTACGATAATGTCATCAGCCTGTACAATTACCTGAAATCCATTAACATACTTGACCATATATGAAACTGTTACAACATTTTAGTCTAGATATTTACACCTAAACATATATATACATACACATACACTAATTTTTGCCTATATTTCTTATACATATAAACCGCAGCGTAAAGCCTAGTAGCTAGCGTGCTAGAACGTTAGGTTCATATTGGATATTTTCCTAACAAATAATAATAATAATAATAACTTCTGCTTTAAATATTCTAAAAATCCCTGAGGCGGTCTCATTAAATTGCACCTGCCAACTTGTCTTTGCTGAATGAAATAGAATTCGCTGGAGTTATCATCATCTAATAAATAAGGTAAGGGTTGGGAGCAAGCGTGCGTCTTATGGATTTTCAAATAGAGGTAACCGCAAAAATAAGCATACACATTTCTTTAAGGAAATCTACTTCTACATCTTCTAGTTCGGAATACTCTTCTATTCTAACCCTATTAAAACTATGCTCCGGTCGTGGTAGGCCCTGAAGTTCTTGCCAAGAGAGGTCCCGCACTAGATTGTCATTGCACATGCTTGCTAGAATTTGGTTAGATTGTTCTGGAGAAAAGTTTCCGTTATGCGAGGCGGGTTCGCAGTTTCCGTTAACTTCAATATTGGCGTATCGTAACCCCCAATACTTCCTAAACAAATTGCAGAACATGTAAGGTGTAATCCTAACACTTTAACCAAAATCTGGTACTTTTTAGGAGGTGTCCTTGCCATTCACCTGAAAATATGGGCACTCTTCTGAAACTCCTAAAATCGTAGATAAATAATGAAAATTAGATCCCTGATCACAAACGAAGTGGCAAGGTATGAGACCTATATTTTTTAATTGGGTGATGGCCTCAAAAATAAACTTTTTGGCAATATCCCCTTTACATTAACCATGGGTGGGCCCAACGCCCCAATGCCTTGGACCATGAGAGTCATTGCGCTATTAGCTAATCTAAATGTACGATTTTCATCGCCGTAGTCCTCAATTCCTATAATTTTATCGAACTTTGGAACATATTGCTGACTCTTAAGTGCCATTTCGTCACACAAAATCGACACAAACTTTTGGTCCTGCGTAAAGCCCCGACTTCTTAACTCTAAGTACTATTATTACAACCTGGGTCTCGAGGCCATCCGGAAACCTAAGGAGAGGCTTTTGGTGTCAATAAGCTAAAGGCGAAAGAAAGTATACTCCTATCGACACTAGAGCCCTAATCTAAATCGCTAACTTCGTTTTCCAGATTTTTTAACTTTATTAACTCATATTCGTTTGACATCCTATATCTAAATAACTATCGCCCATGCAAAGGCTACCTACATCTCTTATTTCCTCGATTGCTGAGTTAGGAACCTAATAATCTGCCTGACAACTGGGTGTAGGTTCGTTTGATAAATTGGAGTCTGGAACAGCGGTTGGCAACAACTTCTTCTCGAATCTCATCTTTAATGAGAAGTGACGCTCGCAGGCATATAAATACGATCAATCCATATTGAATATCTAAAGAGTATCAAATAAAAACCGTCTAACTCTTAACACCTTTACCTTACACATACTATTGCCGCTACAACAACAACATATTTTTTTTTTTTCTTTCATTTATTGATAAAAGTAATATATGTATGTATATAATTACAATCACAATTTAAAATTAAGCATTAGCAACGTGGCCATCCGCTTTGGTTAAATAGTGTAGATTTACGTTTCAAAGTATAAGTTGTTGTGGCAAAGATATCTTACAAGGGCTCTTATATTGTTTTCATCGACTTGGGTTAGTAACCCTTCAATATTGGGGTTGTGCAAAAGGTTTAGTGTGGGCTCCCACTCTATCAAACGCTTTCTCCATGTCTAACGAAATAAGGGAGGTGTGGTTCCTGGCGGATAAACAGTCCGATATAAAATCGTCTAGTGTGAGTAGGGCGTCCATTGTATCGGCCCCTCTTTTGTATGCTATTTGTTGGGTTGACAGATGTTTTTTGGAGCTAAGGTACCACATAAGCCTGCGGGAGACCATTTTTTCGATCACTTTTGACAGACAGGGGGTTAAGGAGATTGGCCTGTAGCCTTTTACGCTGTTTTTGGGCTTATTGGGCTTTGGGATTGGAACCACCAATGCGACTTTCCTCTGTTGAGCGATAATGCCCGTGTTGAATATCAAATTGTATAGTTCGCATAGTTTAGACTGTGCTTCCCATGGTAATTTCCTTAAGAGTTCATAGGATATGTTGTCTGTACCGGGTGTTTTTTCCTTTCAAGGAATGAAGGCATATCTCAAGTTCTTGGGCCTGGAATGGTTTTTCGATTAGTGCCTCGTAATGTCCAAGTTGATAATTGATTACGGGGAGATGTTGAAATGATAGTTTTTTTTTTGCAAGAACTGGGTCGGGAAATTGATATTTCTTGAATTGTTGGACCAATTTTTTGCAAGGGCGTTACAAATCTCATTTGGATCACTAGTAGATAAATTGGGAAGTATTTGTAGGCTTCGAATATTCCCAGTAGTCTTTTGACCATACAGGGTTTTTACTTTATCCCAAAGGATTTTTGAGGGCGTGTTGTTGTTTATGTCTTGTGAGAAACAAACAATGGCTTTTCGTTTGGCTGTTTTTGCTTCCCTTTTAAAAAGTGCTTTTGCCTTTTTATATTGTATTGAATTTTCTATTGTAGGATTAGTTTTTACTATTTTCCACAGATTTTGCTTCTCTTTGCGGAGCTGTGCCAGTTGGGCATTCCACCAGTACACAGGGGTTTGTTTGTTGTTATTCCTAACTACAGGGATAGATTTTAAAGCACTTTGTTTAATTGCTTTTGTGAAAAGGGCACACGCGTGGTTAATGTTTGTGAAGGTATTAAGATCAAGGTATTTTAATTCATTATTAATTTCGCTTTGATACATTTCCCAGTTGGCTGCTTGTTGTTTGAATTGAGGGCTTTTGTGGGTCCTAGCGTTTGTGTTCCGGTAGGGTTGTAACATTGTGATCAAGATAGGGGAGTGGTCGCTTCCGCACAGATCGTCCTTCACTGCCCATGTGGCAAAAAGGTTTAATGGGGCTGAACAGATTGTGAGATCTACATGTGTAAGTGCAGAGTGGGTCGACCAATGTGTGGGGCTCATATCGTTAAGCAGGATGAAGTTGCTATTTTCTATAAATTTGGTAATTTCTTTTCCTTTTCCGTTGCTGGTTGGTGAACCCCACAGCGGGCTCCACGCATTAAAATCCCCTAATAACATTACAGGTTGCTCGAGTTGAAATGTTAGCTGATGTAACTCGCTTTCTGAGATAGTGTTGTTGGGCGAAACGTAGATGTTAATAAGTATAAATGTTATGTTATGTTTTATTCCGACAGCTAATAGGTTTGTGTTGATTTGAATGTGTAAGTATTCTAGATTATTTGGAATGAGAAAGGCAACACCTCTTTTGGCGTTTTCATCTTCCCCGATGTCATTTTTCCCATAAAAAAGGAAGAAATTGTATGTGGGTAATTTTTAAGGTGTGTTTCTTGAAGAGCTATTATTGGGTTGTTTGTTTTCTTTTAAAACAGTTCATTATAATTGTTGCGATAGCCATTAATATTCCACTGGAGAATACTAAGCATCTTAAAAGAGAAAAATTAAGATTGAGAATTTTACTCTATCTTCAATATAAACAGAGTTTATAGAAGAGAGTATCAATTCAAGAGTTGGTGTTGGATTGGCTTGCAGGTGACTGTAGTGTGGTGTATCAATGTCGTCAGTGAGCATGTCGTTTGAGTTGAGTATTTCGATGATTGAGTGGGTATGCTTTAAGCTGGAAATGTTGTTGTTTTTATTTTCTGTTGTATGAGTTTCTTTTATTTGAGTGAGTGCGGTTAGGTTAGTTTGTATTTTTTCAATGGGTTGAACAGTGGTGAACAGAGAGACCGGAGTTTTGTTGGTCTCATATTTCTGTTTTTTTATTTTTTTGGGCTTCTTCTATAGTTTAATTAGGAAAGTCGATACTAATATTGGAACCGATATTGTTGGTTGCTTCTATTGCTTCTCGGAGTGTACATTTGTTGATTGTTTTGTATTTTAGTATTATTTGACGTTTTTTATATGTTGGGCAGTTTCTGTTATCAGAGCGGTGTTGTTGCTTGCGATTGATGCATTCGACTTTGTTACATGGAGTAACGTCATGGAAAGAAGACGAGGAGACATTGCATTTTGCTTTAGTTTTGCAATTTTTTGCCGTATCTTCAATTAGTAGCAGTTTTTACATTGCATTGGTGATGGGATATAAGGTTCTACTTTTACCGTTCACCAACCAACGTTTAGTTCTTTAGGCAGGGTGTAAGCACTGAATGATAGAATGTGCAAAGGGGTATCGGTTAACTTCCCGTCAAACATTTTTTTAATTTTCTTGCATTCTACAACACACTGTTGCCGTAACCCGTCTATAATTTCTTCTTCCCTTAGTGATTTAAGTGCACCTGAATAAAATACGCCATTCACTATATTGAGTGTTGGGTGGAGGGAAACTGAAATTTCACACAAATTTGAAAGTTTAGTTGCTTTAAGGTACTTATTAGTTTGCTGAGGAGATTTGGTCAGAATGATCAAGTGTCCCTCTTTGTTAAAAGTGATTGACTTTGGTGCTTCGGCAGTTATTGATTCTAAGGCTTTATTCACGGCGAAGATATTATATGATTTTAGTTGTTTGTCGGTTTTACTTTTTATTACAAGATGCTTAGGCCCAGTTTGATTTTGTAGATATGCTGTGTTCGTTTTGCTTGTTTTTAGGTTTGTGAAATCGTGGGAGTTAGCCAGGTTGTATGACTTAAGTTTGGGAGCCGGCTCCTCGCCCAGCAAGGCAAAATAATGGCGCGGCCCGCCCGGGTCCGACGCCATGGCGTAGGCGTAGTCTTTTTACGGCAGTAGCGCGTGGAATATAGAAACAGAGTAGTAAAGAGTAGTAAACTCAGTTTAACACAGATCGCACTTCTTCACTCAGAAGGAAGTTTGCATGAAACAGAAAATACGTCCGAGTCGTTTGGCTGTCGTTTGCTCACTGACATACATAATATTTTAAACCTTTTTATCTACATAAAATTCCAAACGTATATCCTAAACTGATCGTTATTAATTATTAGTACTTTAAGGCTAATATTAGCTTAATACTTATTTCTTACTAGTAATTACATTAGTATTAACACATTAGAACTTAACACTAATTACTTAACTGTTATATTTGAATTAATGTTATCTCAATGAAAAAAGTACAATTGTCGGAAATATTTTCTGGTATGCCATAAACTGTAAGCACCTAATTACAAAGTTAGTTTAATTAGTTAATAACAAAGTTAATTAAACTCAAAAATGATTAATTTTCAACACTACATGTGTAAAGAATGAACTCTTCAAAAGGTAATTAATGTCCTGGCGCTGTCCTTCTCTTTACTTGGAAAGTTGAAAAATCGGCTTGCTTCCACACACCCTGCCACACATCGATTCTTTGTTTTCGGCATTTTCACTTAATTTCATTAAAAAAACACAAATTTGTTAGATTCACGTAACTCATATACTTTAAACAATATACTTACCAACTTTTCTCTTAAAAAAATCTAATAAAATTTGGTAATTCGTCAAAAAAGGCCTTATTCAAACGCTTGCTTCTTCGAAATTTTGAAACGAACACTTTTTTCAGCTGCTTTTGGTTGATTTCTTTCTGGCAGCCTACCATTTTGCGTTTCAGCTGTTCAGCAGCTGAGCCAAAATGCGAGATCATGGACTCTCGCAGCAAGCAAAAGAGAGAAGTCTCGTATCATATTATCTTTGATCGAGTGCTACATATCTGCTGCAGGAGAAAAGCTCAAATCGATCGGCGATGGAAATATAACATATATACATACATAATTATTTTGCTAATAAATGAATTTATCATTAATGCAATCAAATAAAAACAAAGCTGGTATTTACTTACTAGGTCCTCGGCCAGAAAATTTTATTATCTCACAGAAGAGTTTGTTTTCTACATATGTATTGTGGTTAATTACACTGGAAATAAGATATGTTTTATATTTCAAATGAAAATTTTTTATAATATGAAATAACATACAATAAGCATACATTATTTGCATCAACAAGCAATAGATCAGACAAGCCTAAAAAATCATCAAAACATACATTTAATTTTTTGCAAAACTTATCCAAATTCGCGCAATCACAAAATCATATAAATTAGATAAACGGTCAGTAATGCCAACATTTTTTCAGTATGAAGAATTTTATAATATACTACTATTACAAGTGAAAACGGTCGAATGTGCAACATTCTTCATGAGTTAAGGAGCCGATTTGTGATGCTGGAAAGAGTGAGCTGCTTTATTACAGAACCTTTTATTATTGAATCATGCGTTATGCGCATGCGCAGGTTTAACATACATATATTGGCATCTGTGAATATATGTATGTGAAAAATACATACAAGCGAGTTTGATACAGCTCAAGGCGAATTTAGTAAGGTGGCCTCAGTAAGCTGATTGATTTGTTTTTTTTCTATCGCCGTGGTACAGCAAATGTCAAAATCATTTTTTGTTGGTTGGTTTTGACATTCGCTATACCGAAAGCAACAACAAAATACATTTACTTTTTCTTCTCAAACATTTGCTGCCACCTTTATAAATTCGCCTTGATACAGCTGCATTAGCGCGGAGAAATAAATTTGAAGATTCTATTACTCTGGGGAGCTTATACCCTTTTTGACGATGTTAACTTATGCAAACTAGAATGTGCTGTTGAAGGATTAAAACTTTATTTAATAGCTTCTTGGAAATTAATTAAAAACGATTTCATTTGTAATGATTTGTAATTTTTTATTTAAGACTTTTTCATTCATATGCCAGTGCAAAAATTTCCATTTTTCACTGAGTAAAAATTTAATCAATTAATGTGAAAAAATAATGGTGCCTAGTTCATTAAAAACTTTGCACATAGTACATATTAAAAAGTATATGGTTTTCGTTTAGTGAACTATACTTAAACAGAAAAGAAACGAAAAATCATTTGACTTTGCAAATATTGTAAAACGATCAAAAAGTTTTTGATTACGAGTCTCTGTGTAACAAACAACTTACATTGTTTAATTTTTTGCTACGCTACTGGATTTTATTTTTTTTCAATTCAGGTCAAGGCAGATCTAACAGGTAACCTCAGTAAAGTTTTGAATTTGATTTTTTTCATTTACCTTAATTGTCAAACTTTGTTTACCTTTGATAAAAATAAGCAAATTTGTCAAAGTATATTTACTACTAACTGCTGTGTAGCATGATGCAATAATGAAAGGTGATGTACGTTTTGACAGCGCCAGTTTGAACGCCCTAAGCTCAATGTTGTATTTAAGAAATATGAGAGAAACGAGAAGAAAAGAAGTTCGTTTTGGGTAAAAATAATCAATAGAAAAGATTTTACCATAAGCTTTAATTACAACGATTTAAATTTTATAAAACATGTATGTACTCGTATGTAAGTATGTAAGCTCACAACTGTTTTTAAATTGCTGTTGAAATCGGCGCACTTTGCAATTTTTCATTTCTTATGATGTCGATATTATTTTAACGTACATTACATCATATACATATATGTATACAAGTCCATTGAGTTCTTCAAAAATTTTTCGCTACTGTAACAGGATAATGTGGCCCCATAAACTGTTGTCTATTTTTGCTTGTGTATCGAAGATGATATGTATAAAATAACACAATTTAAATTTTTAGTACTTTATTCATAAAACATGAAAATCGTAAATACAATAGAAATGTTTTGTTGAAAAAATTAATAAACAGCTTTAATTTTTAGTGAATTAAAACCATATTTACTCATGTAAGAATATGCTATAAAACAGCGAACTCAAAAAATCCTTTGGATTATTATAAATTTTGTATAAAGTTTGATATTTTTATCTTAACGAGGAGTAATGAACACAAATGTAGATATGTATGTATAAGCATTTAACAATTTTTTTTTGAATTTGTCCATTCTCATACATACATTCTTATGAATATGTGGCAAAAAATTGGACCATGATGAGCAACTAAATATATAAGTATAAGACGCATTGATGGCTTTCCTCTTTTACGTTGGGTCTGCTATACGAAAAATTCGACATATGTTACATGTGCATAAAGTTCCCCGACTCGTCACACATAGGGCACACTTTCATCCAAAAGTAAAACTTCATTTGGAACCTACCTGCGCCGGTTTGTGTTTGGTCGCAGCAGATTGATTTGACGTTACTTGCATGTGCACTTGGTCGAGAAGTTCAAATGAAATTGTTGCTCTTGTTTTCAGCACTGCATTCCATAGATCTAATAAATGAAAAAATATAATATTTTTATACAAAAAATTTAAATTAAAAAAAACAAAACTTACCCATTCAAAACTATCGCATTCAAAAAGTCAATTGTCAACGAATAGAAAGAAATCAAAATGCCAAGACAATCCATGATGCCTTCTCTAAGTTTCACATGAAGAACTTTATTTACTTCTGATATTTAAAGATTTTTTTTTTTTAAATTTGGCAAAGGAGCAAGACAGTTTCTAAGGGCGTTCAAGATGGACGTTTTAGAGCGAGAAGTTGCCAACGTACAACACCTTTAATTATTGCATCATGATGTGTAGTGAGAAAAGATATCGTGAAATAAATATTTTTCCAGATGACGATAATAAATCGTCAATTGAAAATGGCTTGAATCGTGAGGTGCAGGAAACATTTGATCAAGCCTTTCAAGTATCCGGTGCGTCTTGCCGATAAGGACTGGGAGAGTAAGCTGCGGCGAGTTTGTGACAAAAATTACTCCCGTTTCATCAAATATCGACCGTAGTCGGGGAATTGGGTGTTCCGTGGGAAACGCTTTTCCAAATACGGACTTAAGAATTGTGACGATGAAGACAAGGCAGTGCCAACTGATCCGAAAAAGGCGAAAATGGGTGTACAGAGCTTGCACGACCTAATAGCTACAGTGGCACCGCAAAGCGCAATAACCAATAGGAATAGGCCACGAGACAGCCTTCTTCTTATATATGCATACATAATAATTTCTGTAATAAAAAATTTATATCTTATTACTTACATTTGAGAATTGTAAATTTTTATTTATGTACAGTCGTTCGATTTCAGAGTTCTTGTTTGACTATAAAGATATATCTAAAATGATGGCAGGGTTGCAATTTCTCTACTGCGGTTACTGGTTAGATCTCAGAACTTTGCCACCGAAGATCAAGAAGCAAATCCAAATTCAATTGCAACAACAATACTTTTATTAAACAAAGATAGTTTATTTAATAAGTATAAAAGAAAAATTGCGGCTGGTACAAAAAAATATTTTCCAGTAAGTAAGTAAACGACAGAGTTGTATTTAATATTGATGTGCAAAAAAGAAAGTCAAATACAAAGTAGGTGTGTTCACAGTTTCGGTTAAATTATTTATTCTCTCACCGCCTCTTAATTTAATAGAAACTGTTTTTTTTTTATATACAACCTCAGACTATTAAGATTAAGAAAATGATTGAAAAATTTACGTTACACATTAATCATCAAATTATTTTAAATCAAATTCAATCTTCTACGATGTTGAAGAAATAAATTTCTGCCAAGTGCCTTAGTCATGATGCCCGCGACATGTTCATCAGTTGGTTTGTATTGGAGTTGAACTTCACTATTCGCAATTACTTCACGAATAAAATTGTATTTTATGTCCAAATGCTTCATTCGTTTTCTTTCTTTCGGCTCCTCGGCGATTTTTATGCACGACTGATTGTCTTCAAATATTATTACTGGCTCATCGTATTCAATGCTTAATTCACGCAATATCTTTCGAATCCATTTGAGCTCACAAATTGCTTCAGTCAGTGCTATATACTCAGCTTCTGTTGACGATAAGCTGACTGTTGGTTGCTTTAGTGATGTCCAACTGACTATGTTTCCAAACAGTTTGAAAACGTATCCTGATGTTGATTTCCCATCATTCTTGTCGCCCTTCCCCCCCAATCTGAATCGCTGAACACGATCAAAGTTTGCGCTGCCTCATCTTTTCGATATACCAATTTCAGATCTAAAGTTCCGCGGATGTATCGCAAAACGCGTTTTGCATGATTAAAATGGGTTTCATTGAAACAACTTTGAAAACGACTGAAATATCCATTGACAGTACACAAATTGTCGTGACTGTTGCATAACTTAAACAGCCGATTAATTCTCGATACGGATGACTTGTGGAATTTTTATCGCCTGGTTCCAAATGCAAACCCTTTTTCATCGGTGTTGTTTTTGGTTTACAATCTTGGATGTTGAACTTTTGTAAGACTTTCTTTAAGTACTTTGACTGATTCAAAACAATAGTCCCATTTTCCACATTTGTTCTATGCGCATATGTACCTAAGAAAGTACCTGCTCTTCCCATATCAGTCATTTCAAATTCGTTTGACAACAATTGTTTCACGACATTGATTGTTTTCATGTCACTGCAAAACATCAGTTTGTCATCGACGTATAGCAAAATATAAATCAGGGTGCCAGTTTGCTTCTTCACGTAAACGCAGCGATCAGATTAACATTGCTTGCATCCAATTTGAATCATAAATTTGTTGAATCTTTCGTTCCAGGCACGCGATGCCTGCTTCATGCCATAAATTGCTCGATTCAATTTGCATACTTTATTCGCCTGTTTGAAACCATCAGGAAGCTCTATAAAAATTTCTTCTTCCAACTTACCGTTCAAAAATGCGCTTCTTACATCCATCTGATGAATTTGCATATCCATTTGATTCACAATTGAAAGTAAAATCTTAAATGTTACCAACATTGCACCTGGAGCATAAGTCTCACTATAATCAAATCCAAATTTTTGCGTGAAACCACGTGCTACAAGGCGCGCTTTGTACTTATCAATGTTCCCGTCAGATTTTCTTTTTAGCTTGAAAACCCATTTGTTTGTAATTGCCTTTCGGTTGTTCGTTAAATCGCCAACAGTCCAACTAAAATTTTTCATCAATGATTTGTACTCACTTTGAATAGCGTCTTCCCATTTTTGCCAATCCTTACCCTTCTTCGCATCATGAATTGAAATTGGGTCATCTTCAAAGAAATGTTCAGCCGATAGCGAAAAATAAGCCGCTTCTGGCCATTCACCATATCTTTCCGGTGCTCGTCGATTACGTTCGCTTCTTTGGGGAGTGTTCCCGTCGATGTTACCAATGCAGTCCCATTTTGCACTGTTCACATTACGTTCGTTACTACCGATGCCATCCAAATCCAAGGCATCTTGGTTCGTTTCATTGCGGTTACTGGCACCATTCATATTCGTGTCATGAATCTCCTCCAACTTTGTGAAATCCTCACTTTCAAATCTGTTATCATCTGTCATTAAATTCCGAGTGATTGAATTAAATTTATCATCATCTCGATTTTGCTTGTTATCACAATTTGTATTGTTCGATACCGCCTCTGAAACTGGTATTTCAACCAGTTTGGTTTGTTTTATAACAGAAGCTTCATTAAACGTCACATGGCGTCCATAAATCAATTTGTTATTTGTTGTATCCCGAAGTCGATATGTGCCCATTGGTGCACCATAGCCCAACATTAAACACTTTGTTGATTTTGGATCGAACTTTGAACGATTGTTCGATGGTATATGATTAAAACATTCCGAACCAAATATGCATAGATGTGACAAATTAGATTTTTGTTTGAACCAAATCTCTGCAGGTGTCTTTAAAATAAACTGCTTTCCAATGGCTGTCGTTATTGATCGATTTTTCAAATAATTTGCCGTTAAAATCGCGTCAATCCAGAATTTTTCATCTAAATTACTCGCCAATAGCATAGTTCTCGCCTTTTCTTGAAGTGTTCGATTTAACCCTTCCGAAATTGAATTCATCTCTGGATTGTGTGGTACGCTTAATTTCATTTGAATACCTTTACTTTTAAAGTATTGCTTGAATTCGTTCGATATGTATTCACCACCACCTTCGGACATCGCTTGAAATTCCTTGAATCTTTCGAGTGCTTCACTTTTTCGCTGCATAGATTAAATGATTGATGCTCTGAAAAAGTCGTCAGTAAACGATATGAAGTAACTGAAACCATCGTACGCTGTTGCTGGCATCGGGCCACAAACATCACTGTGAATCAATTCCAATATGCGATTTGAACGTGCATTTTTCTTCTTTGGAAAAGGCATTCGTATTTGTTTTCGAAAAACTTTGATTCCGTGTCGATATTTACCTCATTTAAACCGTCAACCATTTGTCGAGCGATCATTTTCTTCAAGTCGAATACATTCAGGTGCTCCATTCTGAAGTGCCATAAATTTTGTGAAAATTTATTTAAGTTGTTTCATCCGATACACCAGCAAACATATTGCATGTGCAACAAAAATTGTTTTTCCTTTAATCGAAACGTAAGCATTGTCTCCTTTAAAAACGACACGATATCTTTTCTTCGTCAAACTTCGAATTGACATTAAATTACAGTGCAGGTCTTTAACATACAAAACGTTTTCCATAGTTTTTGTAGAGGAGTCACCATCATAAAATGTTTTCACAGAGATTTCACCTTGCTGTTTCGCCAAAATAGTTTGATTTTTCTTTGCGACCGAGATTTCAACATCATCAATGCTCTTAAATTATCTAAATACCACTGCTAATTTGCCATATGCTGTGTTGCACCAGAGTCAAGCGTGAATTTGATCTGCGTGGTCGTCTCGTTGCGCTTCAAGTGCTATATCTACGGCTGACTGTGAAATACATGATATCTTGTTTTCATACACAACTGCACCTAATGTCGAACGATTTATATTGGATGTTATGTTCGCGCTGTTTGAACCTTTTAGTTCTTTCCTTCTCGCAAAACATTTGGATTTTATATGCCCGATTTTCCGCATTTAAAACATTTCAACGGCTTCTTCTTACTTTTGGCATGCATTGCACCTACTTCACCAGCCGAATTTGTCGATTGTTCAAGGCCACAATGTTTGTTATGTTCATCCATCAACCGTGTTTTCACAAAGTCCAGTGTGAGTTTGTCTTGGTTCATTGTTTCCAATGCCGTTACCAAATTATCATAACTCTCCGGCAATGTAATGAATAAATGTGCAAATATATCCAGTTCCTCAAACTTAGCACCCTTCGACTTTAGTTCACGTATCTTTGTGTCAAACTTCACAAAGTGTTCGACCATTTCATCGCCATCTCGATATCACATCAAGAGCAATTGCTTTTTCACCAGCAAATAACCTGCAATACTTTTTATTTCGAAAACTGCACATAACGCATCAAACATTTCCTTTGCACTCATTTTATCTTTGACATATTCTAATTGGCTGTCTTTAATCGTTTGAACCAATATTGACACACACTTTTTCTCTTCCAAGCGAATTTCATTTCGTTTTTCTGCTACAGTCGCCGCCAAGATATTTATTATATCCTCTTTAATGTATTTTCGCAAATTTCTTTCGTCCAACAGGATACCCACATGATTTTGCCAACACGTTGAAGAGTATAAGCTCTCTTAGTGATTTTCTGCAATCGTTCGCTCTTATTAATTCGGGCTCCGTCAGTGATCCAACCAGAGAACTTAAATAAATAGGCACCTTCTCTTACGACTTAGTAAAAAATATTCCAGTGAATTTTTAACATAGCTAAAAGGTTTACACCCCGGAATTTAACATTACAGCAGAAAAACAAAAAGCGGAATGTTTAGAAGCATTTAAATGATTCAAGCATGTTGCAGGAAACTTGTTGTAATTTACTAGGAACATTTTTTAATTATGGATATGAAAACATACACAAATATATATACATAAGTAATTATATATCAAGGTGGATTCAATAATGAGACATTTATACTGGCAGCCAATCAGAACGAAGCAGTTTGACATAATGCTCACCAAAGCGAAAAAAACAGCTGGCGCCTGAACACCACCTTATTGTAATGTTAATTTAGCATCGGAAGGGCTAATAAATAAAACATTTTTATTAAAAACTTTGGTTAGAAAGAATGTAGATAAATGCATATGCACATACAGAATACGTACATACATATGTATAAGGCCGTCCATAAATTACGTGACGTGTCTAGGGGAGGGGCGTTAAGGTCAGTGTCACGATTTGTCACATACCAGTATGTATATTTTGTCAAATTGTCGCCAATTTGCATTTTAAACAGAGAACTCAGTAACTTTTGTCTATATTTAATATAAAACTAATTTTTCAAAATATGTGATAGAAACTTCCAATATGTATAAAAGGTTAGATAAATAATGACATTCGAATTTTGACACTCTCTTATAAAGAGTTGTTTTACGTAGTATGGAAAACGGTTAGAATTTTTTCCCTTTCTTAAAAAGTAAAAAGTAGTAGTCATATGTTATTGATTTTTTTAGTTCGATTATTTATTACAGCGCACTGGCTGTTTGTTTTACGTGAGTATTCTTACTGACTATAACAATGGTTGCTTAGCCTACAACAAACCTTCGCCGTCACGCGGCGTTGCTGCGGCTCTGCCAGCGCTCTACCCGTGCCAGTGTTAGACTGCTGACATTGCAAGTAATATGGAATATTTCGAGTCAGTCACTGTGTGAACGTAATTCTGCTGACATAGTGGTTTGAACATTTGACAGTCGACTGTGAGAACATAATTATGTTGCCTCAGCGAGTCGTGTAAGGTATAGGATTACCTTAGTGTAACTGACCAGAGTGAAAGTTGCGTGAACGGATGTGTTGTGGACCGAATGGTCGTAATGGGGTTGATTCACGATAACTCCTCTCCTTCTAAGTGAGGGACGTCCACGGTCCTCGTAGCTGCGTTTTTGATAGCTACTTCTACCGATTTGGTTATGGAAATCTTACTCTTGGTGATGACCATACGCCGTAATACAAAGGTAGCCAGTCCCATAACGAGAAGGACACCAATAGCTGTCAAACTTACGATATGGCCTTGCTCAACACTCCGCTGCAGATGTTTTATGTGTTGGAGATTCTGTTGGTTTACATGGTGGAGGTAGGGTTCACTCAATATCTTGGTGTGTTCCGTTAAGTTGATTGTGGAGGCCCATGGTGTTTCAGGTTTAAGAGCCACCGTGGAGTTTTCATTATAAAATATAGTGTCATTAATCTTAACACGATCCTTGAATACAACCAGAAAGGTACCGTTTATGATAACCTGTTGATCGTTTATTATTACCGAACCATCGCTTATCGGAGAAAATGGTGCAAGGTTGTTAAATGTTGAGCTGCAATTTGCGGTGTTGCGTGTCATTAGTTGTAACGCGCATGAAGTGGCTTCCAACAACTTTTTCATATGTGTTTGGGGAAAGTGTTCTGTAGCGTTGATTGTCTCGTCTCTTAGGGATTCGTATAGAGTCAAGTAACGTGTTTAATGTGTCCAAAATTCTCCCAGATTATAATTTCGCTTTCAACAACCGGAATGTATTTTGCATTGGAGTAGTCTTTTATCCGTCCCGTCGATGCCACTACTAATGTTGCTATAACCAATAGAGTAATCCTAAAAGCATATAGATTTAAAAAATTTTTTTTTTTAATATTATAGCTTTTTCTTAATCTAATATCAACGAAGGTTGTCCTTATGGACCCTCTTCCCTCTTATGAGCACCGTTGTGCCTAAATCCTTTTCTACGCTTTCTTCGGTATAGAGAGGAGTTAATTTGTTACCTAGTCTTTTATTGTTGGCCGCTGTGGTCGAGTTGGTAGCGGTGCGTGCTATAACTCGATATGCCGGTGAGTTCGAGGTTCGAATCACAGTCAGGGCAAACAAAATCTTAAGGAGTTAATTTGTTACCTAGTCTTTTATTGTTGGCCGCTGTGGTCGAGTTGGTAGCGGTGCGTGCTATAACTCGATATACCGGTGAGTTCGAGGTTCGAATCACAGTCAGGGCAAACAAAATCATTAGAAAACATTTTTTCTAATAGCGGTCACCCCTCGGCAGGCAATGGCAAACCTCCGAGGGTATAACTTCCATGAAAAAGCTTCTCATTAAATACATCTGCCGTTCGGAGTCGGCACAAAACTGTAGGTCCCTCCATTTGTGGTATAATATAAAGACGCACACCACAAATTGTAGGAGAAGCTCGGCCAAACACTGAGCTATATAGTGTAAGCGCCAAAATTATATATATATATTATTGTTTCTGACCAGCACTTTGTCCCCTATTTGAAACTCTCTATTCCGTCTCATCTTATTTTGTGTTTCTAACTCTTTATCCTGTGCATTTTTTAAGCGGGATGATATTTGTGAGTTAGATTTTAGAACTAAAAATGGTAATGGGTTTCTCCCCAGTCATCGTATGAATGGAGTTATTATATTTGATTGTGGCTAGAAGGACTATTTCCTCGATATCATCCAATTTTTTATCAAGTTAAAGGCATCGCGATATTTCCATCAATGTGCTATGGAATCGCTTTACCTGACCATTTGATGTACTGTGTAAGGGTGAGGCATTCCCGATGTCTAAATGATTTTTCAGTATGGCCTTGATGCTGTGGGAATTAAGTGACTTTTCGTTGTCGCAATAAATGGTTTTCGTACCCGAAAAAATGTTCAGTAACTGTAGGAGCTGTGGTTTTACATCCACTATCGTTCTGGACTTAAGTGACTGCACTATCGCAAACTTCGAAAATTTGTCGATACAAGTCAGAAAGTACTTTGATCCGGTGGAAAATATGTCAATGTGAAGGACTTCTCCACAAAATGTTGGTATGGGTGACTGAGCAATAAGTTGCTTTTTTGGATGGCGATCGTACTTCGCTTGAGAGCACACTCGACAGTTCGCAGTAAATTGTTTGGCCTGTTTCTCCATTTTTGGGAAAAAATAGTCTTTTAGTATCTATTTTGTATTTTCTTGGGCTGCTCGGTGCGCTCGATTATGTTCGGCCGCAATGATTTATTGTTGTTTATTTACATCTGCTATGTCGTTAACGAATTTTTCTGTGTGTCGAAACTTTACCGTTGGAAACAGTTCAACCAGTTTATGCTGAACTTGTGCTAGTGTATGCAGATCGCAGTATATTGCGTAAACTACGTCAATTTTTACAGCATCCTGTAGGAGTTTCATCAAATCGTCCGTGGTTTGATATGTAATTAGGTGTCTTGTTTTTTCCAAAAATAATGAAGGTCCTTCTTTCCGGTTCTACACCCTCTTCTATAAGGATCTGGATGCGGAAGCAGTTTACCGGTTTGTCGGTTCTCTCAATTGTATTAGTTGACGATACCTCGCTGTGAACCGTTTCGACACTCATGTTATCTAAGGCGTTTATATGTTGCCTAGATAATGCGTCCGCAACTACATTTTCCTTACCTGGTTTGTAGATTAGCTTTGCATTGCACTCATCAATAAATGCTTTCCATCTCTTAATCTTTGAGTTCGGATTTCTGTTGGAAACCGCAAAGGTTAGCGGCTGGTGGACCGTAAACACATTTAGCTTGGGTACGCCGTAAAGGTAGCTTCTAAGCGTGTTCAAAGCCCAAACAATGGCTAGTAACTCCCTTTCATTCAATGTTCCTCGCTACCAGACAAGGTGCGAGAGATCATGGTGATAGGCTTGCCCTCTTGGGAAAGGACAGCACTTATAGCGTGTGTCATCTTAGTTTCAAGTTTCATTTCTATTACATGTATATTATCCTGTGGCATCACTGAATTAATGTCATTCTTTGTTTTGTGTTATCTATTCATTCTTATTCATATTCTTTTGTACGCTATTTATTCTTTTTGCTTGTATTTGAACATGAGAAGAATAAACATCATTTGAATCAACCGACATCCTGACAGAATTCAGAAGGGGGTAATAAAACCCATATGCGCAGTAAAGAAAATTAAAAATTAAATTAATAATAATTCGAGTAGAAGTGTCGTGCGGGCATGAGTAGAAAACAACTTACGATAGTTGAGTTGAAAGAAGCATTGCGAAAAGTAGGCGGGAAACAACAGGCAATAAGGCAGAAATAGTTGCACGGCTACAAAGATTTCAAGAAGCAAGGAGCAATGATGGAGAATACGGAGGATCAGATGCAGCAGGCAGTGGACGTTCCAGTAGCGCACGAGGGCACTGAGGTGATGAAATTGCCCAGCGAGGTAAGCGGGCTTCAACGTACAATGGAGACGTTGTCTCGTCAATTTAAAGCAGTGTTAGACGCATCGACGCTGGTAAGCCATACGACGGCAGTGCAGCATTCCGTTCCAGAAAATTCTTTTGCATACTCGCAGAATACGCCGACGCAGGCGCAAGCAAGTGCGCAAACGAATAGTGGTGCGCAATACGAAAATCCACCCTTAATGTATATGAGTGGAACGCCAACAGCATACAGTTTGCCTGTATGTGCAACGCAAAGTAGCAGAGAAGTGAATTACACAACAACGGTTACAACAACAAGTGCTGTGTTGTCGCAGGCAGTGTCGCCGCAAAACGCAAACAGTTTTGAACATGTCGCTGGGCAAACGTACGTTGGAAATATTCAAATGATGCGTGATGAAATTGCTAATAGTAGAGTAGGCATAAACGAAAATGACATATACGAATGTCGAAATAATAGAGTACGCGAAATAATTGACATTTTACCAGACTTTAACCCATGTAAAGATGATATGACATCAGTACAATTCGTAGAGCGCGTTGAACAATTAAAAGATGCATATCGATGGAGTGATAGTGTTTTGATTTTTGCTATACAAAGTAAATTTAAAGGTGTTGCAAAACTGTGGGTAGACTCGCAACCAATATTTAAACAGTGGCAACAATTTGTAACTTCATTTTTAAATGATTTTCCGTGCATAGTGAATAGTGCTGATATTCACATACAGCTAATGCATACGCGTATGAACAAAAACGAATCGGTTACTGAATATTATTTTAAAATGTTAGCACTAGGACGTCGTGGAAACCTAGAAGACAATGCGATAATGCGGTATATTATCAATGGTTTAAGTGATTGTTGGCGCGGCTTAATATTTTTTAGTCTTAAGATTTATATATTGTTGGCAACCATAATTAAAATAAGATTGATTTGTAATAACGTGGCAACCTTTGGCAAAATATGTGAACGGCATGTCAGCCATTATGTGCATTTGAAAAGTAGCGGCATTCGTGGCTGACAAACCGGGAGGAACACACCAAAGTGTAAGTAATTGTCCACTTATGTTAATTTAACTAATTGTTAATTTCGATATAGGAAATAAAACATCACCATTATCATCGTTGAAGTAACTACCATAAAGAATACGGATTTTGGTTGTTTTTATTTTGTCAACCCGTAGCCACGAATCAACATTCATTTTTACATCTTTTATTTCACTTTGAGCCAGCAGAGGGATGGCCTTAATATCTAAAAATTTTTGCCAACATATTTTTTCTGAAGAAACGTGCCACAGCAAGGAATATCAGCGATAAACGAGCAACGACTACGTTTGGAAGCCGGATTTATTGGAAATTTGTGACCGCTGTTTCCTTTGGCAAGCGGATTGCATATTAGCGTTTGCGCAACGGGTTGCATTAAAGGGTAATACGGTCGGCGACAGTTCAAGCAGCGGCTGCACGTATATAAGTGAAAGGAGAAGATTCCTAAGTTCCGGAGAATCATCACTAGTTCTCATCAGTCCTACTCGATATTCACGTCGGAAGCAATTTGTGAAACCAGGTATGTACCTTTTGAGAAAATAACGGGGGGTGGTGCTAGTGTGATTTAGAATTCATAACGGTTGAAATATAACGGACCACCGATGCGTTTACTTGATCGTATGAGATTACGTGCATGAAGGTCAACAGGGTGAACCAACTTCAATTTGTAATTAAGTGTAAAGTATTTTGAAGAAAAAAGAAATAATAATATTGGCAAAGAGTAAAGGCAGCTGGCATTCGAAATAAAAACTTGCTTACTATATATTTAATGAAATTTAATTAGAGACAAATTTAACAGCGTATTTTATCAAAATGTTATACACAATAAAGTGCTTGATATAAAGTCTGAAACCACGCCTCAGCTCTCCTTGAATAAAATTTTTTAACGTTTTTTGCGGTTGTCAATGTTCAACATATAACTTCAACGGTGGTATATCAGGGGTTCAGATACAATATTAGCTTTTCGGTTAAAAAACATAATCACCTAAAACATGCCAACTACACGCTCGGGAACAAAAGGCAGTGATGCAACAGGGGAGACCGAATGGTTAGATGATCTTAACGCAACAATCCAGCAACCAACAGAAGTAGTAGAGATTCAGCCGTTGACGTTAGAAGCAAAATTTAATGCGATGATGCAGCAGATGCAAGAGCTGCAAGCAGAATTTAGGCAAAGCCACCAGCAGCAAAATGAGAACATGGAAGGAGCCCCTAATGCACACAGTAATGTTGGAGTCGGAAGCGTGAACGGGTCGTTGGCGGTAGTTTTAAGCGACTTGAATAGAACGTTGGTAGATACCCGAATAGGTCAAGGGCGTAAGTTATACGATTTGCCGGAGTTTGATGGGCGTCCTGAAGACTGGCCTATGTTCAAAGAGGCGTTCGCTATGACTACGGAAGAGTATCGGTACAGCGAGAGGCAAAACATGATGCGCTTACAGAAGGCTTTGAAGGGCAAGGCGAGGGAGGTAGTTGAGTGCCTCTTGATACATAGCAGTAACGTAACGCGAATTCTTGTCAGTCTCGAAGATCGCTTCGGCAGACCAGAGCAGCTGGTGCGAAGCCAAATAGCCAAAATACAATGCGTGGCGCCAATATTGGAAAGCCGAATCGAGCAGATAGTGCCGTTTGCTACTAAAGTACAAAATTTATCATCTTTTCTATTATCTGCGAACTGCGATCACCATTTATCGAACCCGACGCTTATGGATGAATTGTTGGCAAAGTTGCCCGTTCAGAAGAGGATCGACTGGGCCAGACATGCATTGACAATTGTGCCGCGACCGAATATATGCCATTTCAGCGATTGGCTTCAGGAACTTTCGAGGTTGGTGGCAAGTGCTTGCGTTACTTCAAAAGAAGATTCGAGGGCAAATGGAAGAGTTGAGGGTCGAACGCGTTTCTTTCACACTCAGGAACCTAACCAAGGCGATCGCGACGTATGTGTTGTGTGCGAAGGTAGACACATGATTAGCAGATGCCAGAGATTCCTTGACATGCAGTGGGCTCAGAGATGGCGTTTAGTCAGACAAAAAAGACTATGTTTCAATTGTTTGAGAAGCGATCACAGGAGCAACAATTGTATCGAACAACACAAATGCAAGGACGACCGTTGTACAAGGAAGCAGCATGAGTTACTACATACCTGCCCGCGAGAATCAGTAGGAGGGCGGCGCCACACGGAGCCTGCAACACAGCGACAAGTTCTGACAAGTGCCTTAATAACGAACACTGAACCTAGGTTATTGTATAAAATATTGCCAGTCAGGTTACACGCGAACGGCCGAGTAGTTAACAGCTTCGCACTCTTCGATGATGGTTCGGCCATATCCATGATGAATAGCGACTTGGCTTGCCGCCTCGGCCTTAAGGGGCAGAAAGAGAATCTAACACTTCAATGGTTTGGCAACACCACAGTAACAGAGCAGTCCAGCAGGGTTGAAGTACGAATTTCCGGAACGGGCAAGTACAAGAAACAGTTTTTATTGCAGAACGTCAGAACGGTTACAAACCTTCAACTGCCTACGCAGACATTGGAAATGTCAGATTTGCCGTACAAGTATCGTAACTTGCCGATCAAGAGATACGCTGGAGCGGTTCCTGAGTTATTAGTGGGGCTAGACAACGCACACCTTAGTATCCCAAAAAAAACGGCTGACGACGGAGTTAATGGATACTCGGTGGTTCTCACGAAGCTTGGTTGGATAGTCTACGGCGGCAGAGGGCGAGACCTCGAACAGCGGCGCAACTGTGTACACTTTGCCAATGTGAACGATGGTCAGGAGAGGCTGGAGCATTTGGTGAGCGATTATTTAATCAATGAAAATCTATGGGTACGTGAAGGGCTCAAAGTAAGCGAATCTGCAGACCTGGTTAGAGCTAAAGATATTTTAGAGAGCACAACGGTAAGAAAAGGTTTACGCTACGAAACGGGCTTGCTGTGGAAGCAGGATAAAGTAGAACTACCAGAAAGTCGCAAAATGGCGGAGAGCAGATTTTTGGCTCTTGAGAAGAAGTTCAAACGTGATAATAGCCTTAAAATAGAGTATACCCGGATAATGAAAGAATACGAATCAAAAGGGTATTCGAGAAAGCTGAAGGAAAACGAAATATCCGCGGATAGTAAACACATTTGGTACCTACCTCACTTCGGCGTTTGGAACCCGAACAAGCCAGGGAAGATGCGACTTGTCTTCGATGCAGCTGCAGAAGTAAATAACGTTTCTCTTAACTCGATGCTACTTAGTGGACCAGACCTAAACCAACCGTTAGCAACAATCTTAATGAAGTTTAGACAGAGGCCGATAGGTGTATGCGCGGATATAGTGGAAATGTTCCACCAAGTAAAGATTCGTGATGAAGATCAGGTAGCAACGCGCTTCTTATGGAGAGAATCACCAGAAAATCATTTGGACGCTTACGTGATGAATGTAATGACTTTTGGAGTAGCATGCTCTCCAAGCTCGGCGCAGTTTGTAAAAAACAAAAACGCGAATGAGTTCAGAGATCAGTTTCCTGATGCAGCAGAAGCCATAGTTAACAACCATTATGTCGACGACTTTGTCCATTGTTTTTCCAATGAGGAAGAAGCGATACGCGTATCGGAGCAGGTAGTTTACGTACACAAAAAAGGGGGCTTTCATCTAAGGCGCTTTGTATCCAATTCTAAACGGCTCATCAAGAAAATGAACAACGAAGAAATGCGCCCAGCTTGCTTGAATCTTGATAGGGATAATGCAGATATTTTTCAAAAAGTTCTGGGTTTACACTGGGATACAGATAAAGATGTCCTACGCTTCGTACTGTCTTTTTCGAAGGTGGATCCAGTCGTTATTGCGGGCAAGCGGAAGCCGACGAAGCGAGAAGTACTAAGTGTCGCTATGTCGGTATTCGATCCATTCGGAATGGCAGCGGAATATACCCTGGAGGCGAAGCTTATTCTGCAATCTACGTGGCGGGAAGGTATCGGCTGGGACGAGCAAATCTCCGGAGAAACATACGACGCTTGGAAACAATGGTTAATAGCTATAAAGCGTTTGGAAGAGATTAGCGTGCCACGATGCTATGGTGTATGCTTCGTACAAGTGCCGGTTGAGTTGCACATATTCGCAGACGCAAGCGAAGTAGCTTACGCAGCAGTAGCGTATTGGAGGTCATCGGACGCGGCAAGTATCACGAGCCCAATATTCATAGCTGGGAAGACTAAGTGCGCACCATTGAAACTATCCTCTATTCCTCGCCTTGAGCTACAGGCAGCAGTGTTGGCGACTCGACTTCGGCAGGCGATCCTACAGTGTCACGATAAAACTCCAACAAGGGTACTGATGTGGAGCGATTCCAAAACCGTTCTGTCTTGGATTAGGTCTGATCACCGGCGTTACAAACCGTACGTAGCTCATCGCGTAAACGAGATTTTGGAGACGTGCAACATAAGCGAGTGGCGATGGGTTCCGAGCACTTCTAATCCGGCTGATTACGGTACAAGGCCAAAGTCTGACAGAATCAAATCGACTTGGATCAGTGGCCCGAAGTTCTTGAAAGAGGAGGAAATCATGTGGCCGCAGGATGAGTCGCGTCTGAATACGCAGGAAGAAATTCGAACCAAATACTCGGTGCTGGTTGTAAGAACTGATGCTTTAATGTTCGCAAGATTTTCGACGCTGACGCGCATGACTAGGGTGATAGGCTGGGTTCTGCGGTTCCAGAACAACTGCAAGAAAGACGCAAGCAGGAGAATTCATAGAGGTCTAAGTGCAACCGAATTAAGAAGAGCAGAAATTACAATAATTCGTGCAGTTCAAATGGATAACTTCGCAGATGAGTATCATGCGCTGGTCGCCGGTAAAAGAATAGAACGCAGCAGCTTACTACGAACTCTCACTCCGATGTTAGATGAAGCACGCCTGATGAGGGTAGGTGGGCGCATAGATGCTGCTTCTGCTATTGCCCCGCATTCACGTCGGCCTATAATTCTACCAAAACGACATCATGTCACTGAACTCGTAGTAGATTTCTATCACGGAATTTGGAAACACCAAAACGATTCTACGATAATTGCAGAGATACGACGTCGATACTGGATTCCGCAAATCAGAGCTGAGGTGCGTCGGGCAGCGAAAAGATGTTACCAATGCAGAAAAGAAAAGGCCGTTGCGAATCCTCCACAGATGGGTCAACTTCCGGCAGACAGGCTGACACCGTTTGTAAGGCCATTTACATACGTTGGTTTAGACTATATGGGACCATTCACCGTTTCTGTTGGTAGACGAAGTGAAAAACGTTGGATCGCTTTATTTACTTGTCTCACGGTACGCGCAGTACACCTAGAGCTTGCGAAAGATCTATCGACGGATACCTGTCTTATGTGCATAAGAAATTTTATTAATCGAAGAGGGACACCTGTACGCATTCGCACCGATAACGGCACGAACTTCATCGGAGCTGATAAAGAGATAAAGCGCCAGATGGAAGACTTCGAGAACGGAAAAATATTTGATGTATTAGCCAACAAAAATATCGAATGGAAGTTCAATTGTCCGCTGAATCCCCACGCCGGGGGCTGTTGGGAGCGACTGGTACGCAGTGTGAAAAGGGCCATGGGACATGCGCTGAATAACGAAAACATCCAAGAACAAAGTTTGTACAGCCTCATGTGCGAAGCGGAAAACATAGTGAACTCGCGACCCTTGACGCACATTCCGTTGAAAGAACACACTAGTGAACCACTTACCCCTAATCATTTTCTCTTAGGTACACCTAACTCGGAGCAAACTCCGCACCCTCACGAAGAAAAGATGGTACCGACCAGAAAGCAATGGTTCAAAGTACAGCAGATGCAGCATAGGTTCTGGAAAAAGTGGATGGACGAATATCTTCCAGACCTTACGAAGCGAACGAAATGGTATGAAGCACAGACGCCTCTAGCGGTCGATGATGTAGTCCTTGTCTGCGACAAAAACGTACATCGTGCGAAGTGGACAATGGGTAAGATAATCCAAGTATTCCCAGGAGTTGACGGGCAAGTAAGAGCCGCGCGAGTTAAAACAAAGGATGGCGTGTTCAAACGCCCAGCTTGCATACTAGCCAGGTTTGATGTTAGTGAATCGGGTTGATTCACGGTGGCCGGGATGTTGGCGCGGCTTAATATTTTTTAGTCTTAAGATTTATATATTGTTGGCAACCATAATTAAAATAAGATTGATTTGTAATAACGTGGCAACCTTTGGCAAAATATGTGAACGGCATGTCAGCCATTATGTGCATTTGAAAAGTAGCGGCATTCGTGGCTGACAAACCGGGAGGAACACACCAAAGTGTAAGTAATTGTCCACTTATGTTAATTTAACTAATTGTTAATTTCGATATAGGAAATAAAACATCACCATTATCATCGTTGAAGTAACTACCACAAAGAATACGGATTTTGGTTGTTTTTATTTTGTCAACCCGTAGCCACGAATCAACATTCATTTTTACAGTGATGATGGCTTACGAAAAACATTAATAGCCATGCATTTTGTGAAGTGCTCCGATTTGTTGAAAGCACTAAAAATACAATGGTGAATATGGGAAAAGATCATATTGCTAGTGCGTCAACATATATGTTTAAAAATAATTATAATGCAAGCAAATTAGAAGTTAAAACAAATGTGAAAAATGCACCTATGTGTTATAATTGTGGTGAGCGAGGGCATATCTCTCGAAATTGTATGAAACCACAAAAGAAATCAAGATGTGCAAATTGTGTTGAGTTTACGCATGAAACAAAGAATTGCCCCAAAAGAAATAAATCGCTTGTTAATACAATTGAAGACAATGTGCAAGTGAACAAAAGTGCGACAAATAATGCATCAATGGTTAATGCAATCGAGAGTAGTACTCAAGGGAGTCGGAATTTGACTAAGACTATTTTAATAAATAATGTTGAATGCGAGGCATTAATTGACTCTGGTAGTGGCAAGTCGCTTGTGAAATGTGATATTGTCAAAAATTATGCACATAAAATTGTGTCATGGGTGAGTTTCAGTGCCGTGAATTAATAAATACGTTAGTAAATATTGATAATAAAGAATTTGAGTGCGAACTTTTGATTGTTGATAATAAACTGATGGCGTATGATGCCATAATTGGGACAGATATTTTGTTGAAACATCGTGTTGTAATCGAGAAGGGACAGTGTTATATCGGATTAATTGATGAAAAAAACTTAATATCGGCAATTAACTTACAATAAATGAACACGTATAATTAAAAAGAGTTTTGAAAAAGTATGAAAATTGTTCGGTGAAGAACTGAGAGAGATAGGTAAATGTAGTGTGTATAAAATGCACATATCTCTAACGTCGACAAAACCTGTAGTGCGAAATCCATATTCAATACCTATTCCGAAACAGAAAATCGTAGAAGATATTGTGTCTGAATTATTGGATTTAAATATTATTCGTCCGTCAAACTCGATGTATGCATCACCGATAGTGTTGGTTCCGAAAGCGAATGGAGAGCATCGATTATGTGTTGATTACCGAGAGGTAAATGCAATCACACAAAAACAGCCTTGGCCTATGCCAACAGTAGGTACGTTGTCGATATTGGCAGGAAAGAAATATTTTACCACTTTAGACATGATGTCTGGATATTACCAGATAGAGATTGATGAAGAGTCAAAAAGGTTGACTGCGTTCATCACTCATAATAGGCACTATGAGTTCAATCGAATGCCGTTTGGGTTGCGGAATGCGCCTAGTACGTTCCAGAAAATGCTGATGCGTCTGATTGACCCTATCAAGTCAAAGGCAGTTAGCTATGTAGATGAGGTGATCGTTGCATCCGAGACGTTTGAAGAAGGTGTGCAGAATCTTGAAGAGTTTTTGCGTATTATACAGCGAGAGGGACTAACGCTTCGTTTGTCGAAGTGTGCTTTTATTCAGGACAGCGTAACGTTCTTGGGTCATGAGTTAAATGAAAGTGGCCTTACTCCAGGTCGAATTAAAACTGCGGCGATACAACGATATCCTGTACCTACGAATGCTATAGAGGTACGACGATTCCTAGGTCTGACCGGATTTTTTCGAAAATTTGTTGCGAATTATGCGCATATTGCTGCACCGTTAGTGCGTTTAACCAGGAAAAATGTTTCATTTGACTGGTCAACTGAATGTCAAAATGCATTTGAAGAGTTAATTCAATTATTGACGAAAGAACCAGTTTTAGGTATATTTGATGGGTCGAAAAATCATCAAATACACACAGATGCCAGTAGTAATGGTATTGCAGCTATGTTATTGCAAGAAGAAGATACTGGGTTTAAACCAATTGCTTATTATAGTCGTCGATGTAATTAAGCTGAAAGCATGTGTCATGGGTACGAGTTAGAAGTATTAGCTTTGGTGGAGGCCTGCCAACGGTTTCGCATGTATGTTCTTGGTAAACCATTCGTTGTCGTAACTGATTGCAGCGCCATCTCAACTTTGAAGTCTAAGAAACCAATGATACCACGAGTAGAACCATGGTTATTGAAGTTACTTGAATACGATTATTCAGGGAAGACTATGAGTCATGTAGGTGCTATGAGTCGAGCACCGGTTGAAGCTCCAAGTCATCTCGAAGATGTAACATCATGTGTGATGCCCGTTCCCATTGCTTTAGAAGATTGGATCTTTACTATGCAAAAACAAGACCCATATTTACATGACATTATAAATATTCTTGCTAAGAAAACCAAATCAGACCAAATAAAGATGTATGAGAAAGAGTATGTGATCAAACATCATCGACTTTTTAGAAAATGTGAAGAGAAATTACTTTTGGCTATTCCATGTGGCATGCGCTGGAGAATTGTGAAATTATGTCACGACGAAGTTGGACATCCAGGGGTTGATGGTACCCTTAAGCGATTAGCACAACACTTTTGGTTCCCACGAAGTCGTAATTTTGTAAAAGGATATCTTAAAGGGTGTATCGAGTGCTGTTTCTGTCGCGAACCTAAGAAGAAGGAATGTCAACTATACGGTATGGAGGTTCCCAAGTTGCCATTTGAAGTATTGCATATGGATCATCTAGGACCATTTGTAAAGAGTCGACGTGGTAATGAGCATATCCTCGTCATTGTTGATGCGTTGACGCGGTATACGATAATAGTTGCTGTTATTGATGCGTTAAGTCAGTTAACATAATATTTTGGGTTGCCTAAGAAGATTATCACTGATCGAGGAACATCGTTTACATCCTCATTGTTCCAAGCATTCTGCAAAATTAATGATATTGAACATATCAAAGTAGCTGTCCGAACACCACGATCGAACGGATTGGCTGAACGAATCAATCAGTCAGTGCTGAGTTTCGTAAAAACTACTACAACAAACCCTAAAATGTGGGACGATGATTTGCGCCGTCTCCAGTGGACGATGAACACACACGTGAATACGACAACTAAATATTCAGCGATGGATTTAATATACGACTTTCCGTTGCGCGATATTAGTGGCAATAAAATACTTGCCACATTGCAAGATGACCATGTTAATTTAGATCAACTAACATTGAGTCAACGGAGGTCGAACGCTACTGAAAATATTGAGTCAGCAAGCGATGTCTGGAAGCGAAGATTTAACGCTAAGCACAAACAGCCACATAATTATGATGAAGGTGATCTTGTTTTAGTCGAGAGCGCAATTCCAAGTACAGGGGAATCTCGTAAACTAGAACACAAATATCGAGGGCCTTATGTTGTTCTCCGGTTTGATCGCTATGTCATCAAAGATGTCGAAGTACACAGCTTAAACAACGTCGATTTAGCACTGTGGTTAGTAGTGATAAATTGAAGCCCTGGTGTACACTGTTTCCTGAAATCGATGAGATGCCGAGCGACGACATCAATGTAAATGACAACGATGTACTTGAATAAACTCGGGAAAATACTAGGGGCGTTCTTCAGACCGAAGGGCAGTCTGCAGAATTCATACTTTCCGTTTTTCACGGAGAAGGCAGTTTTTTCTCTATCGCGTTCCGATAGTTTAATCTGGTGGAAGCCTGATTTCAAATCTAGAGTGGTAAAGAATTTGCTCCCGCCAAGATTGGACAAAATTCCCGTAATATCAGGGATCGGGTACTTATCACTGATATTTTTCTCGTTCACTTTGCGAAAATCTATAACTAATCGCTTTTTTTCGTGGCCATTTTCATCAAGGCCTTCCTTCTTGACTACCCATCTAGGATTGTTATTTAGGGACCTGGAGGGCCGAATAATGCGGCTCGCCAAAAGATCTTTAATTTCTTTATTTACAAAATCCGCAACGCCCAGTGGGTCCGGATATAATCTTGAGTACACCGGTTCTTCCTTTTCCGAATCGTTGCTACGACACTGGTATTATATGGCAGTGCCTCATTGGGATCGGCAAATACCCCATTTACGCTGCCAATCATTCTGTCGAAGGCTTCTTCTAAATGCTTTGGAAGTTACCTTATCTGTAGTTGCAGGTGATTTATATCTTGGCTATTGACGAATAAAATAACCTCCTTGCCAAAGTCATGCTCCATTGCGTTAGTCT
Source organism: Philophylla caesio (assembly GCA_963971545.1). Lineage (NCBI taxonomy): Eukaryota > Metazoa > Arthropoda > Insecta > Diptera > Tephritidae > Philophylla > Philophylla caesio. The sequence goes on along the minus strand of OZ020604.1, from coordinate 154,807,751 downwards.
TCAAGTTAATAGTCGCGTGAACCCTGTTCAATAAGTCAAGGCCGATTATACCATCAAATGAAGTCAAATTCGGTAGTATGAAAAGGTCTGCTACTACTCCAAAAATTTTAACTTTGCATTTGTGCCTAATAGGAGTAACCTCATGAATTGATTTAACTGAAAATTAATATTTAACCGACCGTATTCCTTTTAACTCTAGCAGTGGTTTGATATAACTCTTTGACGCTCCAGTATCGACAAGGAGTTTGACTTCTTTCCCTCCTATTGCCCTTGAAATCCAGGGAAGGAGGGATTTTGCTCTAAAAAATTGAGCTCATCATTTTCAATGTTATCCGCTGCTTCTTTCGCTTCTTTGTCATACGTTGGTTCGCTAGGTGAATCAGGCTAGTCATTCAAATGATTTACTCGTTGTATCTTAGGGCCGGTGTATCGTCCTGAATTCGCAGTACGCTTCTGCAGATTCCCCTGCGACTTGCCATTATGATCTTGGCCAGGACTATTGGAAAGGTGTTTAAATTGGGATGTGGAAGGATCTACCTCCATATGCTCGACACGCCTTTGACCCGTATAGTTATTACTAGTATATGGCCTCAAGTTATTAGTGGAATTTTGTGCGTGACCGGCCTGCCTATTTTGTTTACTAACCGAATAATGTGGATTCTTATGACCCACACTGGGCTCAGAATTAAAGCTCTTTTGATTACCGGGGATGTGGGTAGCGTTGGCTTTTTTGTTGTATGAAGTTTCATGAGATCTGTTTGCAAAATTTGTCGCAAATGCGTAATGCTCGTTATTAGCGTCCACCTCTTGTGCCAAAGCCAGGGCAGATGGAAGGTCTGAAACCCGATATGAATACCCTGAGTGCGTCGGCTCTACACTTTTCATTTATGGTGTCGGCTACACCACTTTCGTAGGACATAATAGTTTTGTTTGCTAACAGAGTCAGTTTCTTTTCTACCTCATCACAGAATTCTAAACATGACATTGAACCTGGTCTCAGTGTGGATAGTTCCTGTTCGATGAGGTATATTGGTCGCTTATCTGCGTAGGTAAAGTCGAGGCGAGAGATTATTGCACTAAAATTCAGCACCGTGTTGAAGGACGAAAGTACCGCATCGGCCGCGTACCTTATTTCTCAAAATAGTAACCGCTTGATAGTGGCGTTCGCTGCCATCATATCTTTTAAATAATTCATATGCATTGTGTGCAGCCTCACGCCAAGACACATACGTACCCGGATGACCAAAGAATTCAAGAAGAGATTTTATGGCGTCAAGTGTAATTTCACAACTTACTGTAGGAATGATACCTTTGTAAACTTTTTTATTTTTGGCTTCGTCAAGGCGACCTGGTTATGCATTGCAATTATCTTTCTGTCGAATTCTAATTTTTGAGCCGCTAATGCTCTGCTCACCTCTGCCCTAACCAACTCGCTTACTTGGTCAGCGTTCATGATATGTTTTTCTGTGTTTTCTAATTTAAGATTTCTGAACAAGTCTTCTAACAATTTACTCATATATGTACTTCCCTTAAAAATTCTTATTTTATTTTTTTATTTCAAGTAATTCACTCATCAACTATTCGCAAAAATTGTATTTTCGCTTTATTATGTTTCACTTTTACTACAATTAATTTTTAAACAAGACAAGCACTTCACTTACCCTTTCATTATTAACATACTCTTATAAAATTCCAGGTTTGGTGCAGTTTATCTCCTTTCTTCCTTATCAAGTAGTATTGTTTAAGAGTGCCCAGGATTCTCGTTGATTTCGTTCCAAGCCATAAATAATTTGTTCCTTGTTAACTTAGTTCTGCTTCGTGGTTTAATAATTTTTTTTTCCGGATTAATTATCCTTCACTGCGTTATACTACAGTTATTTAACTTTCGACTTAATTTTCGCGAGCCCCACGTTGGGAGCCAATTAAACGATTTATTCTATTTTTAGTTCGATTATTTATTACAGCGCACTGGCTGTTTGTTTTTCGTGAGTATTCTTACTGACTATAACAATAATTGCTTAGCCTACAACAAACCTTCGCCGTCACGCTGCGCTGCTGTAACTCTGCCAGCGCTCAACCCGTGCCAGTGTTAGACTGCTGACATAGCAAGTAATATGGAATATTTCGAGTCAGTCACTGTGTGAGAACATAATTATGTTGTCTCAGCGACTCGTGTAAGCTATAGGATTACCTTAGTGTGACTGACCACAGTGAAGGTTGCGTGAACGGATGTGTTGTGGACCGAATGGTCGTAGTGGGGTTGATTCACGATAACTTACACATTTACATGAAATATTTACAGTCAGTAATTAGAAAAAATGCTGTCTTTAAAATCCGGATTTGAACTTACCGTTTACGCGGACAAAAGAAACAAAAAGTGTTGCCTGTTAGTTTTTGGTATTAAAAAGTTTTCACGTTACTACTGTTTTTATTTTTAAGAAGCAACACTGTTGCGATGCTAAGGGAGTCGTTTGACAAAAAGTGAGGGAGCTAGCTGCTTACTTCACCGGTCATTTCACATAGAACGAGACGGCTTATAAATATTATTCATATATTACATATCGAACATTGAATACAAAAGCATGCACATCTACATACAAGCATTAATGCGTTAAAATATATGTATATGTTTTAATATGCACTTGCAACATTTTTTAACAGAACAACCTAACCAGTGAATTTTAAACTAAAATTTCTGCTAGTATCTCTGTTAAATCAATGTTGAAATGTTATTTTTCCGAGGTGAGATTCCGTGGTCAAAACGTTTCAGACGTCACCAAGACCACTGGAAATTTGCACCTTCTCTATATGTATATTTAAGTTCTCTGATCCAACTCCTGCTAATAGCAATACAGCGCCTAATAATATTCTTACAAGATCCAAGGCTAAGGGCACTGACCCCATGAAACGGAAAAATAATGATCTGATGTCGCCGTCTTTGTTGCTACAATCATCGCTCTCATCTGCTAACAGTCATGTCAAAGTTAAGAGTATTAATTCGAATTCCCACTCTTCACTACCGAGAAGTGATAACACTGCAGACACTAGCATTGTTATATATGGTGATAACACTGCAGACACTAGCATTGTTATATATGGTGATAACAGCGCTGTCTCTCTAGCTGGGCCAACTTCATACGCTGCCGCTGCTGCTCTTGTTGTTAATGTTCCCGTATCTGGTGCTCAAAGTGCCACGAGTATACCTACTAACGATTTGTCGCCTCATCATAATGTAAAGAAGAAAATTCGTACCGGTGTTGTTGGTAGAAATGGGAGAGGTGAGTTGGAAGTGTCGGTGGGAATGAGGTGGGTGCACCTCTCTTCGTTTAAACCATCTGTTGACGCAATTGATATTGCTAATTATGCGGCGAAGAATATGCAAGTCGACAGAAAAGTTGTATCTTGCTTCAAATTAATAAAAAAAAAAGATGAAACTCCAAAAAGAGTAAATTTTAAGCTAGGCTTTCCCCCGCCACTGTGTAATAAGCTCTTTGATGCACAGTTATGGCCAGCTGGCGTAAGAGTACGTCCATTTCGCTTTTTTCAAAAAACCAAAGAATCGATTCCAAACCATTGATGATAAGCCAAAATCTGAATTAAGTGATGACAAGGTAAATACTCGTAATTATAGCATTTTTTCAAAAATGTAAGCGGCATGCGCACTACATCAACGAAATTTCGTCGTAATTTGTCTCTTCATGGATATGATGTTGTAGCCATATGTGAAACCTGGCTATATAATAATTTTTCTTAGTTTTTTGACGACTTCTACAATGTTTCCGCGTCGATCACTGTACCATCACATCAGGCTAGGGAAAGGTGGCGGGGTATTAATTGCAATAAGATCTGATCTCTGTAGTATTATCGTAACATTAGATTTAAGAGAAAATTTAATAGAACAAATTTGCGTTAAAGTTAAATTCGCAAAAGATAAATCATTATTTATACTGGTATCTTACATACCACCAAATAGTAACATTGATGTACATACATATATGAAATGCATTTACGTATTAGTTCTAATTACACCGATGAAGTACTTTATCTCGGTGATTTTAATCTCGGAAATATTACTTGGGTAAATGATAATAATCTTTCGTTACCATCAAATATAAAGTCTGACATTGACCTGCCTTTTATTAGTAAAATATTATAGCATGGCTTTAACCAAATTTACTTTGTCGTAAATGAGGCGAATAAAATCTTACATTTAGTATTTACTTCTGCCGAGTTGAATGCATCTTGTGAGGAGTGCTTAGCTCCGATATCAAATAAAACACTCCATAATAACGCGCTCCTAGTGGAATTCAAATTTTATATATTTGAAACGCAGTTGCAAGAAGTCCCATTTGTGCGTGACTATTCCAATTATAATATTATGGATGTACATAAATAATTATATAAAAAATTTAGATTGGTCGTTTTTGAGTCCAGAAACCTCGTACAACATTTTTAAAATTATAAAAACAATATTCAAGCTCAAGCTACCAGGGCTATCGGCTAAATCTCTAATATAATATCAAGCATTGTTGCTGTTAGAAAATTGTCCTCACGAAACAAACCTCCTTGGTTCAATTCAAGATTATGCCACTTAAAAAATGCAAAAAATAAAGCTTACAAAAAATACAAGCAATCGAATACAAATATTGAATACCAAAACTTTCTTCGATTAAGAAAAGAATTCGATTATCTGCATAAATTCTTATTCAAGCAGTATTTGTTAAATGTAGAATCAAAATTAAGATCCAACCCCAATAGTTTTTGGTATTACATCAACTCCAAGCGCAAAACAAACGGTTATCCAACTAGTTTTATCTATCGAAATAATACATCGGTCAATCCTGTTGACTCTTGCAATTTCTTCGCAAATTTTTTTCAAGAGGTATATGACAAATATATGCAACTCAAATAAAAATTACACAATTGATCAATGACATCATTGAGGGTTTTACTATATCTTCGGAAGATGTCGAACTCGCAATAGCTAACGTGAAAAATAGCAATAGTTTGGATCATGAGGGTCTTGCTTCCATTTTTTTTAAACTAGATTCTTCTTTCATATCAATCCCAATAGCCAAACTGATGGATACTTGGAAACTGTGTTCAATTGTTCCTATTCACAAATCGCAATAATTTATGCAATTACAGGCCCATCGTGAAGCAAAGCACTTTTTCCAAGCTATTTGATTTCGTGCTAAAAATAAAACTTTATAATCAGGTGTATTCATCAATAACCGAATGCCAGCATGGTTTTATGCCACTAAAATCTACTTGCACCAATCTTACGCTTATTTCTAATAAAATTATTAATGCATTTGCAGATCAATCTCAACTTGATGTTATTTATACAGATTTTTCTAAAGCCTTCGACAAGGTTGATCATAATCTATTAAAAATAAAACTTTATAATCAGGTGTATTCATCAATAACCGAATGCCAGCATGGTTTTATGCCACTAAAATCTACTTGCACCAATCTTACGCTTATTTCTAATAAAATTATTAATGCATTTGCAGATCAATCTCAACTTGATGTTATTTATACAGATTTTTCTAAAGCCTTCGACAAGGTTGATCATAATCTATTGAATAAACTCTCTGCATTTGGAATTAAAGGAATTCTCTTAACATTTTTCAGTAGTTTTTTATCTGGAAGGAAGCTTTTTGTAAAAATTGGTACCATGAAATCTTCCGTATTAGTAAACGCGTGGTCTGGCATACCACAGGGGACACATTGCGGTCCACTTCTATTTCTGATTTTTATTAATGATTTACCAAATCACTTTCTTAAAGCGAAATGTTTAATGTTCGCGGAGCTTGATCTTGAAAATTTCCATACGTGGTGCACAGTGAATAATTTATATCTAAATGTTCAAAAATGCTGTGTTGTATTATATTCAAGGAGAACTAATCCTTATCATTTTAATTACAATTTGGATGAAAAGATATTAAAAAGGGATAATAAGATAAAATACTTGGGTCTGATTTTCGATTCGAGATTAACTTTTGTGGAGCATGTGGACCATATTGTGTCTAAAGCATTTTCAATGATTGGGTTTATTCGTAGGAACTCGGAAGATTTCTCTGATCCAATGACTTTAAAAGCGCTACGTTTCGTTGGTGCGCAGTCTTCTGGATTATTGTTGTATAATATGGAACCCTTACTACCAAACCCATCGAATATAGGCTTTCAATCCAATTTTCTGGACTGGATTAGATCATACTTGGAAAATAGAATTTGTGTTGTCTCTTTTGATAATGTTTCCTCACATTCATTTGCTGCCACGTCGGGCGTCCCTCAGGGCAGTATACTTGGCCCTTTGTTGTTTATCTTATTTATTAACGACATCAGTTCCTGCTTTCAAACCTCTAAATTTCTACTATATGCGGACGACCTTAAAGTTTACTCGGTTATCAGAAATTTTAGTGATTCCAGGGCACTTCAGTTAGAACTTCATAAGCTACACTCATGGTGCTCTCGGAATCAACTTTTTCTGAATGTTAAAAAGTGCTCATATTCTACTTTTACAAGAAAAAGTAATCCGTTCCCCACGAGTTATATGATTTCAGGAGATTTTCTTGATCGCGTTTCGGAAGTTAAAGATTTGGGTGTCTGTTTTGACACTAAACTAAGCTTCATTACGCATGTCAACTATGTAGTTTTAAAAGTATACGCCATACTGGAGACCATATCACGATACCCACATTAATCGTATAGAACGAATTCAAAAGATCTTTATTAAATATGCCCTTCGTTCCTTAAACTTCACCTATCCTTTACCATCCTATTAATCTCGTTGTCAGCTGATATCTCTGAGTACTCTACAATCTAGATCTGCCTTTCTTTCATGCAGCTTTATTATCAATATTATTATTGGTACAGTTGACTGCTCTGCGCTCTTGGAAAAACTTAACTTTTTCGTTCCTTCACATTATATCGCATTCTCTAAATACGGTTACATAAAGTTTGCTCCTTTGTCTAGAACCTTGTCCGAATTGAATAATGTTCTGAATTTAGATCTTTCTCTGCCAACTGCAGTAATCCGTAGTATATTAAGTAAAAATTTTTAACTATGCATAAGCATCTTTTAAGCATTTGTGATCTTTAGTCAGTAAGAAATTAATGTTCATTTGGCTGAAAATAAAATATGAAATATGAAAAAATAAAATAAAATAGAAAGAGTGCAAAGAATTTTCACTAAGTATGCATTATCCAAACTTACAGAGCTTAGGTGATAGGAGAAGTTATTTTTCAATTATGTTTATATACAATATCCTCAATGGCGAAGTAAATTGCAGTGAAATTTATGATTTTATAAATTTTAATTATCCTCAAAGAGAACTGATGCAGGTTAGACGGTCGCCGTATCTAAATCAACTTATGCACATAATGAGCCTATATCAAGATGCATCCGGCTATGCAATACTTATTCTGAAGTTAAAAATTTTAATTTTAATGTACTTAACTTTGCGTTAAGTATAAAATTGCGACTGATACAAAAAAATATTTTCCAGTAAGTAATTAAACGACAAAGTGGTATTTAATATTGATGTGCAAAAAAGAAAGTCATAAACAAAGTAGGTGTTTTCACAGTTTCGGTTAAATTATTCATTCTCTCAAGATCTGCCTTGATTCAGGTGTAACTTTTACGTACGATTACTTCGTTTTTCTTTAATTTTTTTATATATCTGCCCTGTAATGTTTGCTTGTACACTTGAGGATACTGTTAATATATAATATAATTTTGGCGCTTACACTATGTAGCTCAGTGCTTGGCCGAGCTCCTCCTACCATTTGTAGAGTGCGTTTTTTATATTGTATCACAAATGGAGGGACCTACAAATTTGTGCCTACTCCGAACGGCAGATGTATTTAATGAGAAGTTTTTTCATGGCAGAAATACCCTCGGATGTTTGCCATTGCCTTCCGAGGGGTGACCGCTATTAGAAAAAACTTTTTCTATTATTAAGATTTTGCTTGCGCTGACTGAGATTCGAACATCGAACTCACCGGCATATCAAGTTATAGCACACACCGCTACCAACTCGACCACAGCGGCCACACTGTCAATATATACATAAGTAGTATATATATGATTAGATATGACAGAACGCCCGGCGTTTATCACTCCATATTTGCAAAATAGAAGTTTTACCAAACAAATTAAGTACTTGTTCATTAACAAAGAGTCAGAGATTTATAAAAAAATGTGTGTACTAAAAAAAAAACAAAAGTTTGTTAATAAAAAGAAATAAGTTGATGAAAATTCACGTAAGTACATATATCAAAGAATACAAAGACGAATTTTCAAAGAGTGTCTCCTTATAAAGCTTGATATATTAACTTTTTTGTGAAGCATTACCCGATAAAATCAAACGTTTCGCTGAGCGTATACTTCCCAACGGGACACAACTGACTTAGGGCCAGTTTTTCAGTGCTGGTTTAAACTCAGTTTAAACTAAGTTTAGTTAAACTCAGTTTAAAGTTTAGTTAAACTCAGTTTAAATTTAAACTTAGTTTCCTTGCGCTCAAATAAATTTGTTGCAACCAAAACGAAGTAGGCAGCAAACAGCTGATAAGTTAAACTAAGTTTAACCGAGCACAATCGGCCGCTTAAAGTTGACTGAAAAACTGCATTCTGAGTTTACACTTAGTTTAAACGACAAACAGAGTTCAAATTGCACTGAAAAACTGGCCCTTAAACTACTAGACACACACTTATCAATTAACACATATATGTATATTTCTCTATAAAAATTTTTAATTGAAAACGCTTAAGAGCGAAAGAAATCGGTTAGTATCTGAGGAAACGATACTGCAAGAACATATAATGGCACTTGTCAACTGAATTGGCAGGGATGATTTTCTTGTTTGTTAAAAGTAGTTGCTACCTAGAAAACGAAAATTCTAACCGAATACCAATGAAATCGTAAATTATAACCGAATATAAATGACTCGTTTTGTGAAATAAAATTACAAGTAATTTAATCCCCTAATAAACTAACAAATTAAAACCTTTATAAAATATAAATTGGCAGACATTTTAATTTGAGAAAACCGAAATTTCAGTTCCGATTACTTTAGTTGAGCATATACTTCCATCAATAGAAAGTTTCAAAGGAAGCGTAAAATTTTCTTAAGGAAGATAACTATTTGAGTGAAGTTTTTAAAAATTAATATGAACATAAGACAGAATTGCATAATCAGGAAAAAAAAATAATATTTGCATCAATCGTGGAACGTTTAGTTTACAACCGGATGTTATATCATAGTTTAAATTGATTTAATGTTCACTAAATATTTTATAAATAGTTGTTATTTCAATTTCTTTAAAATAAATATAGCATTTTAAATGAACTTTTTTATTTATGTCATCTTCTATGGGTTTTTGAGTCATTCCTCCCAAAACTTACAACAGCGATGACTGAAGACTGACCAGTCAGCTCAGATACATATTACATGCATAACTACCAGTTCGATAATGAGCTGTTTTGTCAGGTCTGAATTAATATTTCGTCATCGCTGATAGGAGCAAGTGGAACAGCTAGATCAATCGTTAACTACGATGTTCTTTTTAGGTGTTGGTGTTTCCGACTGGATTGAAATGTGAAATACATCACGTTAACTACGATATTAAATCTGTTGATAAGAGATAGACAATCACACGTACATAAAAGTTTTAGTCAGAAAATTCTTTTCGTCTTTAAGAATCTGATAGATTCTGGAAACTACGTCGTGACCGAATACTTAAGCAGCACAGTCGGGCAGCTAATAGGTGATGTGACCGGCAGTGTGCTAGCAGGGAAGCGAGTGCTTGCTTACCGATCGGTTTGCGAGACGAAGCATACTTTCTACTTTTTGCGGTCTTCACGTGCGACATGTGGCTTGCTTCCAGAAGTAAGCGAGATTTGAAAGCAGGTGAAAACCGCAAGTTATGTTAATTGACCCTGATTCCGGCCACTCTAGAAAATTATCAAAGGTTATCGAAAGTTCTCGAATGCAAATGTACCATTCCATATTTCTACAAATTCCTAACGGCCGGTCTTCACCTGCTTCCAATTGTCGCTTGCGTTCTGCTTCTTGTCGTCGCAAGCGAGAGAGAGATTTGTTCACTGGGCATTTTGAAAGCATACTTTTTTATTTGCAACCCACTCATATTGTCGGTATAAATTAATTAATTTACAAAGATCAGTAACGCGACACTCGATTTTATCAATATATCTTATTAAAAGGCTTTTTTGTGCTCGAAGAGCCTGTGATAAACGTTGTTGCCACAATGAAAGATGCTACGAAATGCAAAAATGGCTGTCAAACTACAAAAATGACAGTTGAAAGCAAGCGAGCGCATACTTTCAACTTTTTGCGGTCTTCACGTGCGACATGTCGCATACTTTCAGAAGTAAGCGAGCATTGAAAGCAGGTGAAGACCCCAAGTAAATTTCTCCGTTTTCCGTTGATAATAGGGGTGGGTAATGGCGCTATATTTCATGCGTTGATACATTGGCGCAAGCGCACTGTAATGCGTTAAGACATTGAGTTTACTCAATTGCGCTATGATACAAATGTATCGAGTAGCAATATTGTAATACACATCGTATTGTGAACTGGTGCGTTACAAATTTTGGAGTTGTTTTTTTTGGACCTTGTTTCAGATAATCGTGTTCTGTACTTATCCACAAAAAATATATATTTTAAGGAAAATCTCAAAAACGGGGAAGAATATCAAAACACTGATTCATTGTGCTGGGACACTAAAAGTGATTGTTGAGCTCTTAACGCAGTATTGTGCCAAGGCCAATTGATGTAAGGTGGTAGCGAATCTAAAAATGCAGCCCTTTGGTGGGTTGTTGTCAAACTTTATCTGCTTTGTATTTAACTTTCGCGAAATAATTTTTAAACTATTAGGGTCACAGTTAAAAGTTATTGTAACCCATATCTTGTAATTTCCTGTAGTTAAAGGGAACAATTTATTATTTGCAACTAAACAATTGATCTTGACAACCAACCACTAATCAGCAGATTTATTCACATAACCTTTAATGAATTTGCCTTGTATTGTGCCAAATTGCAGCGAAATGACGAACCTATGATTTTATTTTTTGTTCTTGGTGAAGTATCCGACTTTCCTATAATTCTTGGTATTGCGCTATCAACGTAATATATCGTCCTCAACGCATTTTGCTGTCAACGCAATGTTTCGTTCTGAATGCATTGTTGTGCTGTCAATGCTTTATTGCGCTACTGAGTTCACAGCGTAAAGATTATAACAAAAATGGAAATAATTGCAAAAAAAACAATCAGCTGACACTAGCGACGGATTTGAATGCGTGAAAAGTAGATAGTAGTGCTACTGTTGTACGTTGCGGCATCGCATGCGTTGCGAATGTGGCATTCTGCATTCAAATGCATGTAATATACTTAGCTGTCAGTCGAAGGCTTCGTCGGAATGCGCGCAACGTAAATATCAGCACAACTTTAAGACATATTTGATTTGCATACAAAAAAAAAATTAACCGCCAATACAAAACAATTAATTTGTTAACATGCGAAAAGGCTTTTATTGTGGCGTACCTTTGCGTTTCTTACGCCTTGTCAGTTGAATGTCTCGTTGGAGCGGACTCAACGTATTCTATCTGGCAGGCCTTTAACGCAGCGCTGCGTTGCGTTACACATCACTAATTGCTCTGTAATTCGTAAAGATATTTGCTTTGTCTCACTTTAAATTATTAAAAAAAAAAAGTTATTACGTCTCTAAAGATAACAATTTTAAAATAAAGTATATTAAGATGTATTTATCTGTGGCGGTAACTTTTTTATTTTTAACAGAGTTGAATATGGCTGATAGTAACAAAACTTTTGATGCCACGAATGAATGGCAGCAAATAAAGGAAGGTTCGTGGGTTAGTACGCATTAGTATGTGATAATTCATATGTATATTGTTATTTCTTTTATTTTGAAGGGCAAATAATTCCAGCTGGTCTACATGTGCGCATAAACCTGGAAACTGGAACAAAGGAAGCAAAACTCTTGAAGGACTCGGAGAATCGCAGTAAAGCGGTTTCATCCGATGTCAAGAAAGCCGGTGAAATCAATACAAAAACTATTACAACGCCAGGAAATATTAACTCACTATCTGGAGCACTAAAAAGTTTGCCAACAGGAAAATTGGGTATCGATTATTCACCGGAAAAACTAGAACAAATAAAAAGAGACTTCAAATCTTACAATGAAATTAAGGAATCCTTTAATGATTTCCACGGGCAATTTCAAACGGATGCAGAAATAATAAGTAATCTTATAGAGGAGTTTAGAAACGTTAGTAAAGATGAAATTAAGATGCCGAGGTCCTTGCAGACTAAAATTGCAACTCAACTCCGTATACTTGAAGATCTCAATTATCTTGTCCATCAAATTGATAATGCATTGTGCTTTATAGATAATGGAGGTTTAGATGAGATTATTTTACCACTGGTTGTAAACGCAACGAATATAAATTTACGAATTAAAGCGTTCCGTGTATTAGGAGCGGTGACTCTTAACAACCCCAAGGCTCAAATTAAAGTGTTTGAAAAAAATTTCGGATCTCATTTGTCTCAAATTCTTATTTCGTCAATGATAACGGAAGAATTGTCATCTGTATTGTACGCTTTCGGCAGTCTTTTAAGAAAATTTCCATTAGCATTACAAAGTGTTCTTTCAACATCCGGAACTCAAGCACTGGTCGCTGTGTTAGAAAAAGAATGTGAATTAAAAGTTAAGGCAAAGGCTTTAACGTTTATAAGTGATATACTTGTAGAAAAAAAACTTATTCTGAAGAAATATACGAACTCGGATAACTCGGTAGCTGCAGCACAATATGCTGAAGTAAATCTTTCAGAATGGCTGCAGTCAAACGCATTTTGCGAAACTGTTGATATACTGCTTTCAACACAACTTTACGAATTATTTGACCAGCCGGATTTATCAGAGTACTTCATAATAGGATTACAAAACTGCACAGAAATATGTAAAGCAGTGTGGTCAAAAAGTGCTCAATTGCGACATTCTTTGTTAACAATTAAAAGCCGCTATTTACAAAGTCAAAATGTATATCGCAAAGAGATAGCTCAACTGATCGGAGAACAGATAGATGTTCTATACAGTTCTACCGACCATAACGAGCTATAAATGTTACTGACTAATGTTTATTTTTTAAAATCTCGTAATCATATGGCTGTGGCAAATTGTATGCCATGTCAAAGCAACAACAAATACATGGTTTGGCCCATCCATTGGCATGGTTTTTACAAATGGAATAATGCAACATTCTTTGTACAATATCGTGAACAGCCTTTATGTGCTTTGAGTGGTGGTTTTAAACATTACTATCGCATACAATTGTGATTCACACTGCGTTGTTATAATAAAGTCATGCTAATATGCCAAAATTAATTGACGATATTATTTACTTTACGACATATGTAAGTATATATAGAAAGGGCCTACCATAAATTTGAAATTTGAGTGATAACAAAGTATATATGTAGTATTTAAATAAAAAGTAGTTTGAAATCCTGTATAATCAGGTGTGATTGACTCAACGTTTTTAGGGCTTTCTTAAGAATAATTATGCTCTAAAAATAAAAATAAATATTAATTATAAAAGCTCCTTTTAATTAGAAAACAGTTATTTTTTATAAGAACTGTTCTTTATGGTTTATTTTAACTCGTATACAATTAATCCGGTAAACGGCATTTGAAGCTGGCAAAGCAATTGTAGTGGTACCCTGTGCCAAAATAAGAGAAAAGGAGTAGCGAATAAAGCAAAAGCGGACAAAGGGCAAAATACAATTTGGAAACGGTTCACTGCGAATGGCGAGTACATCGAACACAAGATAAAAGTGCAAAGCGACAAAGAAGAAAATAACAGCCAAACAGTTTTAGTTACTTTAAGCCGCAGCTATATATAAGCGTGTTTATTATATTAAAAATAAGTCTTTCAATAAAGCTAAGTGCATAAGCACATATACAGAATTTTGCCTTTACATAAATTTTCCAAATTAGTGTTCTCCAAATAGTTCATTGTCCGTTTTGTTTTATTCGGTGCGAGAAACTGTATATTTGCGATCAGGCCACATAACAGTTTGCCACAAAAGTTTTTAAAGAAAACTAGGTTGCGATCAGGCCACGCAACAGTTACTGCGACAATTTTTATGAAGCGGCAGATTCGCGGTCAGGCGATACAACAGTTATTGCGAAAAAAGTGCGAGAACTTGCGGGTCCTGCGATCGGACGATAAGACAGTTAATGCGCCAAAGTTGCAAGCATCAAAAATAACCTAAAAGTTTTTGATATTGTGACATGCCCGGTGGTAGCATGTATAATTTGCGAAGCCAAAGTGAACCACAAGAGTCAGACGAGAATGCAGATGGTGCACAACATAACCAATTGTCTGCGATCGTAGCCAGTCTCAACGCATTAACAAACGCAGTCACCCAATTAAAGTCGGTTACGGGGGAGAGCCAGCGTGATATTGAACGTTTGCGAAACAACATACAGCTTGAGGTGAATCCCACAGCAGCCGTAGAAATTTTACCACAAACTTCACCAGTGAATATGTCGGATGGGTCAACCTCAAATGTAGCATTAGAAAGAAGCCAGTCCGTATCAAAGCTGTACGATCTGCCTGTGTTTTCTGGCAATATAGATGAATGGCCACTCTTCCTAGCTAATTTTAAGGACACGACCGAAGCGTTTCACTACAGTAATAGACAAAATTTAATGCGTCTACACAAGTGCTTAGTCGGTCGTGCGAAGGAGACCGTTGTTTCGATGCTCATTTATCCGGAAGATGTTCCGAACGCCATAGCCGAATTAGAATTTCACTTTGGTCGCCCAGACCTTTTAGTGAAAAGCCAGCTAAGCAAAATTCAACAGTTCCCAAACATTAGTGAGAATAAGGTAGAATCAATTATATCTTTTTCCACTAAAACAAGGAACATTGTCGCGTTTTTAAAATCATCCAAGTGTGAACATCATCTATCCAACACCACACTTTTGGAGCAGTTGGTAATGAAATTGCCACCCAGCAAGCAGTACGAGTGGGCCCGGCACGCAGCAAGCATTAAGCCCTTTGCAACCATCAATGAATTTTCAAATTGGCTGAGCGAACTTGCCAAAGTCGTATGTCTTATGCCGCAACCCACCGCAACCATAAAAAGCCAGAACCCAACATCGCAACAGCAGCCGATGCGGCGTATGTTACATGTGGGAGGCGAGCCGTCCCAGCAACGAACCAGTAGTTTTAAATGCTTCGTGTGCGAAGGTGCACACCATATTTCCAGTTGCCATAATTTTAAAGACGTTATGGACGTACGTGATCGTTGGGAAAAGGTCAAAGGTCTTCAGCTATGCTTCTCGTGTTTGCATAAAAGACACAACACATCCAACTGCCGTTCGAGAAGAGTTTGTAACGTGAACGGTTGTCGTCGATACCATCACCCAAGCCTTCATGAGACTTCAAGTTCGACACGACAGACAGATACAGCCCAAAGTCGTATTGAATCTCAGCCGGTGCTCAACTGCAGAGATGTTCAGTCAAGTAACAGCCAATTCTTCAAATACCTGCCAGTCTCACTATTCGGACCGAATGGTAAGGCAGACGTTTTTGCCATGATCGACGAGGGATCAGCCATTTCGTTTATAGATGACAAAGTAGCCAGTCGTTTAGGCCTCAAAGGTCGTAGGCAACCGCTAACCCTTCAATGGTATGGGCATAAATGCACCACTGAAGAGTCATCAAAAGTTAACCTCGAAATACAAGGAAAGGGTATGCCGTCACACTTCAGCCTGCGGAATGTGAGTACCCTTCGTAGCCTCGATTTGCCAACACAGTCATTTAGAAAAGCGACTATGACCACTTAAAGTTTTTGCCGATTGAAGACTATGCTCAAGTCAAACCGTCATTGCTGTTGGGCCTCGACAATACGACGTTAAGCTTGCCATTAACGACCGTACAGGCCGAAAGCGGAAGTCCAGTAGCCATCAATACCAAATTAGGTTGGATAGCTTACGGTCCAACCAGATCGCCAACACCATCGCCAGTTATTCTTCATATTCGAGAGAGAAGCCTTACATCTCTACACGAGCAAGTAAAAGAATACTTCGCCGCAGACAACTTCGGAGTAAGTGAGCCGTTAAAACAAATTGAGTCCGAAGAAAACGAAAGAGCACGCCAGATGTTAGAAGCCAACACGCGTCGTGTAGGTAAGCGTTACGAGAGTGGACTGCTTTGGAGAAGCATTCCACCTGAACTTCCTGCCAGTTATGATATGGCCTACAAGCGACTGCTGGGCATAGAGAAGAGAATGAGCCTCGATCCAGACTTTGCCGCCAAGTACAAGGAAGAGGTTGCCAAATACCTACGAAGTGGCTACGCCAGAAAACTTTCCGAGGAAGAAGTATGTATCAATTCAAATTTTAAATGGAATTTACCGCATTTTGCAGTTCAAAATCCACATAAGCCGGGCAAGATGAGGATCGTGTTTGATGCAGCCGCAAAGGTTCAGGGTATGGCTTTGAATTCCGCATTACTAAAAGGTCCGGAACACGCAAAACCATTGCTGAACATTCTATTCAGATTTCGAGAGGGAGCAGTTGCAGTAGCAGCAGATATTCGCGAAATGTTTTCGCAGATACTTGTGATGAAACGAGATCAGCATGCGCTAAGGTTTTTATGGCGCGATGGAAATCCGGAGCAACAAGTTGAACATTACGTAATGACGTCCATGGTCGCGATATGCTCACCTTGCATAGCAGAGTTCATCAAAAACAAAAATGCCGAAGAGTTTCGTCCTCAGTATCCCGAGGCCGCTGCAGCGATCGTAGATAGCCATTATGTGGACGACTTTGTTGCCTGCTTCAAGAACGTGCAGGAGGCAGAACGTATTTGCAAAGAAGTCGTTTTTATCCATGCGGAAGGAGGTTTTCAGCTCCGATCTTTTGTTTCGAACGCGAAAGAGATAGAGATTAGCCTGAATAAGGAACCAATGACAACGTGCCAAGCATTTAACTTAGAGAGCCAAGCCAAATATGAAAGGGTATTGGGAATGCGTTGGAACACTTCAACGGATGAGTTTGAATTCCAGTTTAATTTTCATCGAATCCCAAAACCGGTGTTAGAAGGTATTTGTCCGCCGACAAAACGCGAATTATTAAGCATCGTCATGTCGGTGTTTGACCCGTTTGGCAGTCTCGCTGATTTTCTGTTATTTGCGAAGATAATGGTCCAAGACGTATGGAAAAGTGCTGTGGAGTGGGATGAGACGATTCCTGATAACCTGCATCATAAATGGTTCGCATAAACGAGATTCGAGTAAAGCGTTGGTATACGCCCTTGCTACAAACACCTACGTCTATTCAGCTGCACGTAGTGGTCGACGCCAGCCAAGTGGCATTCGCTGCCGCCGCTTACTTTCGGGTAACCAGTTCCGAAAGTTGTGATGTTTGCTTCGTAGCAGGTAAAACTAGAGGTGCACCCCAAAAATTGTTATCCGTACCGAGACTTGAATTGCAAGCCGCAGTTCTGGGTACACGAATCGCGAAACTAGTTTGCCGTGGCCACAATATTCAGCCCGAAAAGGTGGTATTTTGGTCAGACTCCCAAACGCTGCTGCAATGGGTTAACTCAAAGGAGCGTAAATTTAAGCCGTACGTCGGTCATCGCATCGCAGAAATATTATCATCATCCAAACCCTCGCAATGGCGTTGGATACCTACTGACCAGAACACCACAGATGTCGCTACGCGTCCGAAATGGCCTCCTAAAGCCGAGAAATGCAGCGCTTGGCTGCGAGGTCCAGATTTCCTGAGACACCCCGGTGAAACTTGGCCAGTCGCACCATACTCACCTATGCCAGAGCAGCTAGAGGAATATACACAGCATGGTAAATAGTTATTTTATTCAATTTAATCGTTTTTCTTCGTATTTTAAGTTGAAGCGAGTTATGGGCTGGGTTTTACGAGCTGCCGAAGTATTTGCAAGTTTGCGTCATGGGTACGCGAGAAGCGAAAACAGCAGTCATAACACAACTTTAACTGCTGACGAACTTGACAGAGCCGACAAATGCATTATAAAGTTTGTTCAACGAGAAGTGTATGCGGAGGAGTTAGCAGCTTTGAAAAATAAAAAACGTCTTCATAAGCAGAGCAGCATTCGTTTATTATCGCCGTATTTAGACAACGAAGGGGTGATGAGAATCCAAGGACGCCTTGATGAAACCTTAGTGTTGCCAGTGGAGTCCAGGAGACCGATTTTGATGCCGTTCAAACATATCGTTTCCGAACTCATAATGCGTCAGTATCATGAACAGCTGCACCACCAGAATTTTGCCATGACAATAAATGAAGCGCGGCGTAAATATTGGTTTCTGCTAGCGAAACGATTGTTGAAGTCCGTACAACGAAATTGTATCAGATGCCGTATAGACAGAGCCGTGCCTGCACCGCCATTGATGGCTCAGTTGCCTGAAGATCGGGTCACTCCATATCACAGGCCATTTACCTATACAGGAGTTGATCTTTTTGGTCCCTTCAATGTTGCCATAGGTCGCCGACGAGAAAAACGCTGGGCAGTCATTTTTACTTGCCTTACCACGAGAGCAGCTCATTTGGAGCTTGCTAATGATTTGTCGACTGATGCCTTCCTCTTATGCCTACGAAATTTCGTTAACCGACGTGGCACACCGATACGTATTAGGAGTGACAACGGGACAAATTTTGTAGGAGCGCAAAGAGAACTTCGAGAATCCGATCGAATTTTAGACTTTCAGCGTATTTCCGATGAAGTAGCCAGACGTGGTATCGACTGGAGATTTAATTGTCCATCAAATCCTAGTTCTGGAGGTTGTTGGGAACGCCTTATCCGCATCGTAAAGAGACTGGTACAGAAAATACTTCGTGAAGAAGCACCAAGAGAAGAAACACTGCGGAGCGTGCTAATTGAGATAGAAAACATACTAAACTCGAGACCGTTGACTGAAGTGCCAATGTCATCAGAGGAAGATGATCTTATAACACCTAACCATTTCCTGATTGGATGTCCTAATTCGACGCAAACGCCACAACCAACAGACAGGAAGATCTGTCTAAAGAAACAGTGGCACATTGCACAAAATCTAAAAGATAGATTCTGGAAACAGTGGGTCCGTCACTATTTGCCCCAGTTATTACTTCGCCAGAAGTGGCATGACAAAATAGAGCCAATCAAAATAGATGACTTGGTCCTAATTTGCGACGCTCTCCAGCCTCGAAGACAATGGCAAAAGGGACGAGTGACCAGAGTGTTCGAAGCCAAAGACGGACAAATCCGTTTAGCCGAAGTCAAAACCACCACAGGAGTGCTACGCCGGCCAGTCTCAAAACTTGCCATTCTTCATTTAAAGGGTGAATCCCTAGGTGATTCACAGTGGGCCGAGGTGTAGTGGTACCCTGTGCCAAAATAAGAGAAAAGGAGTAGCGAATAAAGCAAAAGCGGACAAAGGGCAAAATAAAATTTGGAAACGGTTCACTGCGAATGGCGAGTACATCGAACATAAGATAAAAGTGCAAAGCGACAAAGAAGAAAATAACAGCCAAACAGTTTTAGTTACTTTAAGCCGCAGCTATATATAAGCGTGTTTATTATATTAAAAATAAGTCTTTCAATAAAGCTAAGTGCATAAGCACATATACAGAATTTTGCCTTTACAGCAATCCTTCTTAAAATAAAAGTCTACGCTTGACAATGTCTGCCCTTGCGCCTTGTTTATTGTTATAATTATAGCTATTCAGGCCTATCATGAATTCCGTCGGAAAATGCTATTACCAATTCCGATGTGATCACGAAATTCTTAGGAAATTTCGAAATCCGGGAGATTGCCAAAAATACAAGTGAACTAGTGGATATTTTTCACCAAAGTAATTAAAAATGTAAGTGTTTATTAATGGTTGTAGGCCATAAATTGAAATCTTACTTTCAACAGGTCGAGACCATCCACTAACCGGAGTTAGTATGAGCCTGGTGAATATGATGGAGGGTCGGGCAGACAATGTGCAAGGTTTTCCAAAAACCCTGTGCAGCTGAAAAGTCTTGGACCCTTCAGTTAAGGATACGACTTTCGTAGTCATCTTAGTGAATAGGTACGTATAAGCACAATGAAGTGTTGTTTATTTGAATTGTATTTAACAGAAGTATAAAGTGCTAATGTAAGTAAAACGTTATTTTGTTTCTGTTATTCTTGATTTGACCAGAAAAGCAATGTACAACAAAATTGAACCCAGAGCTACGAAAAATAATAATCTAATAAGCAGAGAAGCGGGGAACAACCCACTGGGCACCAGCGACCAAAACCCGCAGTAATGAGGGGAAGCGGGGAACCTGCATCAAAGCAGCCTCTAGCAGAGCCCGCTACTAAGCGCAACAGTGAGCTGATAACTCCTCCAGAGCAACCGTCTAGCAAGAGACAGACGACCTCACGAAGCTGCAGGACGCCATTGTTCACGAGGTTTTAAAGGGAGCGTCCTTTCCCCTGTCATTTTACGGGGTGTATTTCCGCTCGGGAATGCTTCTCGTGAAATGTAAGGATGACAGGATGGTAAATTGGCTAACTGAGAAAGCAGGCAAGTTGGAAAGGTGGAAGGGGCCGGTGATGTGTGTCAAGAGGGGTGTAAAATCGCGGGTACTCTTTGCTTGTGAGCTCAGATTTACCGGATTTTATTTGGTTTGATTGTGCAAGAAAGGTAAAAGAAAAAAACGCAATGGTTTAGTACTTCGGTACAAATATATGTGTTTGTGTATATTTAAATATTTTGATGAATAATATTTCACAAAGTTATGTTACCTGGATGAGGCTGGTAGCTCGATGTCTTCACTTTAACTCGGTCAAAAAGGAAGTGTTAGCAGAAGTAAAACCGTTTTGTGTCCGAACCGTCGGACAATATGAATTAGGGGAAAATTAACGAAAATGTTTATCCGGCGGGAAAATGTAAAACGGAAGAAATTGAGTGAATGTGTTAATGTGTATGTGTGTAACTTGTGTGTGCTTATCTGTACACACACACATACAACGATATGAGTGCCGTGAATACGGGATGACCGCTGCACATTAGGGCGGGTCGTTTAATGGTGGGATGTTTTAATTTTTAGGCATAGAGGCCTAAACATGCCGCCCCCCTTGCGGTACGCAACATGGCCAAAAACCAGTGAAAACTGTGAGCTACCAGCTTCATGTACATATGAAGAAAATTTGTAATATTGAATAAACGCAGTCCTCTGTCACCATTGCCAAGATCTTGCATCCGCAGTATCGTTCCTCGAATGTATCGTAACCTGGAATGCTGCGGGAGAAAATATTGGGAATTATGAAAAAAAATGTACGTGGTCAACTTCAATGCACTCTAATATCGTAAAAAAAAGGATGAAATTTTTCATTTATGTATATATTTTGTGTTAATGTTTTATTTTTAAGTAATTCGTAAAATTTCATTATTATTATTATTATTTTTTTTTTTTTTCGTATATCGGTTAGTTTCTCGCCGATCCCGACAAGATCCACCCAAAGATCGTGATTTGGGCGACGAGTGGGCCGAAGGTGCCAGGTAGTGTGCCTGGCAACATGACGCTCTGGTAGACGTCAGCGCCGAGGACCAAACGAACTGGGGCCGCGGTGTGAAAATTTGGATCGGCGAGCCGTATATGGGTAAAATGCGTGGCAATAGACGAGTCGATGCTGCTGTTGGGGCACCTGCGCACGAAGCGATGCTTTACCACGGCATGCGTTGCTACTTGGGTGTTTACCCCATACTTCCCACGCAGACGCAGAATGCAACCCCGCTCGTTCCCGACGATCGTTTCTTCACAGTTAAGGGTTTGCGCTAAGTCAGCGGAGATAATCGACGTAGGCGCGCAGACGTCGATGAGCGCGCAAACGAGGTGCAGTCGCCCCTGTGCCTCAATCTTGACCACGGCGGTTGGAGCGATTGCCGTGGTGGGCTGCAGCGCAATGGTAGGATGACAGCTCCGGAAAGTTGCCGGTAACTGGCGATTTGGTAGTGCGCGTGTGTGTAAAGACCGTGGGTGGAAAGGCCGAGATTCCACTCCACGGCGTCGTTGTGCTGGTGGGCGTGGGCGGAAAGTCCGGATTCCGCTCCACGTCGATAATGCGGTGTTGGGAGTGGGCGGAAAGTCCTAGATTCCGCTCCACTCTGATGGCGTCTTTCGTGCCTTAGCAAAGGGCGAAACGGTCGGGATTCTAATCCTCTGCGAGCAGCCGGGCGGAAAGTCCGAGATTCCGCTCCGGCACCCAGCCCACCTTCTTCGGGTTCTGGGCGGGTTGACCGTGTCTCCATACCGGAGTCGGATGCGTGGATTGACAGATCATTGTCGGAATCCATCTCGCTTGCGACTTGCTCGCTCCATGGCCTGGTGTCGACAGGACGATGCTCCTCAATTTCCTCGTCCAGATGCAACATTGTATGGTGCTTTTCATTGCATTGATGGCATCTGACAGCACTCGGACATGTTTCGGCTCGATGCGCCACTGACAGGCAATTGGCGCAATATTTGCCAAGGAGGGACTCCCGGAGCCTTTCTTCAGCGGTTTTTGCCCGAAATACTGGGCAAAGCCTTATCGGGTGTTTGCCTTCACATAGCCGACACGGTTGTGGATAGCGATGGGCCTGTTGCTCAGCCTTTTTTAGAAGAGCGGCGTAACGAGTCATCTTTCTGCTACTGGATTTTGCTGTATGTTCGTAACAAAAATATCATAGAAAAAGTCATGATTTTGTTATGTATTTATGGGTTATTGTAGCTGGGTGGCGAGCATTTTATGATGCGTGAATACATCGTTCGTGAACCAAACGTGTGCGCTATACATAAAATTGAATGTGTGCACATTGCATTATGTATTTGACTAATTTATTCGGTGTAACCTTGGCAATCGCGGGTACTCTTTGCTTGTGAGCTCAGATGTACCGGATTTTATTTGGTTTGATTGTGCAAGAAAAGTAAATGAAAAACGCAATAAGGTTTTAGTTTTTCGTTATAATATATATGTGTTTGTATTTAAAATATTTTGATAGATTTTTTACAAAGATTAGTTTACCTTGATGAGGCTGGTAGCTCGCTGTCTTCACTTGAACTCGGTCAAAAAAAAAGTGTTAGCAGAAGCAAAACGGTTTTGAGTCCGAACCATCGGACCATATAAATCAGGGGAAAATTAACGAGAAAAAATGTTTATCCGGCGGGAAAATATAATGGTAGAAATTGAGTGAAAGTGTTAGTATGCATGTGTGTGTAACTTGTGTGTGCTTATCTGCACACACACACACACATACAATTATATGAGTGCCGTGAATAAGTGTGACCGCTGCACATTAGGGCGGGTCGTTTAATCGTGGTTGATTTGAGTTTTAGGCATAGAGGCCTAAACATGCCGCCCCCCTTGCGGTACGCAACATAGCCAAAACGAGTAAAAACTTTGAGCTACCAGCGTCACGTACATACATATGAAGAAACTTAAGAATATTGAATACCGCTGTCCTCTGTCACCATTGCCAGGATCTTGCACCAACAGTATCGTTCCTCATCACCTCTCTTAACCTAGAAGGCTGGGGGAGAAAATGTTTTACATTACAAAAATATATACGTGGTTATCTTTCAATGCACTCTAATATCGTAAAAAAAAGAAAGGGGATACAATTTTTAACTTCTTATTTATCTTTATTACATTTTTTTTTTGTATATATATTTTTAATTTGATTTGTATATATATATTTTTAATTTAAAAAGATGGGCGGCACGCCCCGGCCAGAGTCCACCCAAAGATGGTGCTCTGTGCCACTAGGGGGCCAAATGTCTGGGGTAATAACCCGGGCAGCACTATGTCGGCGTATACATCCGCGCCGAGTGCCAGGCGGATGGTTGATGTCGCAAAAAATTTTGGGTCAGCAAGCTTGATGTGGGTGTACGGTGTTGCGACTGCTGGATCCACATTTGTGGTGGGCGATATCCCAAGCGCGCGCTTTACTACAAGGGCGTGAGTTGCCACCCGCTTGTTCTGCCCGTGTTTGCCGCGAAGACAGAGGAAGCAGCCCCTTTGTCCCCCAATGCGCGTCTCCGGAAGCCCCAGCTCCTCGACCAGGTCTGCTGCGATGACGGTATTAGGCGTACACGCGTTTATAAGTGCGCGGACCAGATGAAGGCGCCCTCCTGCTTCCACCTTCACAACGGCCGTCGGCGCAATTGCAATGGTGGGTTGCAGCGACGGCGCGACGATTGCGCTCCGAAACGTCGAATTATGGGATAGCTGGCGAGGCCTAGTCGCCAGTCTATCGTCGTGGCGGGGTTTTTTCGTTGGATGCAGGCGGAAAGGCCGTGTTTCCGCTCTGCGTTGGTTGGTCCCACTGCAGGGAGGGAGTCGTCTCTTATTGTTTACTCTTTCATGGTGTAGTAGAGGCCGGAAAGACCGTGTTTCCGGTCCCCTTGGGGTCGACGAGCGGAGAGGCCTAGTCTCCGCTTCGCCCTCTGTAGCTTCCCTTTCGCGATCTGGACGGAAAGGCCTCGATTCCGTTCCAGAGTCCGACGCGTATAAGGAGAGTGTGCCATCTGCCTCGGCTTCTTCTACTTGGACACTCCAAGGCTTATTGGGGCTTTCGATTATTTCTTTCCGTGGGGCCCTCCAGGACTCGCGTTTGCTTGGTGAGCTGTCCTCTAGATGGAGTGTAGTGTGGTGCTTCTCTCCACACCGGCGGCATCTTCCTTCGCTTTGGCACTCTTTAATTTGATGCCCTATTGCCAGACAATTAGTACAGAAGCGCCCCAAGAGCGCTTCGCGCATGCGCTCCTCCACTGATTTGCTGCGGTACACCGGGCAAAGGCGGATTGGGTGCCTGGCATCACAAAGCCGGCATGTTTGTGGAAAACGCTGTCCACTTTTCTCGGCTTTTTTACGGAGCGTAGTATAACGAGTCATTGTTGCTAAAAATTAAGGGTTTAGAAATACAATACGTTTTTAACACGCTCCTGTTCATGAAATTGGGTTGGGTGGCGAGCGATATTTCCATTCATTACATGGAATTGTAGTAAAAATTTGATTGGGTTGGGCGGCGAGCGATATTTCCATTCATTACATGGAATTGTAGTAAAAATTTGATTTAGGCAAGTGCGATTTTGGCCTTATAAAGCTACACAATTATTTCTTGTGTGAGCGTGGTGTAATTCTCGTAATAAGTTATGGCAATTGGCTAATGGGCAGCACTGGTGTCGTTGCCCAGAGTTGCAAATATAAATGCTGAATATAAGTTGGGAGATTTTTAGGGGTTTAGCCAAGCTTGGCACCCAATTTCTACCCACCCGAAAAAGTTTGAATATCACTGGCATAGAACGAGCGCAGGGTGATTCGCATGCGAATTAACGCAACTACCAATCTTAGTTTCTTTTGCGTTAATGATGTCTCTTGGACATGATGAATAATTAGAATATAGGTTATTCTTTATAAGATTGGTGATTTTGCCATACAAGTGAAAGGTGTGTACAAAAAAAAAACCATCTAACATGAGCACACTATAAAAAATTGCAGGTTATTGAGAGTGGGTGCTAAGTGTTATACTTGCTTTCATTTGTGGAACGAATGTATATACAGAATGCCATTGAGGGAAATTCACTGAATTATTCATTCAGCTGAATTTTCTGTATACCATCGTTGCGATGTCAATTGAAAGTCAATTTCCCTTCACACACCATGAGGTAAAAACGGGGTAAGTAGTATTTCCTTTGACTTTTTCATTTTTACTCTTGTTAATTTTTTTATTCTTTTACATGGTGCTATGCAGATATTGCAAGACAATTTTATGGAAAAATTAATGCACTATCTCTCAATGAATAGTGGCACAACGTCGAATTTCATGCTTAGGACTGACATTGTGAAAAGTAGGTGAATTTTAAGAATTCCGTTTAAGGGAAAAATATTAAATTTGTATCACTTTCAGTATTAACGTTTCTAGTAACTGAAATGCCCAAATATATCCAACCATACATGGAACGTATTCTACCAATTATATGGCAGCTGCTAACACAGGTCGCAGATGTTTATGTTAAAGTCACTGTTAATCAAATTGAGCCGAATCCATTTCCTATCTCGGAATCTGTTGAAGATGATGAACTCACCAATTTTTCAACAATGATTATTCAAATTTTTGAATTTATTCAGTGCATTATTTGCGCTGGTAAATTTCGTACCGTCATCAAATGTGTTAGCCGATTTGATTTATATTGCAATTGTATACATACAAGTGCCTGAAGAGCAAATTGAAGACTGGAATGACGATCCCGAAAAATTTGTTGATGACGAGGAAGAAGATGGCGTGGAATTGACAATGAGACTGTGTGGGCAAGATGTTTTAAGTGTAAGTGTGTGCAGCATTTCTAACATATGTGCGTAAACATAAAGAAAACTAAATTTATTATTTTTTCGGACTAAAGGTTCTATGTGATGAACTTGGTGCCAAAGTGTTACCGGCATTGCAAGAAGCTCTGGGTCGTCATATGAATGTAGCGGAAGCTGAAAAAACCGCTCGCAATCCGCATTGGTGGAAAATTCAGGAAGCTTGTATGGTTGCAGTACATGCATACCGAGAACTTATTCTAGAGACTGAAGATCAGTTCGATTTGTTGAATTATCTTACACTTGTACGCAATTTGTTAAACTATCAGGAGTCTCCACATTTGGTCGGTCGTGCCTTGTGGACTCTGAGCACTTACTCCAAATCAAAGCTTTACAATCCGCAAATGTTGGAGGAAATTTTGGTGGCAACCATACAAAGTTTGTCACCTGAAAAATCCATAGTAATGAAAATTAGCGCAGTAAGGTGTGTTTTAATAAGAATCTTAATTCCATTCAGCATTAGTTTTAAATATCGATTATTTTATATATAAGGGCCATCCATGGATTTGTGCAAGCACACGAAAAAATCGGATGGAGATCAACGAGCTTTGATTCAAGCAAAACTACCTGGTTTCGTAGATGGTATTCTTGAAGTGATACCCGGTTGCAAATCATCAGTACTAACACTGGTTTTGGAATGTTTGACAACAATTATAACGGTAATATTTTTGTAAACTTACTTTTTCTTTAGTAACTGACAATCGTTTTTACATATGTGCAGTTCGATCCTTCATTTGCTGCTCACGCGCAGTCAAAATTAATTCCTTTGACTATCGCTGTTTTCTTAAAATACCCAGAAGATCCATACATCTTGGAAATCGTTCAAGATCTTATTAAAGCACTTCTACAAAATCCTATGTGTTTGCAACCACTGCAGGAGAAATTTATTCCGACTATTGTTAGCATACTCCCATTGCAAGGAGAAGAAGCAAACTCATCCAAACAAGATATTGCATTAGATGTATTGACAACAATTGTACGATATTCCAAAGCACCATTGTCTGCGGCGCTTGTGGATAATGCTTTCCCGGCAATGGTGCATTGTGTTCTGCATTCTGACGATAATGCTGTAATGGTGTCTGGCGGAGAATGTTTGCGAGCATTTATATTTGTTTCCCCCGAACAAATTTGCGCCTATAAAAATGGAGAAGGTCTAAACTATGTCATGCAATTGACCACAATGTTACTAAATCCAATGAATAACGAAATGACAGCTGGTCAAGTGGATCGTTTAGTTATAACAATCATTACCAAAATGGGTAATATGCTGGGCGAAAATGTAGATCTGCTCTTAAAGGCCGTAATCAGCAAAATGCAACTTGCGGAATGTCTAAAAGGGATCATGAGTTTGGTGGTGATTTTTGCCCATCTCTTCCTCACTCAAATGGACGCAGTGCTTAACTCTCTATCAACAGTGCCTGGCCCTACAGGTGAACCTGCCATGCAATTTGTATTCAGCAATTGGCTAGCTAAGCAAACTTCATTCTTTGGCACATTTGAACGAAAGGTAAGGAAATAGTTTCATCATTTTTTCATTAGAAAACGTTCTTATAATATTTTTTTTTTTTTTAAATTTATTTTGTGTTAAGGTTACTACAATGGCCCTTTGCAAGCTTTTTGAATACGATGTTACCACCCAAGATAATCGTCTTACTTCCATCACTGTTAAGGAGCAAGTTATGACTGAAAACAATAGCACGCGCGTGAAAACAAGATCACAAGCGACAGCTGCACAACAGTGGGCTTCCATACCTGCATTAGTGAAAATTTTTAAGCTTCTCCGTATTGATAGATCTTCGCAACGAAATCTCAGCGGCCGGACGCATTGATGTGGCCGGAACCGATGGCTTCATGAATATTCATCTGATTGATGCCGTGCTCCTTGACCGTAATGGACTGCAGCATCCCCTCGAACAGTTCATGGTGCGACCACGGATGATTCGACAAATACACTCACCCGCTCATCCAGAGGCCGAAAGTGCGATTCAAGATTGGTTGGATTATGGACGCAGGCCAGCTAGGAAACCTTCACAACAACGTAAAGGTAAAATGATGTTCAAACAAAAAAACGCGCAGAACAACGACACAAGGAAGGGGTTGAGTGAGATACAAAAGAAGAAAGGCGACGCATGAAAAACTTTCATCTCTAGATTGCACATTGCATATAAAAAGACAAGTATGTATTTTATTCAATTAGTATTTAAATAGTTACTAAGTACTTTTCATAAACCAAACCTTAAGAGTTAAATGCAACTTAAAATTCAGGATTTCAATTATTCAAATAAATATTTGTTTTATCATAAACGAAGAACTATTCCACAAACTAACCGGTGGATGGGCATAAATTAGAGTTTGGCCAGTATTGCGAATGTTTGATAAGACCGTAAGCCCATTAGTGACTCTAAATATTGATTGCGCCATGCAAAGTTACATCTCTCATTACATAATGATTTGTTATGGAATACATAAATAAGTAAATCTGCCTAATACTTACATATGCACGCATATATATCGATACCATCTACATAAATGCATACATATATTGATAAACATATGATATTGAATATCATATCATTCGTATTACTGGATTGCGATGCTCGTCTTCATGCATAACCATTATTAATAGTTTACCAGTTCAAAAAAATTGCACCTTTCGATAAAGTGCAACAGCAAACAAATGCGTATGTACGAGTATGTTTCTTCTTTCTTAATTTCTAATTTTCAAATGAACAGTGTAGCGTCAAATGAACAAGCTGCACCTACGTTCATTTGTAATATGTAGACATTTTATAATTCAGCCTAATCTTGTTGTACCTACTTACGCAGAAAACCCACAGAGGGTTTGGGTCATAATCGCAATGCAATTTGATATTATATTTATTCGGACATAAATACGAGTGTTGCATGTACGCACATATATTGAATACTTTATTTAAGTATCCCCTCTTTTAACCTGATTGGTTTTATTGTCAAAAAATTACAATCGAAATGCTAGTCGCGATTACATAGTGCTTTGCTTATTTGCGCAAATTTAGAAAAAATATAAAAGGCCGAGTGCATTGCTGATCATTTAAGCGCAAGCATATTATCGTAAAATAGTAGATTAATATTATGAAGAGAAATTTGGTATTATATAGTTAAAAATATCAACATTTGAAGTACAAATATATTTCTCCTAAACTTTTGATATAACGGCTTTTATGAAAGTGCGTATCTCGTTTTATGAAGTTCTTTAAGAAAAATAAAACGCGTTTTTGGTACCAACGTTTAAATTAAGATGATACAAATTAAAATTGATAACGTCCTTGGTACGTCACTGTATATAAGAGTACATAAAAAATTAAGTTTTGGGATAACGAGTTGTGCGATTCGTATAAATATTTTTTGCGATAATATGAAGGCATTGACTATTATTAATGATAAGTAAATTCTCGCTTGGATATATTTATTATTGTTTGAAATAACTTTGGTGAAGTAGGAATAACGATTGGGCGTTTTGCTTCGAGTCAAAGTAAAGTGGACTTTAAAGCTAATTGCAGTTTTTTTTTTTTTTTTTTTTTTTTTTTTTTTTTTTTTAATACGCAGAATATTATAGATTATCCTCTTTTATGACAACAAAATCTCCTACCTGCAAGTTGTCTTGTGGATGCTTCCATTTGATGCGTTTTTGCATCTCTACTAGATACTCTGCCTTCCATCTTTTACAAAAACCTTGGTGCAGGGCTTTGAGCTTTTGCCATCGGTTTATTATGGATGCAGGGTTCTCATTGATCTCTGGTTCTGGTGGAGCTAATAAGTGCCCACCAACTAAGAAGTGGCCTGGGGTAAGCGGCTCCAGGTCAGATGGGTTATTTGAAGAGGGACTTATTGGACGAGAGTTGAGACAAGACTCAACTCTACATAAAAGAGTCATAAATTCTTCGAAGGTGTATTTGTAGTTCAATGCTATTTTCTTAAAATGGCTCTTAAAGCTTTTCACTCCCGCCTCCCACAGTCCGCCCATGTGTGGAGCTGCAGCGGGGATGAAATGCCATGAAAGCAATTGATGCGCGTACCTGGACAAGGTGCTGTTACGTGCTTCAATCATGAAAGCTTTAGCTTCGGATCGTAAAGATCGAGAGGCTCCGACAAAATTAGTGCCGTTGTCGGAATACATATTTTGTGGGCAACCTCGTCTGGCTGTAAACCGGGCAAAAGCTGCCAAGAAAGACGCTGTACTTAGGTCAGTAGTGGCTTCAAGGTGTATGGCTTTAGTTGCGAAGCACACAAATAAGCAGACATAGCCTTTTGAGATTCGACATCCTCTCCCGCGATAGCTTTTGATGTCAAATGGTCCTGCGAAATCCACTCCGCTGTTTGTAAATGCCCGAGAATAGGTGGTGCGTTCCTGGGGCAGGATTCCCATAAGCTGGGTTTGGGTCCGTTTTTTGTGGATGGTGCAGACCTTGCAGTTGTGGATGACTGAGCGTATCATATTTTTTACCCTAGGAATCCAGTATTGGGTACGGATGAGGCGCAACATCAGCTGATTTTCTCCGTGCAAAGATACTTTGTGGATGAACTGGACGATGAGACGGGACAACCTGCAGTTATATGGCAGTATAATGGGATGGCGCTCATTGTAGGCCAAATCCAGAGACGCGCCTAGACGACCACCAGCCCTTATGACTTCCGATTCATCAATGAATGGGGATAGGGGGAGAATTTCGCTTTTTCCGTTGATCGATCCACCTGATCTAAGGCTCCTATATTCTTCACCAAAGTGTTGTCTTTGGGAAAGCTGTATCAAGCGTTGAGTCGTTGCTTTAATTTCATTTGCTGAGATTAGGCAAGACTTTGCTTGGAAAGACGATTTTGTTTTGGAGTGAGCTCCCCGGCAAAATCTCATAATATATGAGATAACCCGCAAAGCCCTCGGTAAATCTGAAAATCGATCAAGTAGGTCGCTAAAATTCTGTTTATCGATTGTAACTGCATGTGCTTGAACCCTTTTCTCTTCAATTTGCGTTTTGTAGTCTGAATTTTGTGTGGGCCAATTGGAGCTATCTTCTTGTAGCCAAGAAGGGCCTTGCCACCACAAGCAATTGTTGACTAGTTCATATGCTGGAAGTCCTCTGCTTGCCAAGTCAGCTGGGTTTGATGCTGAGTCAACATGTGACCAGTTTTTTGTACCGACCTTTTCAACGATTTTTGTTATTCTATGGGCGACGAAGGTCGACCATGAGCAAGGTGGCTTACGTATCCACGCGAGAACGATTGTGGAGTCTGTCCACAGGTATACTTTGACATGTCCCAAGTCAAGACTCTCCGTCACAGATTCAATTATTTCTGCTAGCAGCACGGCGCCGCAAAGTTCCAATCGTGGTAACGAGATAGTCTTGACCGGGGCTACCCTGGTTTTTGCTAGTAGTAGACTTACTTCGACCCTTGACTGGTGCCTAACACGTAGATATACTGCTGCACCATACGCTTTTTCTGATGCGTCACAGAAACCGTGCAATTCTACTTCGTTTGTTGGTGAATAGTGTACCCAACGAGGTATTCGAATGTTATTAATTTCGTCGTATTGATGTATGAAATTATTCCATCGCTCGAGAGTGGTCGGGGTTACTGCTTCGTCCCAGTCCGTTTTTTCAAGCCAAATATTCTGCATCAGCATTTTGGCGACAATTATGATAGGAGCGAGCCAGCCTAGAGGATCGAATAATTTGGCGATGGCCGAGAGGATCGTTCTTTTTGTGACGGCAATACCCCCTTCCAATGGCCTCGTCATAAAGTAAAATAAGTCCGTGCGGGCATTCCATCGTATGCCCAGAGCCTTTACTGCGCTCGTTTCTTCGAATTCCAAAAAATCTTCAGAAAGTAGATCGATTTTTGGAATATCTTTTAGGAGATCTTCACAATTGGCAGTCCATTTCCGTAATGGAAAACCGGCTGACTGCAATACGTGAGTTATTTCATTTCTGGCTTTTATTGCAGAGTCGATACTATGTCCTCCCGCCAGTACATCGTCAACGTACATATACTTTCTCAAAATGTTAGAGGCTATGGGAAAGGAGCTTTCTGTATCATCAGCTAATTGTAAAAGTGTCCTTATCGCGAGATAAGGAGCACAATTTATACCGAAAGTAACAGTCCTTAGCTCGTAAAGACTGATTGGTTCGGTTGACTTTGCGCGAAAAACTATGCGCTGATATTTCGTGTATTCGTCATGTACCAGAATTTGGCGGTACATCTTCTCTATGTCGGTATTGAAAACGTATTTGTATAATCTCCAACGCAGGATTATAATAGGAAGATCTGCCTGTAGCACTGGCCCTGGAAGGAGCACATCGTTGAGGCTTATGCCATTAGCCGTTGGACTTGAGGCATTGAAGACCACCCGGACTTTCGTTGAGCTGCTCTCCGCCTTGATGACAGCATGATGCGGCAGGAAATAGTGATCGGAGGAATCTGCAGGTATAATTTGATTCACCTTTGACATATGTCCTAACGACTCGTATTCCGTTAACAACCTATTATATTCATTTTGCAGATCTGGATTCTTCTCAAGTCGCGTCTCATTTCGATAAAATTGCGAGCAGGCCCTTTTGAGTGATGGCCCCAGGCAGGTATTTACTAGGAAATCCTGTTTAAAGGGTA
This sequence comes from Philophylla caesio, assembly GCA_963971545.1. NCBI lineage: Eukaryota > Metazoa > Arthropoda > Insecta > Diptera > Tephritidae > Philophylla > Philophylla caesio. Next base: position 154,774,649 of record OZ020604.1, on the reverse strand, counting down.
AGGCCACTACGTATTTTCCAGAATCGTTTCTTAGGGTCGTAGTTTTGTATAGCGTCTCACAATATTTATCCTCTTCGCTTTGGCTTCGGCTTTTCGGTAAGTCCTCTACTTCCCAGAAAGAGGTGAGTTGCTTATCCAGTGCAACTTCACTGAAATATGAGGCTATATTGTTAGTTGGACTTGTTATGGCCGTGCGGCCTGTTAATATCCAACCGAACACTGTTTGCTGAGCGAGAAGCGTACTAAGTACGTTCTTCTTCAGACCGCTCAAAATAATTTCGGGATAGATGTCTCCCCCAAGTACCAGGTCCACTGGTTCATTAACAAAGAACCTTTTATCTGCCAAAACTAAGTCTGGAAATGCTTGTTGAGTTAAGGCGCTAATCGGTGTAGTTGGGAGATTTCCAGTTAGTTGTGCTAATACAAGCACAGTGGCATTCAATCGAAAGAGTGGGTCAACTGGTGACCGCAACTCTATTTTGCACGCTTCTCTAACCTGCGCAGATACCGAATTTGAAATGCCTGACACTTGGGCATGCATTCTTGTTGATGGCAGGTTGATTCTTCGTTTGAGTCTTTCTGTTATGAATGAACATTCAGACCCGGAATCAATAAGAGCGCGTGCTGAAAAAGCTGTGCCGTTCAGTTGTATATGTACGCGAGCTGTTCCCAGCAGTACGCCTGTGTTTGTGTTTGCATGGCATGACTGTATATTTGGGTTTTCAGCCGTTTTTGCCTTTGAAGAATCTCGCCATGCTAGAGCTTGCTTAGATGTTGACGGCATATCATCTGAAGGGCTCGTAGGCGTTCGGCGAGGCGGTGCCTTTGGCTGAATTGTCTGTAAATGAAGGAGCGTGTTATGTCGCGAGTGACACGTATTGCAATTGAATGCGCTAGTGCATCTTGACACAGTATGTCCAAAGCTTAGACAATTCAGGCAACCGTTGTTCTTCTTCACGAATTCGATTCTGTCAGCTGGTGTCAGCCTTAGAAATCGGGAACAGCTGCGTGTTTTGTGCTCATTGGATTTGCACATTTTACATGTAGAAGTGGTCATGCTTGACTGGTAGGCGCCAAGTCGTTTAGCAGGGACTTCAGTGGGCTGTCGTTTTATTTGCGACCTTGGTGCTCTGACAGCTTTGGAGTCTTTTAGCCCTGTTAAGGTTTCTAATGTTTGAAACCTATTTGAAAGGAACCGGTCCATTTCTTCCCACTTCGGTATATCATTTTTGTGGTCTATGGTCTGTTCCCATAGAGCCAGCGTACTTTCGGGAAATTTCGTTGAGCAAAGATAAATTACAATTGCATCCCAATTCGAAATGTCAATCTGATGACTGGATAGGGACGATAGGCAATTATTAATATCTCGCTGCAACCTTTTAATCGAGCTACCACACTCATTTTCTATTGAATGTAAATTAAAAAGTAATTTTAATTGTGTATTTACGAGTATACGCTTATTTTCGTATCTCTCATACAGATTTTTCCAGGCAGTTTGGAAGCCTTCATTGGTGAGTGGACACTTTCTCACGATATCTTTGGCCTCTCCTTGAGTCTTATGGTTGAGGTGAAATAGTTTCTCAACCGGAGTGAGGCGCTTGTTCAGGATGTATATGGCCGTGAACATATCACGGAAAGACGGCCACGACTCATAATCTCCTTTGAACACGTCCGTATCACACGGAGGAAGGTGGATATTGTGTTCGCGTACCGGAAGAGAGAGGAGATCTTTTTCATCCTTTTCTGTTTTTTCAAGCGCCTCCAATTGAGAGGCTATTGCAGACATACATTTTATATAGCTGGCAAAGGAAGTTTTGTATTTCTTCCGAATTGCCTGATTGTCTGCTTTGGACAACCCCTCCGCATTACTCAGATTGTCGTGTCCAAGTTTTGTCTTCTCCCAGAGAGCTTTTAACTCCTCTTGCTGAATGGCAAGACCATGTTTGTTTTGATCTGAGGCGGATGTGCTGCTAAAATCTGCGTCGAATTCAATTATCGATTCTGCTAGACGTATGAATGCTTCCATTTTTCTTTTAAATAACTATTAGCTAGTATGGAAGCTTTATTAACTTATATTAGAATTTATTCTGTAGCAAATTTTCAAAACCAAAATCGGCACAAGCCTGTCAACGAAGCTGATATTCGATATCGCTTGTCTATTTCGAGAGAGTGAACCAAACAAAGTTAAAATATATGAGGTTGTTTATATTTATAATATTTTTTCAACTCTTTATTCAAATTGATTATTTTTGTGTACTTATGTATATTGTTTGCTTGCAGAAGATGTGTACAATTCTGAGAAGTGCTCGCCACCCAACTGTGTTAACAAATACGTGTATCGGTACTATAAATGTCGAGGAATATAAACGTAGTATGTAGATAGTGCAACGTATCAACGTGAAAAAACGGCGTTTAAAATACAATAATATGCAACGCGTTTGTCTACTGTGCAACGAATAAATTCTTCGAGTTTATGCGACTTTAAATACAAAAATGTTGCCTAAAACTGTGTGTGTGTGTGCAAAGTGGCAATGTGATGTGCAACGTTTGACTATAATATGCAGCGTGTTCTCCAAACCAAAGTGTCAATCGAGTGTGCAACGCATCAAAGTGAAACGAAAAAATTTAGAACGCACACGTTGATATACGAGTTTGTGTGTTTTAAAATGGAAAACTCTAATTATGTGTATGTATAAAAGTGCATAAGCGTAAATGCTTATTGGTTGAACAAACAACCAAAAGACAAAAAAAATAGGTTATGTACCTTATTAATGTGCAGTGTCATAAAATGAAAAAAAGAAATGCATTCGCTTTGCAATGAAGTGGTCACTTGGATAAATAAAAATGTGTATTTATTAAAAAAGAGGAATTTTTCCCAAATAAAAATGTGGAGTAAATTTAAAAAAAGGGTTATGTACACTCGTATATCCACTGTGCTGTAGTGATGTGATGCGTTGCACTGTGATTGTTGGCACTAGTACTGCACAATTCTGTTAGTAAAATAAAATGCACCAATAATGTGTTTCTAACGAACTCGCGATACGTTGCACGCGCATATGCTCACTTTTTAACAATTTTGTTTTTTGTGTTTATATTTTAATATATGACTCGAAAGTGCGATTGAAGTGATAACCACGTACCTTGTTCAATGTAGACGGTGACAAAATAATGTGGCAAGTGTTGCGTTGTGGTTGATCACAGTGATGGTGTTGTGTTGAGAAAAATGTTGGTGTTCTGTGGCAGGTGGTGTGGCAAGTGCTGTGTGAAGTGTTGCGTTGTGGCTGATCAAGAAGTGATGGTAATGTGTTTTTGAAAAATGTTGGTGTTGTGGCGATTAACTGGTGCGCAAAACGATGTAGTTGATTAAAATGATGGTGTTGTTATCTTCGTGGACTGTATTTTTTTGTTGAATAAACTGGCTGATTTTTCTGAGGTGAAGTGTAAAATTTCAGTTCTTCTCGGCGAAGAAAGGACCATGTAAAATCGCGGGTACTCTTTGCTTGTGAGCTCAGATGTACCGGATTTTATTTGGTTTGATTGTGCAAGAAAAGTAAATGAAAAACGCAATAAGGTTTTAGTTTTTCGTTATAATATATATGTGTTTGTATTTAAAATATTTTGATAGATTTTTTACAAAGATTAGTTTACCTTGATGAGGCTGGTAGCTCGCTGTCTTCACTTGAACTCGGTCAAAAAAAAAGTGTTAGCAGAAGCAAAACGGTTTTGAGTCCGAACCATCGGACCATATAAATCAGGGGAAAATTAACGAGAAAAAATGTTTATCCGGCGGGAAAATATAATGGTAGAAATTGAGTGAAAGTGTTAGTATGCATGTGTGTGTAACTTGTGTGTGCTTATCTGCACACACACACACACATACAATTATATGAGTGCCGTGAATAAGTGTGACCGCTGCACATTAGGGCGGGTCGTTTAATCGTGGTTGATTTGAGTTTTAGGCATAGAGGCCTAAACATATTGATATATTATAATTCGGCTAACTATGTACTAGGCAACCCTGGTAAGTTGGCTTCCACTCTTAGTGATGTGCACACAAATGAAATTGTTACAAATACGTTTTGGGTAAATGTACAAACAAAGAAAATTTTTTTTTTTTTTTTTTTTATTATTCGACCTAATCGTGAAAAAAATGTCGGTGAATTGTTTATATGTGAACAAAAAGTTGTATTATTACTTCGTTTAGATTTAACTTAATTAGGTGTGGTAAATATGTGGAATCTATACCTATCCTGCCACCCAAAGAAATTGCAGCAAAGCGAGCAACCTTCATGTAATTGCTAGCGGACAACAGATGTCGCCAGTGATGCGTAGAAATGTCTCTTGTATGGTAAAGAGTTGGATACGTAAGAGTTTTGATACAAAAGAGGTGTTGGATTTACCCTATTTTAAATTTACTATGATGAGTTCTATTACTCATTCTTATTAAATAATTATTCGTTTTTTTTTGTTTTTTTTTTAAATGTGGTGTATTCACATCTGCACTATGATTGATGTAATTTGCTACGAGTTAAATACTCATGCAATGCACTTAAAAACCCGCCCAAGTGGTTATATACATGCTTCGAAAGGAACTACCAGACTTAATATTAAAATAAGTACTTATTATTTCTTGCATCCAGCAGGTACTTGTATTCATTAATCGGAGTACAAAAAAATACTCGGTTTTACGAAGAGTACTCATCAAATTTGGGACAGGTAGAAGTACTCATGCAGTGTATTCGATTATTTACAATCGATACACCATCGACTAATACGTTTGTGGAGATTTTGCTGACTTCCGTCAATGGCAGTCAATTCATTCGCAAAGAAATAAAAAACGTGCGGTTTAGAGTTGCAGGTAAGTAAAAAAAGGAAATTTTACTCATTTGAATGTATATCACATATCTGTAATTAGGTTTGTACTCGTACTTCTCCAGTAAGAATTATCCAGTAAAGAAATTTCTTAGAATTTGACAACGTTCGCTCTCAGAGTGAAAAATATACCAAAAAGTACAAGAACGGAAAACCAGTAAAAACTTGCAAGTTTGACGAACAGCTGATTGAATTTTTGTCCGCATCCAAATATACAAAATGAAAAACGTTGCATTAGTGTTTTCCTGAAACATTCCACTAACGAAGCTTAACCAAAGGAACGTGTACTTGCTTCTTGCATGTTTGATACCCACATTTTATAATTTTCGCCTTTAAAACTCTTAAACAAAAATTTCCAAATTATCCAAATTGCAATCAGCTGCTTTTGATCAGCTGTTTTTCCACTTGCAAGTTTTTACTGGCAAAAATTTGTCCAGTAAAAATTATCAACTTCCCCTCAAAACGAAATGTCAATTCGCTCTCTCGATTTCCCCTACTTTGCAAGTTTCTTGCAAGTTTTTGCGTACAAGAACGCCAAAACGTGATAGTTTGTAACAATTGTTACAAACTATTGACATCGAGAACACTACTATTATATTAATATTTCCTCCAATTACAGAGATTGAAAAGGCGTTAAATATTTTGAGTTTGTTGGTCGTGAAATACAAGATAACTTAATTTACCTAGTGGTCACCATGTGAAAGACAGATACATATGTGCATACATGTGGAAAACAAAGATGTGTACACTTGAATACACACATTTTGCTGTTAAGATCGGCCAACATTGGTCATGAGGTATTATCAGGTGGAAGAATTCTGTCTTCGCGATGGTCAACCCTTCCAGTTAAGCGATTTAGTAATTGATATAATACATTGGCGTATACATAAATAAGCATTGATTCTTTATATTATTTTAGACACGCATTTCTACATGGAAGGGAAGGTGGACAACCTTTAAGCAAACCATTTTGAGATCCCGGAGCGGTTTTGGGTGATACAATTGAAATCGACTCGAAAGACAGTTCTGATGAGTGAATATCATTACATGACCCAAGCACCGACCGCACCCTGCATGTAATCACGGTATGATCTTATGAATTATATCTTGGGTAAAGGTTTGTATTTAAAATTACCGTGCAGATGAAGATTAAATTAATATATGTACTATTTTAGGCGAATCATGTAGCGCCATTACATCGAGAACACTGTATAAGTGGGCAGAAAACACGGAACACCGCAACTGACAAATGGTCAGCGAGCATTGGCGTTTACCTTTTGTTGGTTGCAACTAGTACACTGCGCGAAATTATAAGGAGCCGATCGAGCGCCGCATCGATATGTCGATGATCGCCTACGGCATGGCCATTTCGTGCAGCTGGGTGAGCGTCAAGGCCGCTATCCATCACATCCAAAAACAGGCGCAGTAAAACAATGTCTGCTAGACAACGATTGATCATATATATATAAATTTAAAGGACCAGCAGGTAACTTCTTATATTTCTTCATGTGTTCGCATGCACAAGAGCCAAAATTATTTCTCAGGCGTTAAGTTGCGAATACATATGTACACACACAGACATACGTTTATACGAGTATGTGAATATATATAGATGGCTCAACCCAGCCAGAGTAAGGCAGAACGTATCTTTGGATGCACACCACACCTAGCTGCCACGTAAATTTCTGTTTGTTAGAATGTAAAGATTGGTATTTATCTTATTGAAATTATTGCTTGAAACTGGACAAATGTTCGGAAATAAATAACTAATTGGCAGTACAAATGCAGGTTTTGAGGAGGCAGTAAACTGATTGATTCACACCAACATAAACTTTTGTAATGGTGCTTTTTTTTTTTTTAAAACCATTTTTAAATAAATGAGTAAAAGTTATTAAAGTAAACTTGCTTTGATTATAGTACCATTTGGTTTTTACGTTTCAATTTGAGTTGCAGTATGGATGCGTGGTGTGTACGTATGTGCATCCATTCTCTTTTAGATATGTATGTACGTGGGTACGTAGAAAATCAGTGAGTATGTGCAAGAGATAGATCCGATGTAAACAACCCAAGAATTACATTAAATGATCAAAATGACAGTGAATGTAAACTCGTGTCAAAAAACGTTAGGATTGCTAAAGGTAGTAGTCTAGTAATATTATTCAACTTAAAATTGAACTAATAACAGCCGTACGTTAGTAGTTTTATTAGTAGTGTTGGCTTTTATAAGAGTATATTTAATTCCTCTCGAATTGGTGGGAGCAGAGTGAGAATACTCTGAAATATTGCTGAATGAAAACAAATTTAGAAAATTTTAGCAAACGGCTCTTTGTCTTTTAAAATAGCAATGCAAGATTTTGGCTTCTTCGCTTTCTCCTCCACCATTGTTGCATCAAAGATTTGTGTATGTTCAATTGATCATGATTCAATTCAATTATTTGTCCCATTTTTCAGACAGAGGTAGTAAAGAAGTAGGAAACTAGTAGCGAAATGCGGTGTGAACCGTGCATGTTAATTAATTTTTCTTTAACTCAATATCAATTTTATCTATCAAAATAAGAGGGCTCCAGCAAACTTAAAATGTGTACATACCTCACTACGATTTCAAACCCCTTTATTTCCATTTTTTTTTTTTTTTTAAAAAGAGCGCAACACTGGCTACCGTCAATAACATTAGTTTGAAGGCATCTCGATTTTCGAATAAAAGATCTGACGATGGTCGGTTTCATATTACCAGATCGACCCGGGAGGACCCGGTAAAGAACCATCACCTGATATTGACATGTAGGTTAAAGGGTTATGGTTGTTGTTTAACATATAGTTAGCCAGGGTGTGGAATTCTGCAGATCAAGGAAGTGGAATGAATAAGGTTCCCTTTTTTTTTTTTTTTTTTTTTTTCTTTTATTGTTTAGAGTTGTTAATAGGGCGAGAAGTAGGATAAGAAGGGCTTGTGGGCTCATCTCTCTCCTTGTGCTCCAGGGAGTAGAATTAGTTTCACTAGCGGTCTTGTCACCTGCCCTCTTTCTGTGGCAATGTCCACCACACGTATTCGGTTGTCTGACCCGGGGTGCAGTCCTGTTACTCGACCCATTCTCCATTCGTTTGGGACAAGATTGTCTTCTTTAATTACAACTAAATCCCCGATTTCTATATTCTGCTTTGGGTGTTTCCACTTAACTCGCTTTTGTAGTTCAGATAGATATTCCGCCTTCCATCGCCTGCAGAAGGTTTGATGCAGGGCTTTTAGTTTCTGCCACCTATTAAGTATGGACGCTGGGGTTTCATGATTTTCTAATTCCGGTGGCGCGAGCAGATGGCCGCCCACCAAAAAATGACCAGGAGTCAGCGGCTCCCAATCAGTCGGCTCATTTGATGAGGGACTAAGCGGTCTAGAGTTGAGGCAAGACTCAACTCGGCATAATAGGGTTGTAAATTCCTCAAATGTATACTTGTGATTACAAGCGACCTTTTTGAAGTGGTTCTTGAAACTCTTGACTCCCGCTTCCCATAATCCCCCCATGTGGGGGGCAGAAGCGGGAATAAAATGCCATGTAAGTATTTGCTGGGCATATTTTGATAAGGTGCTATTGCGAGAATCAGCTATAAAAGCTTTTATTTCGGTTTTTAATGCGCGCGAAGCACCAACAAAGTTCGTTCCATTGTCGGAATACATGTTTTTTGGGCAACCTCGCCTTCCTACAAATCTAGCAAAAGCTGCTAGGAACGATTGTGTGCTCAAATCGGAGGTGGCTTCCAAATGGATCGCCTTCGTTGCGAAGCACACAAACAGGCAGACGTATCCTTTGGATACTCGACAACCGCGTCCATTGTAGGTCTTTATATCGAACGGACCCGTGAAGTCGACACCTGTATTCGTAAATGCGCGTGAAAATGTAGTACGTTCTGTAGGAAGCATACCCATAAGCTGTGATTGTGAACGTTTTCGGTAGATCGTGCAGATTTTGCAGTTGTAAATTGTTGACCTGATCAAATTTTGAACTCGAGGTATCCAATACTGGGTTCTAATCAGGCGCAACATCAATTGATTTTCACCATGCAATGATACAGTGTGGATAAACTGAACTATAAGACGAGACAATCTACTATTATATGGAAGTATAATTGGGTGTCGCTCGTTAAACGAGAGATCAAGGGATTTCCCTAATCGACCACCCGTCCTTATTATGTTTTCCTTGTCGATATATGGGTTAAGTGGCAATATTTCGCTTTTTGAATTTATTGGTTTGTTCGATTTCAATGCTAAGTATTCTTGACCATAATATTTCTTCTGTGAGATGATTATTAAGCGTTGCGTCGTTGCTTCAATTTCATGGGCTGAAATTGAGCAAGACTCCGCGTGAAAGAAAGTTTCTGCATTTGGACGAGTTCTCCGTGAGAACCTTAATACGTAGGATAAGACTCTCAAAGCCCTCGATAGATCGGAAAATCTATCAAGAATCTCATCACCGATATCGATTGTAGTTGTTGCACAGACTTGAACCCTTTTTTGTTCTACTTCAGTGCTATAGTTCGTTTCTTGTGTGGGCCAATTGGAGCTATCTTCTTGTAGCCAAGAAGGGCCTTGCCACCACAAACAATTGTTGGCTAGTTCATATGCTGGAAGTCCTCTGCTTGCCAAGTCGGCTGGGTTTGATGCTGAGTCCACATGTGACCAGTTTTTAGTTCCAACTTTTTCCACGATTTTTGTTATTCTATGGGCGACGAAAGTCGACCACGAGCAAGGTGGCTTACGTATCCATGCGAGAACGATTGTGGAGTCTGTCCACAGGTGTACCTTGAAATGTCCCAAGTCAAGACTTTCTGTCACAGATTCAATGATTTCTGCTAACAGCACGGCGCCGCAAAGTTCCAATCGTGGTAACGAGATAGTCTTGACCGGAGCTACCCTAGTTTTTGCTAGTAGTAGATTTACTTCGACTTTTGACTGGTGCCTAACACGCAGATATACTGCCGCACCGTACGCTTTTTCTGATGCGTCACAGAAACCGTGCAGTTCGACTTCATTCATTGGGGAATAGTGTACCCAACGAGGTATTCGAATGTTATTAATTTCTTGATATTGATTTATGAAACTATTCCATCGATCGAGAGTGGTCGGGGTTACTGTTTCATCCCAGTCAGTTTTTTCAAGCCAAATATGCTGCATCAGCATTTTGGCAACAATTATGATAGGAGCGAGCCAGCCTAGCGGATCGAATAATTTGGCGATGGCCGAGAGGATCGTTCGTTTTGTAACGGTGGTGCCCCCTTCCAATGGCCTCGTCATAAAGTAAAATAAGTCCGTGCGGGCATTCCATCGTATGCCCAGAGCCTTCACTGCGCTCGTTTCTTCGAATTCCAAAAAATCTTCAGAAAGTAGATCGATTTTTGGAATATCTTTTAGGAGATCTTCACAATTGGCAGTCCATTTCCGTAATGGAAAACCGGCTGACTGCAATACGTGATTTATTTCATTTCTGGCTTTTATTGCAGAGTCGATACTATGTCCTCCTGCCAGTACATCGTCAACGTACATGTACTTTTTTAAAATGTTAGAGGCTATGGGAAAGGAGCTTTCTGTATCATCAGCTAGTTGTAAAAGTGTCCTTATCGCGAGGTAAGGAGCACAATTTATACCGAAAGTAACAGTCTTCAGCTCGTAAAGACTGATTGGTTCGGTTGACTTTGCGCGAAAAACTATGCGCTGATACTTCGTATATTTGTCATGTACCAGTATTTGGCGGTACATCTTCTCTATGTCGGTATTGAAAACGTATTTGTATAATCTCCAACGCAGTATTATAATAGGAAGATCTGCCTGTAGCACTGGTCCTGGCGGGAGCACATCGTTGAGGCTTATGCCATTAGCCGTTGGACTTGAGGCATTGAAGACCACCCGGACTTTCGTTGAGCTGCTCTCTGCCTTGATGACAGCATGATGCGGCAGGAGATAGTGATCGGAGGAATCTGCAGGTATAATTTGATTAACCTTTGACATATGTCCTAACGACTCGTATTCCGTTAACACCCTATTATATTCATTTTGCAGATCTGGATTCTTGGCAAGTCGCGTTTCATTCCGATAGAATTGCGAACAGGCCCTTTTTAGTGATGGTCCCAGGCAGGTATTTACTAGGAAATTCTGTTTAAAGGGTAAGGCCACTACGTATTTTCCAGAATCGTTTCTTAGGGTCGTAGTTTTATATAGCTTCTCACAATATTTATCCTCTTCGCTTTGGCTTCGGCTTTTCGGTAAATCCTCGACTTCCCAGAAAGAGGTGAGTTGCTTATCCAGTGCAACTTCACTGAAATATGAAGCTATATTGTTAGTTGGACTTGTTGTAATCGTGCGGCCGGTTAATATCCAACCGAACACTGTTTGCTGAGCGAGAAGCGTACTAAGTACGTTCTTCTTCTTCAGACCGCTCAAAATAATTTCGGGATAGATGTCTCCCCCAAGTACAAGGTCCACTGGTTCATTAACAAAGAACCTTTTATCTGCCAAAACTAAGTCTGGAAATGCTTGTTGAGTTAAGGCGCTAATCGGTGTAGTTGGGAGATTTCCAGTTAGTTGTGCTAATACAAGCACAGTGGCCTTCAAACGAAAGAGTGGGTCAACTGGTGACCGCAACTCTATTTTGCACGCTTCTCTAACCTGCGCAGATACCGAATTTGAAATGCCTGACACTTGGGCATGCATTCTTGTTGATGGCAGGTTGATTCTTCGTTTGAGTCTTTCTGTTATGAATGAACATTCAGACCCGGAATCAATAAGAGCGCGTGCTGAAAAAGCTGTGCCGTTCAGTTGTATATGTACGCGAGCTGTTCCCAGCAGTACGCCTGTGTTTGTGTTTGCATGGCATGACTGTATATTTGGGTTTTCAGCCGTTTTTGCCTTTGAAGAATCTCGCCATGCTAGAGCTTGCTTAGATGTTGACGGCATATCATCTGAAGGGCTCGTAGGCGTTCGGCGAGGCGGTGCCTTTGGCTGAATTGTCTGTAAATGAAGGAGCGTGTTATGTCGCGAGTGACACGTATTGCAATTGAATGCGCTAGTGCATCTTGACACAGTATGTCCAAAGCTTAGACAATTCAGGCAACCGTTGTTCTTCTTCACGAATTCGATTCTGTCAGCTGGTGTCAGCCTTAGAAATCGGGAACAGCTGCGTGTTTTGTGCTCATTGGATTTGCACATTTTACATGTAGAAGTGGTCATGCTTGACTGGTAGGCGCCAAGTCGTTTAGCAGGGACTTCAGTGGGCTGTCGTTTTATTTGCGACCTTGGTGCTCTGACAGCTTTGGAGTCTTTTAGCCCTGTTAAGGTTTCTAATGTTTGAAACCTATTTGAAAGGAACCGGTCCATTTCTTCCCACTTCGGTATATCATTTTTGTGGTCTATGGTCTGTTCCCATAGAGCCAGCGTACTTTCGGGAAATTTCGTTGAGCAAAGATAAATTACAATTGCATCCCAATTCGAAATGTCAATCTGATGACTGGATAGGGACGATAGGCAATTATTAATATCTCGCTGCAACCTTTTAATCGAGCTACCACACTCATTTTCTATTGAATGTAAATTAAAAAGTAATTTTAATTGTGTATTTACGAGTATACGCTTATTTTCGTATCTCTCATACAGATTTTTCCAGGCAGTTTGGAAGCCTTCATTGGTGAGTGGACACTTTCTCACGATATCTTTGGCCTCTCCTTGAGTCTTATGGTTGAGGTGAAATAGTTTCTCAACCGGAGTGAGGCGCTTGTTCAGGATGTATATGGCCGTGAACATATCACGGAAAGACGGCCACGACTCATAATCTCCTTTGAACACGTCCGTATCACACGGAGGAAGGTGGATATTGTGTTCGCGTACCGGAAGAGAGAGGAGATCTTTTTCATCCTTTTCTGTTTTTTCAAGCGCCTCCAATTGAGAGGCTATTGCAGACATACATTTTATATAGCTGGCAAAGGAAGTTTTGTATTTCTTCCGAATTGCCTGATTGTCTGCTTTGGACAACCCCTCCGCATTACTCAGATTGTCGTGTCCAAGTTTTGTCTTCTCCCAGAGAGCTTTTAACTCCTCTTGCTGAATGGCAAGACCATGTTTGTTTTGATCTGAGGCGGATGTGCTGCTAAAATCTGCGTCGAATTCAATTATCGATTCTGCTAGACGTATGAATGCTTCCATTTTTCTTTTAAATAACTATTAGCTAGTATGGAAGCTTTATTAACTTATATTAGAATTTATTCTGTAGCAAATTTTCAAAACCAAAATCGGCACAAGCCTGTCAACGAAGCTGATATTCGATATCGCTTGTCTATTTCGAGAGAGTGAACCAAACAAAGTTAAAATATATGAGGTTGTTTATATTTATAATATATTTTCAACTCTTTATTCAAATTGATTATTTTTATGTACTTATGTATATTGTTTGCTTGCAGAAGATGTGTACAATTCTGAGAAGTGCTCGCCACCCAACTGTGTTAACAAATATGTGTATCGGTGCTATAAATGTCGTGGAATATAAAAACGTAGTATGTTGATAGTGTACTGTGCAGCGTATAAACGTGAAAAAACGGCGTTTATAATACAATAATATGCAACGCGTTTGTATACTGTACAACGTATAAATTCTTCGAGATGCAACTCTAAATACAAAAAAATGTTGCCTAAAACAGTGTGTTTGTGCAAAGTGGCAATGTGATGTGCGCAAAAGATGTACTTTAGTAATTTTTGTGGACTGTATTTCGGTGATAAAAGCTGGTTGATCTTTCTGATTGAAGTATAAAAATTTCAGTTCTTCTCGGCGAAGAAAGGACCATGTAAAATCGCGGGTACTCTTTGCTTGTGAGCTCAGATTTACCGGATTTTATTTGGTTTGATTGTGCAAGAAAGGTAAAAGAAATAAACGCAATGGTTTAGTACTTCGGTACAAATATATGTGTTTGTGTATATTTAAATATTTTGATGAATAATATTTCACAAAGTTATGTTACCTGGATGAGGCTGGTAGCTCGATGTCTTCACTTTAACTCGGTCAAAAAGGAAGTGTTAGCAGAAGTAAAACCGTTTTGTGTCCGAACCGTCGGACAATATGAATTAGGGGAAAATTAACGAAAATGTTTATCCGGCGGGAAAATGTAAAACGGAAGAAATTGAGTGAATGTGTTAATGTGTATGTGTGTGTAACTTGTGTGTGCTTATCTGTACACACACACATACAACGATATGAGTGCCGTGAATACGGGATGACCGCTGCACATTAGGGCGGGTCGTTTAATGGTGGGATGTTTTAATTTTTAGGCATAGAGGCCTAAACAAGGGGGGATCATATTCCCCCACTGCATAACGTACCGGTCTTCCTGCCGAGAAGTGCGATACAGCAGAGCACGCGCTTCAGCTGCTGAAGACCCAAAACGAGGGCATCCACTCCTCAGTATGGAGGGTCATTTCCAGCTGTACTGAAGATGGCGGACTAAAGCTAAACCTGGGCATCGACGATGGGTCCTACCTCGCGATCAAAAGGGCAGGCTTGCTCTTGAACTACATGGTTGTGGTAAGGCCGTGGATGAGGGAAGCTCCCGGCAACAAAGAGCCTAAACCCCAGGGTTCATCAGAATCTGGGGCCGATGGCGTTGCCGGTCCTCTTGCGACTGTGCACCCTGCGCCGGCGTGTCCGAGCCTAGGCACCCAGCCGGGCACAAACTACGCAGCGGAAGACAACAGTAAGGGAATTAACTTTCTCGATTCCGAGGAGCTCCTATAGGTTCTTACTCTAAGGCGACTTTAGCTGGATGTGGTCAGCGAGGGCGACATACTGCTCTCGGACCTAGAGGAGCCAGTGCAATGAGTCAGTCAGCATTGTCAGAGGCCCAGGTCAACCTAGCCGAAGTTGACACTGGCGAAGACAATGTTCAGCCGCAGACAACTAAAGGGTGCCCACAGGGTGGAGTACTATCCCCGCTTTTGTGGAGCCTAGTAGTGGACGAGCTTCTGCCAATTCTCACCATTAATGGAATCTGCTGTCAGCGATATGCGGATGACACAGTGATAATTGCAAGTTTAGCATCTCAGGAATTGAAAATCAAGGGGGGGCCTCCTGATTACAAATATATAGCTTTTAGCTGCCGCTGCCTTATAGTTTTCGAGATATTAATAGTTAATGTTTATAAAATGCACACTATTATACCGGTTATTCCACTAAAAATTACACTATAAACACTTGTCTACCGTTTGTAAAATGCACATAATTAACAGATTTGCACACAACATACTTATATGGCAACACACCCATCTAATGTTAGTGCCAACAATTTTGCGTGTATGCAAGTGCGCGACTAGTTTAATTTTATTTATTTAATATTTGTTGTTAAAACGTTTAAATATTAATTTTCTTAATTGTGCGGGCTCGGAAATGTTAATTATTTGCATTTTACAAACGGTAGATAAGTGTTTATAGTTAGGGAGTACACAAGCAAAGATAATATGATACGAAACTTCTCTCTTTCGCTTGCTGCGAGAGCCCATGATCTCACATTTTGGGCTGGCAACAAAGCCGAATCATGGGCTACTGAACAGCTGGCACGCAAAAAGGTGGGCTACCAGAGGCAAATGCGCGGATATAGCTATAAATTTTATTTGGATAAAAAAAGCGAGTAATTGATATTTTTTTTATAGAATGTGTCTTGAAATCTCTAAATTAAGTTAAATTTAATATATAAGTTTTAGCAAACTATGAAGGTTTTGATTTACATACAAATATTGTATTTTATTTTAAAAATATATACTAAAACTATTTTTTCAAAGCGAACTGGGTAAGTATTGCATTTTAATATACATGAATAAACAGGTATGTTTATAAGAAAACACGCTATATCTTAAATTTATGTTTAATGCTTATATAAAAGCAGTTTTTGCGAAATATGAATTTCTGCGGTATTTTAATTATTTTCATTGTTTTGATTTTATATATATGATGTTTTGTCATTAAGGTAAATAACATTTCTTATTTTTATTGCATTTTCCTTTATTCTGTTAGCAAACCTCAACGGTAGCGAAGAAACTGCAAATCTCCAAAAAATTAAATAAAAATCCCCCGATACGATTTCTACAGAGTGGCTCTTTTGGAAAATGTTATAAAAAATGCGCCTTTTGACAGCGCTCTCTCGAAACAAAGAGTTTCGTATCATATTATCTTTGACACAAGCACTGTCAAGGATTATATGATACGAAACTCTCTCAACCGCTATTAAAATAGGGGGACTGATCTCGTTTTTCATGCTGGCAACAAAACCGAATGAGTCCCCCTATTATCAGCAGACAAGTAAAATAGCGAGATGCCAGAGTCAAAATGTGTTAATTATCAATAAAATCAGTGCGCTCTCTAACTGTGCAGAATAAGATATTGAGTGTTTGTTGTTTGCAAAAAAAAAGTGTTACAATCTCAAAATAAAGAGCAATGTGTAAAATTTAGAACTTTTCACAAAAATGTTGCGTTTTATTTAGAAAAAGCGTCTTTAAAATTGCTAATAAAAATATTTTTCAAAGAAAACTGCTTATATATTACTTTGTTAAATACTTTTTAACTACATACTCTATATAAATACAAACATATACACATTTCGATTGAATTGATATGTTTGATTATGTTAAAATTTATATATTTTATTTCAGTTAAAATTGTTGGTATACTTTAAAGTATTCATGCAGAACTCATAAATTTATAATTTTTTTCATTAATACCCGTATTTTACTTGTTACTTCATTGTATTTGTATTATTTAATTCTCCATAACGCAATGGTCGTATTAAATTCATATAATCTCCAAAAAATGCAATGGTAATTACCACATTTGGTTTCTGCCATAGCGGCATCATTGGAAAATGCTATAAAAAATGTACACATTGAGAGCGCTCTCACGAGAACAAGAGGTTGTTATCATATGTTAAATTCTCGTATTTTAATACAACTCTGAAAGGTATGTTTAGTGTGTTATTTCTGTGTGTTCTTCGATCAGCTATTTATGTTTATCATCATTTTGGGCTTACTTTTGTTTAAAAAAATGTTAAATTAAGGCAAATAGTGATGTACATATACATATTTTAAAGAAACCGACCGTTTAAGTTTATTCAAAGTGATTTTTTGCTGACTAATTGCTTGAATGCCACATACAATACTGAGCGAAATAACACGGTGCGTTCACAAGCTCTTCTGTTATTTAAATAACGCACTAAAGAAATACGACCAATAACACGCTTGTGAACTCCCTAAGTGTAATTTTCAGTGGAATGACCGGCATAATAGTGTGCATTTTATAAACTTTAACTATTAATATCTCGAAAACTATAAGGCGGCGGCAGCTAAAAACTATATATTTGTAATCAGAAGGTCCCCCTCTACCCCCCCATGACCCTCTTGATTTTCAATTCCGCAGATGCTAAACTCGCAATTATCACTATGTCATCCGCATATCGCTGACAGCGGATTCCATTAATGGTGAGAATTTGCAGAAGCTCGTCCACTACTAGGCTCCACAAAAGCGGGGATAGTACTCCACCCTGTGGGCACCCTTTAGTTGTCTGCGGCTGAACATTGTCTTCGCCAGTGTCAACTTCGGCTAGGTTAACCTAGGCCTCTGACAATGCTGACTGACTCATTGCACTAGTTCCTCAAGGTCTGAGAGCAGTATGTCGCCCTCGCTGACCACATCCAGCTCAAGTCGCCTTAGATCAAGAACCTATAGGAGCTCCTCGAAATCGGGAAAGTTAATTCCCTGGGTTTTGTCTTCCGCTGCGTAGTTTGTACCCGGCTGGGTGCCTAGGCGCAGACACGCCGGCGTAGGGTGCACAGTCGCAAGAGGAACGGCAACGCCATCGGCACCAGATTCCGATGAACCCTGGGCTTTAGGCTCTTTGTTGCCGGGGGGTTCCATCATCCGCGGCCTCACCACAACCATGTAGTTCAAGAGAAAGCCTGCCCTTTTGATCGCGAGGTAGGACCCATCGTCGATGCCCAGGTTTAGCCTCAGTCCGCCATCTTCAGTACAGCTGGAAATGACCCTCTATACTGAGGAGTGTATGCCCTCGTTTTGGGTCTTCAGCAGCTGACGCGCGTACTCTGCATTCCCGAGCGGAAATATACCCCGTAAAATGTCAGGGGAAAGGACGCTCCCTTTAATACCTCGTGAACAATGGCGTCCTGCAGCTTCGTGAGGTCGTCTGTCTCTTGCTAGACGGTTGCTCTGAAGGAGTAATCAGCTCATTGTCGCGCTTAGTAGCGGGCTCTGCTAGAGGCTGCTTTGATGCAGGTTCCCCGCTTCCCCTCATTACTGCGGGTTTTGGTCGCTGGTGCCCAGTGGGTTGGTCCCCGCTTCTCTGCTTATTAGATTATTATTTTTCGTAGCTCTGGGTTCAATTTTGTTGTACATTGCTTTTCTGGTCAAACCAAGAATAACATAAAAAAAATAACGTTTTACTTACATTAGCACTTTATACTTCTGTTAAATACAATTCAAATAAACAACACTTCCTTGTGCTTATACGTATCTATTCACTACGAAAGTCGTATCCATAACTGGAGGGCCCAATACTTTTCAGCTGCACGGGGTTTTTGGAAAACCTTGTGCAATGTCTGCCCGATCCTCCATCATATTCACCAGGTTTTTACTAACTCCGGTTAGTGAATGATCTTGACCTGTTGAAAAATAGATTTCAATTTATGCACTACGACCATTAATAAAGACTTCTTAAATTGGTAATTAGTTTGGTGTAAAATATCCACTTAGTTTCTAGTTCTTTTGTTTTTTTTGTTTAATTTTAATTATTATTTTCACTTCTCCCGATAAAGGAAAGCATTCGTGGATTATTCTCACGAATAAATGTCAAAATTGCAATTCACTCGGAATCCGTGATGGCAATCTCCCGGATTTCGAAATTTAGTAAGAATTTCGTGATCACGTCGGAATTGGTATAGCATTTTACCGACGCTGTCACGTCGGGAGCTCCAACGGAATCCATTATAGGACTGTATATCTTTTAACGCAAATTTTTAAGGAACTTACTGACCGTATTTCAATTTGGTACATACATATGTATACATCAAGACTTTTCATTTTATATATACATATGTATTTAATCTCTATAGCTATCATTAGTTAGTCAATCTAAGCGCCGATTTTCAGAATATTCACAGATGGACAAAAGTCACCGTCATTTAGCCACCACAATGTTTAGAAAGCAAAAAATACCAGAAAATATTTGTCACCCTAAGTTTAATATTCTCCATAAAAGCTACAATTAAATTGATTGCATTTTTTTTTATTCAATGCTTTTCTGATTTGCCATATTTAAAAAACAAATATCTTTCTTTAAGGGCAGTAAAAACTATTTGGAAACTCTGTATGGCTCACAAAGAAATTTTGCGTTAACGTATTTGACTGCGTTGCTGCAGGCAAAAAAAGGCGTCACATAAGTTCCTTGACGCTTATAACAAACACAGCTGTTTGTATAGCGTCGTGTTACTATTAAAAAAATATAAAATTGA
Source organism: Philophylla caesio (assembly GCA_963971545.1). Lineage (NCBI taxonomy): Eukaryota > Metazoa > Arthropoda > Insecta > Diptera > Tephritidae > Philophylla > Philophylla caesio. Next base: position 154,755,241 of record OZ020604.1, on the reverse strand, counting down.
GAGATCAAAAAATTTATATAATATTATACTGTATATAAAAGAAAAGACGCGCGTCGTCAAGTCAATAGTAATCAATTGTCATATTTGACAGCTGACAGTATTGCCGGACTTACTTGCGGCAAAAGTCGTAAATATCAGCACAACTTTAAGACATATTTGATTTGCATACAAAAAAAAAATTAACCGCCAATACAAAACAATTAATTTGTTAACATGCGAAAAGGCTTTTATTGTGGCGTACCTTTGCGTTTCTTACGCCTTGTCAGTTGAATGCCTCGTTGGAGCGGACTCAACGTATTCTATCTGGCAGGCCTTTAACGCAGCGCTGCGTTGCGTTACACATCACTAATTGCTCTGTAATTCGTAAAGATATTTGCTTTGTCTCACTTTAAATTATTAAAAAAAAAAAGTTATTACGTCTCTAAAGATAACAATTTTAAAATAAAGTATATTAAGATGTATTTATCTGTGGCGGTAACTTTTTTATTTTTAACAGAGTTGAATATGGCTGATAGTAACAAAACTTTTGATGCCACGAATGAATGGCAGCAAATAAAGGAAGGTTCGTGGGTTAGTACGCATTAGTATGTGATAATTCATATGTATATTGTTATTTCTTTTATTTTGAAGGGCAAATAATTCCAGCTGGTCTACATGTGCGCATAAACCTGGAAACTGGAACAAAGGAAGCAAAACTCTTGAAGGACTCGGAGAATCGCAGTAAAGCGGTTTCATCCGATGTCAAGAAAGCCGGTGAAATCAATACAAAAACTATTACAACGCCAGGAAATATTAACTCACTATCTGGAGCACTAAAAAGTTTGCCAACAGGAAAATTGGGGGCTAGGATTTAGTTTAGCATCCCCGGAATTGGAAAACAAGCGGGTGATGGGGGGGTAGAGGGGGACCTCCTGATCACAAATATATAGTTTTTAGCTGCCGCTGACTTATAGTTTTCGAGATATTTATACTTAAAGTTGAAAAAATTCCCCCTTTTATATTGGTTATTTCATTGAATATTACACTAAATACACATAACTTCCGTTTGTATAATGAAAATAATTAACATTTCCGAGCCCGCACAATTAAGAAAGTTAATATTTAATCGTTTTATTAACAAATATTAAGTAAATACAAATAACCTAATTGCATTCACCCAAAATGGTCGGCACAAACATTAGATGAGTGTGTTGCCATATTTGTGATGTGCATAAAATACGAAAAATATGTCTTCTAAATATGTTATTTTATACTGACTTTTTGTGAAAATTTTTAATAAAAAATCGCGCGATTTTTTATTAAAAATTTTCGCCTGCGGCGCTATTTCCTCATTTACAATTTAACTTACAGAATTCGCTTGGAATGCAATCGAAGGCGACTATGACTATTTTTCTTATTCTTTTATGGACATCACCGATATGGCAACACACTCATCTAATGTTATTGTCAACCATTTTGCGTGTATGCAAGTGCGCGATTATTTTCATTTTATTTATTTAATATTTATTAATATAACGTTTAAATATTAATTTTCTTACTTGTGCGCGCTCGGAAATGTTAATTATTTGCCTTTTACGAACGGAAGTTATGTGTATTTAGTGTAATATACAATGAAATAACCAATATAAAAGGGGGCATTTTTTCAACTTTAAGTATAAATATCTCGAAAACTATAAGTCAGCGGCAGCTAAAAACTATATATTTGTGATCAGGAGGTCCCCCTCTACCCCCCCATCACCCGCTTGTTTTCCAATTCCGAGGATGCTAAACTAAAATTTTCCCAAATTGGGTATCGATTATTCACCGGAAAAACTAGAACAAATAAAAAGAGACTTCAAATCTTACAATGAAATTAAGGAATCCTTTAATGATTTCCACGGGCAATTTCAAACGGATGCAGAAATAATAAGTAATCTTATAGAGGAGTTTAGAAACGTTAGTAAAGATGAAATTAAGATGCCGAGGTCCTTGCAGACTAAAATTGCAACTCAACTCCGTATACTTGAAGATCTCAATTATCTTGTCCATCAAATTGATAATGCATTGTGCTTTATAGATAATGGAGGTTTAGATGAGATTATTTTACCACTGGTTGTAAACGCAACGAATATAAGTTTACGAATTAAAGCGTTCCGTGTATTAGGAGCGGTGACTCTTAACAACCCCAAGGCTCAAATTAAAGTGTTTGAAAAAAATTTCGGATCTCATTTGTCTCAAATTCTTATTTCGTCAATGATAACGGAAGAATTGTCATCTGTATTGTACGCTTTCGGCAGTCTTTTAAGAAAATTTCCATTAGCATTACAAAGTGTTCTTTCAACATCCGGAACTCAAGCACTGGTCGCTGTGTTAGAAAAAGAATGTGAATTAAAAGTTAAGGCAAAGGCTTTAACGTTTATAAGTGATATACTTGTAGAAAAAAAACTTATTCTGAAGAAATATACGAACTCGGATAACTCGGTAGCTGCAGCACAATATGCTGAAGTAAATCTTTCAGAATGGCTGCAGTCAAACGCATTTTGCGAAACTGTTGATATACTGCTTTCAACACAACTTTACGAATTATTTGACCAGCCGGATTTATCAGAGTACTTCATAATAGGATTACAAAACTGCACAGAAATATGTAAAGCAGTGTGGTCAAAAAGTGCTCAATTGCGACATTCTTTGTTAACAATTAAAAGCCGCTATTTACAAAGTCAAAATGTATATCGCAAAGAGATAGCTCAACTGATCGGAGAACAGATAGATGTTCTATACAGTTCTACCGACCATAACGAGCTATAAATGTTACTGACTAATGTTTATTTTTTAAAATCTCGTAATCATATGGCTGTGGCAAATTGTATGCCATGTCAAAGCAACAACAAATACATGGTTTGGCCCATCCATTGGCATGGTTTTTACAAATGGAATAATGCAACATTCTTTGTACAATATCGTGAACAGCCTTTATGTGCTTTGAGTGGTGGTTTTAAACATTACTATCGCATACAATTGTGATTCACACTGCGTTGTTATAATAAAGTCATGCTAATATGCCAAAATTAATTGACGATATTATTTACTTTACGACATATGTAAGTATATATAGAAAGGGCCTACCATAAATTTGAAATTTGAGTGATAACAAAGTATATATGTAGTATTTAAATAAAAAGTAGTTTGAAATCCTGTATAATCAGGTGTGATTGACTCAACGTTTTTAGGGTTTTCTTAAGAATAATTATGCTCTAAAAATAAAAATAAATATTAATTATAAAAGCTCCTTTTAATTAGAAAACAGTTATTTTTTATAAGAACTGTTCTTTATGGTTTATTTTAACTCGTATACAATTAATCCGGTAAACGGCATTTGAAGCTGGCAAAGCAATTGTAGTGGTACCCTGTGCCAAAATAAGAGAAAAGGAGTAGCGAATAAAGCAAAAGCGGACAAAGGGCAAAATACAATTTGGAAACGGTTCACTGCGAATGGCGAGTACATCGAACACAAGATAAAAGTGCAAAGCGACAAAGAAGAAAATAACAGCCAAACAGTTTTAGTTACTTTAAGCCGCAGCTATATATAAGCGTGTTTATTATATTAAAAATAAGTCTTTCAATAAAGCTAAGTGCATAAGCACATATACAGAATTTTGCCTTTACATAAATTTTCCAAATTAGTGTTCTCCAAATAGTTCATTGTCCGTTTTGTTTTATTCGGTGCGAGAAACTGTATATTTGCGATCAGGCCACATAACAGTTTGCCACAAAAGTTTTTAAAGAAAACTAGGTTGCGATCAGGCCACGCAACAGTTACTGCGACAATTTTTATGAAGCGGCAGATTCGCGGTCAGGCGATACAACAGTTATTGCGAAAAAAGTGCGAGAACTTGCGGGTCCTGCGATCGGACGATAAGACAGTTAATGCGCCAAAGTTGCAAGCATCAAAAATAACCTAAAAGTTTTTGATATTGTGACATGCCCGGTGGTAGCATGTATAATTTGCGAAGCCAAAGTGAACCACAAGAGTCAGACGAGAATGCAGATGGTGCACAACATAACCAATTGTCTGCGATCGTAGCCAGTCTCAACGCATTAACAAACGCAGTCACCCAATTAAAGTCGGTTACGGGGGAGAGCCAGCGTGATATTGAACGTTTGCGAAACAACATACAGCTTGAGGTGAATCCCACAGCAGCCGTAGAAATTTTACCACAAACTTCACCAGTGAATATGTCGGATGGGTCAACCTCAAATGTAGCATTAGAAAGAAGCCAGTCCGTATCAAAGCTGTACGATCTGCCTGTGTTTTCTGGCAATATAGATGAATGGCCACTCTTCCTAGCTAATTTTAAGGACACGACCGAAGCGTTTCACTACAGTAATAGACAAAATTTAATGCGTCTACACAAGTGCTTAGTCGGTCGTGCGAAGGAGACCGTTGTTTCGATGCTCATTTATCCGGAAGATGTTCCGAACGCCATAGCCGAATTAGAATTTCACTTTGGTCGCCCAGACTTATTAGTGAAAAGCCAGCTAAGCAAAATTCAACAGTTCCCAAACATTAGTGAGAATAAGGTAGAATCAATTATATCTTTTTCCACTAAAACAAGGAACATTGTCGCGTTTTTAAAATCATCCAAGTGTGAACATCATCTATCCAACACCACACTTTTGGAGCAGTTGGTAATGAAATTGCCACCCAGCAAGCAGTACGAGTGGGCCCGGCACGCAGCAAGCATTAAGCCCTTTGCAACCATCAATGAATTTTCAAATTGGCTGAGCGAACTTGCCAAAGTCGTATGTCTTATGCCGCAACCCACCGCAACCATAAAAAGCCAGAACCCAACATCGCAACAGCAGCCGATGCGGCGTATGTTACATGTGGGAGGCGAGCCGTCCCAGCAACGAACCAGTAGTTTTAAATGCTTCGTGTGCGAAGGTGCACACCATATTTCCAGTTGCCATAATTTTAAAGACGTTATGGACGTACGTGATCGTTGGGAAAAGGTCAAAGGTCTTCAGCTATGCTTCTCGTGTTTGCATAAAAGACACAACACATCCAACTGCCGTTCGAGAAGAGTTTGTAACGTGAACGGTTGTCGCCGATACCATCACCCAAGCCTTCATGAGACTTCAAGTTCGACACGACAGACAGATACAGCCCAAAGTCGTATTGAATCTCAGCCGGTGCTCAACTGCAGAGATGTTCAGTCAAGTAACAGCCAATTCTTCAAATACCTGCCAGTCTCACTATTCGGACCGAATGGTAAGGCAGACGTTTTTGCCATGATCGACGAGGGATCAGCCATTTCGTTTATAGATGACAAAGTAGCCAGTCGTTTAGGCCTCAAAGGTCGTAGGCAACCGCTAACCCTTCAATGGTATGGGCATAAATGCACCACTGAAGAGTCATCAAAAGTTAACCTCGAAATACAAGGAAAGGGTATGCCGTCACACTTCAGCCTGCGGAATGTGAGTACCCTTCGTAGCCTCGATTTGCCAACACAGTCATTTAGAAAAGCGACTATGACCACTTAAAGTTTTTGCCGATTGAAGACTATGCTCAAGTCAAACCGTCATTGCTGTTGGGCCTCGACAATACGACGTTAAGCTTGCCATTAACGACCGTACAGGCCGAAAGCGGAAGTCCAGTAGCCATCAATACCAAATTAGGTTGGATAGCTTACGGTCCAACCAGATCGCCAACACCATCGCCAGTTATTCTTCATATTCGAGAGAGAAGCCTTACATCTCTACACGAGCAAGTAAAAGAATACTTCGCCGCAGACAACTTCGGAGTAAGTGAGCCGTTAAAACAAATTGAGTCCGAAGAAAACGAAAGAGCACGCCAGATGTTAGAAGCCAACACGCGTCGTGTAGGTAAGCGTTACGAGAGTGGACTGCTTTGGAGAAGCATTCCACCTGAACTTCCTGCCAGTTATGATATGGCCTACAAGCGACTGCTGGGCATAGAGAAGAGAATGAGCCTCGATCCAGACTTTGCCGCCAAGTACAAGGAAGAGGTTGCCAAATACCTACGAAGTGGCTACGCCAGAAAACTTTCCGAGGAAGAAGTATGTATCAATTCAAATTTTAAATGGAATTTACCGCATTTTGCAGTTCAAAATCCACATAAGCCGGGCAAGATGAGGATCGTGTTTGATGCAGCCGCAAAGGTTCAGGGTATGGCTTTGAATTCCGCATTACTAAAAGGTCCGGAACACGCAAAACCATTGCTGAACATTCTATTCAGATTTCGAGAGGGAGCAGTTGCAGTAGCAGCAGATATTCGCGAAATGTTTTCGCAGATACTTGTGATGAAACGAGATCAGCATGCGCTAAGGTTTTTATGGCGCGATGGAAATCCGGAGCAACAAGTTGAACATTACGTAATGACGTCCATGGTCGCGATATGCTCACCTTGCATAGCAGAGTTCATCAAAAACAAAAATGCCGAAGAGTTTCGTCCTCAGTATCCCGAGGCCGCTGCAGCGATCGTAGATAGCCATTATGTGGACGACTTTGTTGCCTGCTTCAAGAACGTGCAGGAGGCAGAACGTATTTGCAAAGAAGTCGTTTTTATCCATGCGGAAGGAGGTTTTCAGCTCCGATCTTTTGTTTCGAACGCGAAAGAGATAGAGATTAGCCTGAATAAGGAACCAATGACAACGTGCCAAGCATTTAACTTAGAGAGCCAAGCCAAATATGAAAGGGTATTGGGAATGCGTTGGAACACTTCAACGGATGAGTTTGAATTCCAGTTTAATTTTCATCGAATCCCAAAACCGGTGTTAGAAGGTATTTGTCCGCCGACAAAACGCGAATTATTAAGCATCGTCATGTCGGTGTTTGACCCGTTTGGCAGTCTCGCTGATTTTCTGTTATTTGCGAAGATAATGGTCCAAGACGTATGGAAAAGTGCTGTGGAGTGGGATGAGACGATTCCTGATAACCTGCATCATAAATGGTTCGCATAAACGAGATTCGAGTAAAGCGTTGGTATACGCCCTTGCTACAAACACCTACGTCTATTCAGCTGCACGTAGTGGTCGACGCCAGCCAAGTGGCATTCGCTGCCGCCGCTTACTTTCGGGTAACCAGTTCCGAAAGTTGTGATGTTTGCTTCGTAGCAGGTAAAACTAGAGGTGCACCCCAAAAATTGTTATCCGTACCGAGACTTGAATTGCAAGCCGCAGTTCTGGGTACACGAATCGCGAAACTAGTTTGCCGTGGCCACAATATTCAGCCCGAAAAGGTGGTATTTTGGTCAGACTCCCAAACGCTGCTGCAATGGGTTAACTCAAAGGAGCGTAAATTTAAGCCGTACGTCGGTCATCGCATCGCAGAAATATTATCATCATCCAAACCCTCGCAATGGCGTTGGATACCTACTGACCAGAACACCACAGATGTCGCTACGCGTCCGAAATGGCCTCCTAAAGCCGAGAAATGCAGCGCTTGGCTGCGAGGTCCAGATTTCCTGAGACACCCCGGTGAAACTTGGCCAGTCGCACCATACTCACCTATGCCAGAGCAGCTAGAGGAATATACACAGCGTGGTAAATAGTTATTTTATTCAATTTAATCGTTTTTCTTCGTATTTTAAGTTGAAGCGAGTTATGGGCTGGGTTTTACGAGCTGCCGAAGTATTTGCAAGTTTGCGTCATGGGTACGCGAGAAGCGAAAACAGCAGTCATAACACAACTTTAACTGCTGACGAACTTGACAGAGCCGACAAATGCATTATAAAGTTTGTTCAACGAGAAGTGTATGCGGAGGAGTTAGCAGCTTTGAAAAATAAAAAACGTCTTCATAAGCAGAGCAGCATTCGTTTATTATCGCCGTATTTAGACAACGAAGGGGTGATGAGAATCCAAGGACGCCTTGATGAAACCTTAGTGTTGCCAGTGGAGTCCAGGAGACCGATTTTGATGCCGTTCAAACACATCGTTTCCGAACTCATAATGCGTCAGTATCATGAACAGCTGCACCACCAGAATTTTGCCATGACAATAAATGAAGCGCGGCGTAAATATTGGTTTCTGCTAGCGAAACGATTGTTGAAGTCCGTACAACGAAATTGTATCAGATGCCGTATAGACAGAGCCGTGCCTGCACCGCCATTGATGGCTCAGTTGCCTGAAGATCGGGTCACTCCATATCACAGGCCATTTACCTATACAGGAGTTGATCTTTTTGGTCCCTTCAATGTTGCCATAGGTCGCCGACGAGAAAAACGCTGGGCAGTCATTTTTACTTGCCTTACCACGAGAGCAGCTCATTTGGAGCTTGCTAATGATTTGTCGACTGATGCCTTCCTCTTATGCCTACGAAATTTCGTTAACCGACGTGGCACACCGATACGTATTAGGAGTGACAACGGGACAAATTTTGTAGGAGCGCAAAGAGAACTTCGAGAATCCGATCGAATTTTAGACTTTCAGCGTATTTCCGATGAAGTAGCCAGACGTGGTATCGACTGGAGATTTAATTGTCCATCAAATCCTAGTTCTGGAGGTTGTTGGGAACGCCTTATCCGCATCGTAAAGAGACTGGTACAGAAAATACTTCGTGAAGAAGCACCAAGAGAAGAAACACTGCGGAGCGTGCTAATTGAGATAGAAAACATACTAAACTCGAGACCGTTGACTGAAGTGCCAATGTCATCAGAGGAAGATGATCTTATAACACCTAACCATTTCCTGATTGGATGTCCTAATTCGACGCAAACGCCACAACCAACAGACAGGAAGATCTGTCTAAAGAAACAGTGGCACATTGCACAAAATCTAAAAGATAGATTCTGGAAACAGTGGGTCCGTCACTATTTGCCCCAGTTATTACTTCGCCAGAAGTGGCATGACAAAATAGAGCCAATCAAAATAGATGACTTGGTCCTAATTTGCGACGCTCTCCAGCCTCGAAGACAATGGCAAAAGGGACGAGTGACCAGAGTGTTCGAAGCCAAAGACGGACAAATCCGTTTAGCCGAAGTCAAAACCACCACAGGAGTGCTACGCCGGCCAGTCTCAAAACTTGCCATTCTTCATTTAAAGGGTGAATCCCTAGGTGATTCACAGTGGGCCGGGGTGTAGTGGTACCCTGTGCCAAAATAAGAGAAAAGGAGTAGCGAATAAAGCAAAAGCGGACAAAGGGCAAAATAAAATTTGGAAACGGTTCACTGCGAATGGCGAGTACATCGAACATAAGATAAAAGTGCAAAGCGACAAAGAAGAAAATAACAGCCAAACAGTTTTAGTTACTTTAAGCCGCAGCTATATATAAGCGTGTTTATTATATTAAAAATAAGTCTTTCAATAAAGCTAAGTGCATAAGCACATATACAGAATTTTGCCTTTACAGCAATCCTTCTTAAAATAAAAGTCTACGCTTGACAATGTCTGCCCTTGCGCCTTGTTTATTGTTATAATTATAGCTATTCAGGCCTATCATGAATTCCGTCGGAAAATGCTATTACCAATTCCGATGTGATCACGAAATTCTTAGGAAATTTCGAAATCCGGGAGATTGCCAAAAATACAAGTGAACTAGTGGATATTTTTCACCAAAGTAATTAAAAATGTAAGTGTTTATTAATGGTTGTAGGCCATAAATTGAAATCTTACTTTCAACAGGTCGAGACCATCCACTAACCGGAGTTAGTATGAGCCTGGTGAATATGATGGAGGGTCGGGCAGACAATGTGCAAGGTTTTCCAAAAACCCTGTGCAGCTGAAAAGTCTTGGACCCTTCAGTTAAGGATACGACTTTCGTAGTCATCTTAGTGAATAGGTACGTATAAGCACAATGAAGTGTTGTTTATTTGAATTGTATTTAACAGAAGTATAAAGTGCTAATGTAAGTAAAACGTTATTTTGTTTCTGTTATTCTTGATTTGACCAGAAAAGCAATGTACAACAAAATTGAACCCAGAGCTACGAAAAATAATAATCTAATAAGCAGAGAAGCGGGGAACAACCCACTGGGCACCAGCGACCAAAACCCGCAGTAATGAGGGGAAGCGGGGAACCTGCATCAAAGCAGCCTCTAGCAGAGCCCGCTACTAAGCGCAACAGTGAGCTGATAACTCCTCCAGAGCAACCGTCTAGCAAGAGACAGACGACCTCACGAAGCTGCAGGACGCCATTGTTCACGAGGTTTTAAAGGGAGCGTCCTTTCCCCTGTCATTTTACGGGGTGTATTTCCGCTCGGGAATGCTTCTCGTGAACTGTAAGGATGACAGGATGGTAAATTGGCTAACTGAGAAAGCAGGCAAGTTGGAAAGGTGGAAGGGGCCGGTGATGTGTGTCAAGAGGGGTGTAAAATCGCGGGTACTCTTTGCTTGTGAGCTCAGATTTACCGGATTTTATTTGGTTTGATTGTGCAAGAAAGGTAAAAGAAAAAAACGCAATGGTTTAGTACTTCGGTACAAATATATGTGTTTGTGTATATTTAAATATTTTGATGAATAATATTTCACAAAGTTATGTTACCTGGATGAGGCTGGTAGCTCGATGTCTTCACTTTAACTCGGTCAAAAAGGAAGTGTTAGCAGAAGTAAAACCGTTTTGTGTCCGAACCGTCGGACAATATGAATTAGGGGAAAATTAACGAAAATGTTTATCCGGCGGGAAAATGTAAAACGGAAGAAATTGAGTGAATGTGTTAATGTGTATGTGTGTAACTTGTGTGTGCTTATCTGTACACACACACATACAACGATATGAGTGCCGTGAATACGGGATGACCGCTGCACATTAGGGCGGGTCGTTTAATGGTGGGATGTTTTAATTTTTAGGCATAGAGGCCTAAACATGCCGCCCCCCTTGCGGTACGCAACATGGCCAAAAACCAGTGAAAACTGTGAGCTACCAGCTTCATGTACATATGAAGAAAATTTGTAATATTGAATAAACGCAGTCCTCTGTCACCATTGCCAAGATCTTGCATCCGCAGTATCGTTCCTCGAATGTATCGTAACCTAGAATGCTGCGGGAGAAAATATTGGGAATTATGAAAAAAAATGTACGTGGTCAACTTCAATGCACTCTAATATCGTAAAAAAAAGGATGAAATTTTTCATTTATGTATATATTTTGTGTTAATGTTTTATTTTTAAGTAATTCGTAAAATTTCATTATTATTATTATTATTTTTTTTTTTTTTCGTATATCGGTTAGTTTCTCGCCGATCCCGACAAGATCCACCCAAAGATCGTGCTTTGGGCGACGAGTGGGCCGAAGGTGCCAGGTAGTGTGCCTGGCAACATGACGCTCTGGTAGACGTCAGCGCCGAGGACCAAACGAACTGGGGCCGCGGTGTGAAAATTTGGATCGGCGAGCCGTATATGGGTAAAATGCGTGGCAATAGACGAGTCGATGCTGCTGTTGGGGCACCTGCGCACGAAGCGATGCTTTACCACGGCATGCGTTGCTACTTGGGTGTTTACCCCATACTTCCCACGCAGACGCAGAATGCAACCCCGCTCGTTCCCGACGATCGTTTCTTCACAGTTAAGGGTTTGCGCTAAGTCAGCGGAGATAATCGACGTAGGCGCGCAGACGTCGATGAGCGCGCGAACGAGATGCAGTCGCCCCTGTGCCTCAATCTTGACCACGGCGGTTGGAGCGATTGCCGTGGTGGGCTGCAGCGCAATGGTAGGATGACAGCTCCGGAAAGTTGCCGGTAACTGGCGATTTGGTAGTGCGCGTGTGTGTAAAGACCGTGGGTGGAAAGGCCGAGATTCCACTCCACGGCGTCGTTGTGCTGGTGGGCGTGGGCGGAAAGTCCGGGATTCCGCTCCACGTCGATAATGCGGTGTTGGGAGTGGGCGGAAAGTCCGAGATTCCGCTCCACGTCTGGTTTGTGCTGGTGGGAGTGGGCGGAAAGTCCTAGATTCCGCTCCACTCTGATGGCGTCTTTCGTGCCTTAGCAAAGGGCGAAACGGTCGGGATTCTAATCCTCTGCGAGCAGCCGGGCGGAAAGTCCGAGATTCCGCTCCGGCACCCAGCCCACCTTCTTCGGGTTCTGGGCGGGTTGACCGTGTCTCCATACCGGAGTCGGATGCGTGGATTGACAGATCATTGTCGGAATCCATCTCGCTTGCGACTTGCTCGCTCCATGGCCTGGTGTCGACAGGACGATGCTCCTCAATTTCCTCGTCCAGATGCAACATTGTATGGTGCTTTTCATTGCATTGATGGCATCTGACAGCACTCGGACATGTTTCGGCTCGATGCGCCACTGACAGGCAATTGGCGCAATATTTGCCAAGGAGGGACTCCCGGAGCCTTTCTTCAGCGGTTTTTGCCCGAAATACTGGGCAAAGCCTTATCGGGTGTTTGCCTTCACATAGCCGACACGGTTGTGGATAGCGATGGGCCTGTTGCTCAGCCTTTTTTAGAAGAGCGGCGTAACGAGTCATCTTTCTGCTACTGGATTTTGCTGTATGTTCGTAACAAAAATATCATAGAAAAAGTCATGATTTTGTTATGTATTTATGGGTTATTGTAGCTGGGTGGCGAGCATTTTATGATGCGTGAATACATCGTTCGTGAACCAAACGTGTGCGCTATACATAAAATTGAATGTGTGCACATTGCATTATGTATTTGACTAATTTATTCGGTGTAACCTTGGCATTATATTGATATATTATAATTCGGCTAACTATGTACTAGGCAACCCTGGTAAGTTGGCTTCCACTCTTAGTGATGTGCACACAAATGAAATTGTTACAAATACGTTTTGGGTAAATGTACAAACAAAGAAAATTTTTTTTTTTTTTTTTTTTATTATTCGACCTAATCGTGAAAAAAATGTCGGTGAATTGTTTATATGTGAACAAAAAGTTGTATTATTACTTCGTTTAGATTTAACTTAATTAGGTGTGGTAAATATGTGGAATCTATACCTATCCTGCCACCCAAAGAAATTGCAGCAAAGCGAGCAACCTTCATGTAATTGCTAGCGGACAACAGATGTCGCCAGTGATGCGTAGAAATGTCTCTTGTATGGTAAAGAGTTGGATACGTAAGAGTTTTGATACAAAAGAGGTGTTGGATTTACCCTATTTTAAATTTACTATGATGAGTTCTATTACTCATTCTTATTAAATAATTATTCGTTTTTTTTTGTTTTTTTTTTAAATGTGGTGTATTCACATCTGCACTATGATTGATGTAATTTGCTACGAGTTAAATACTCATGCAATGCACTTAAAAACCCGCCCAAGTGGTTATATACATGCTTCGAAAGGAACTACCAGACTTAATATTAAAATAAGTACTTATTATTTCTTGCATCCAGCAGGTACTTGTATTCATTAATCGGAGTACAAAAAAATACTCGGTTTTACGAAGAGTACTCATCAAATTTGGGACAGGTAGAAGTACTCATGCAGTGTATTCGATTATTTACAATCGATACACCACCGACTAATACGTTTGTGGAGATTTTGCTGACTTCCGTCAATGGCAGTCAATTCATTCGCAAAGAAATAAAAAACGTGCGGTTTAGAGTTGCAGGTAAGTAAAAAAAGGAAATTTTACTCATTTGAATGTATATCATATATCTGTAATTAGGTTTGTACTCGTACTTCTCCAGTAAGAATTATCCAGTAAAGAAATTTCTTAGAATTTGACAACGTTCGCTCTCAGAGTGAAAAATATACCAAAAAGTACAAGAACGGAAAACCAGTAAAAACTTGCAAGTTTGACGAACAGCTGATTGAATTTTTGTCCGCATCCAAATATACAAAATGAAAAACGTTGCATTAGTGTTTTCCTGAAACATTCCACTAACGAAGCTTAACCAAAGGAACGTGTACTTGCTTCTTGCATGTTTGATACCCACATTTTATAATTTTCGCCTTTAAAACTCTTAAACAAAAATTTCCAAATTATCCAAATTGCAATCAGCTGCTTTTGATCAGCTGTTTTTCCACTTGCAAGTTTTTACTGGCAAAAATTTGTCCAGTAAAAATTATCAACTTCCCCTCAAAACGAAATGTCAATTCGCTCTCTCGATTTCCCCTACTTTGCAAGTTTCTTGCAAGTTTTTGCGTACAAGAACGCCAAAACGTGATAGTTTGTAACAATTGTTACAAACTATTGACATCGAGAACACTACTATTATATTAATATTTCCTCCAATTACAGAGATTGAAAAGGCGTTAAATATTTTGAGTTTGTTGGTCGTGAAATACAAGATAACTTAATTTACCTAGTGGTCACCATGTGAAAGACAGATACATATGTATGTGCATACATGTGGAAAACAAAGATGTGTACACTTGAATACACACATTTTGCTGTTAAGATCGGCCAACATTGGTCATGAGGTATTATCAGGTGGAAGAATTCTGTCTTCGCGATGGTCAACCCTTCCAGTTAAGCGATTTAGTAATTGATATAATACATTGGCGTATACATAAATAAGCATTGATTCTTTATATTATTTTAGACACGCATTTCTACATGGAAGGGAAGGTGGACAACCTTTAAGCAAACCATTTTGAGATCCCGGAGCGGTTTTGGGTGATACAATTGAAATCGACTCGAAAGACAGTTCTGATGAGTGAATATCATTACATGACCCAAGCACCGACCGCACCCTGCATGTAATCACGGTATGATCTTATGAATTATATCTTGGGTAAAGGTTTGTATTTAAAATTACCGTGCAGATGAAGATTAAATTAATATATGTACTATTTTAGGCGAATCATGTAGCGCCATTACATCGAGAACACTGTATAAGTGGGCAGAAAACACGGAACACCGCAACTGACAAATGGTCAGCGAGCATTGGCGTTTACCTTTTGTTGGTTGCAACTAGTACACTGCGCGAAATTATAAGGAGCCGATCGAGCGCCGCATCGATATGTCGATGATCGCCTACGGCATGGCCATTTCGTGCAGCTGGGTGAGCGTCAAGGCCGCTATCCATCACATCCAAAAACAGGCGCAGTAAAACAATGTCTGCTAGACAACGATTGATCATATATATATAAATTTAAAGGACCAGCAGGTAACTTCTTATATTTCTTCATGTGTTCGCATGCACAAGAGCCAAAATTATTTCTCAGGCGTTAAGTTGCGAATACATATGTACACACACAGACATACGTTTATACGAGTATGTGAATATATATAGATGGCTCAACCCAGCCAGAGTAAGGCAGAACGTATCTTTGGATGCACACCACACCTAGCTGCCACGTAAATTTCTGTTTGTTAGAATGTAAAGATTGGTATTTATCTTATTGAAATTATTGCTTGAAACTGGACAAATGTTCGGAAATAAATAACTAATTGGCAGTACAAATGCAGGTTTTGAGGAGGCAGTAAACTGATTGATTCACACCAACATAAACTTTTGTAATGGTGCTTTTTTTTTTTTTAAAACCATTTTTAAATAAATGAGTAAAAGTTATTAAAGTAAACTTGCTTTGATTATAGTACCATTTGGTTTTTACGTTTCAATTTGAGTTGCAGTATGGATGCGTGGTGTGTACGTATGTGCATCCATTCCCTTTTAGATATGTATGTACGTGGGTACGTAGAAAATCAGTGAGTATGTGCAAGAGATAGATCCGATGTAAACAACCCAAGAATTACATTAAATGATCAAAATGACAGTGAATGTAAACTCGTGTCAAAAAACGTTAGGATTGCTAAAGGTAGTAGTCTAGTAATATTATTCAACTTAAAATTGAACTAATAACAGCCGTACGTTAGTAGTTTTATTAGTAGTGTTGGCTTTTATAAGAGTATATTTAATTCCTCTCGAATTGGTGGGAGCAGAGTGAGAATACTCTGAAATATTGCTGAATGAAAACAAATTTAGAAAATTTTAGCAAACGGCTCTTTGTCTTTTAAAATAGCAATGCAAGATTTTGGCTTCTTCGCTTTCTCCTCCACCATTGTTGCATCAAAGATTTGTGTATGTTCAATTGATCATGATTCAATTCAATTATTTGTCCCATTTTTCAGACAGAGGTAGTAAAGAAGTAGGAAACTAGTAGCGAAATGCGGTGTGAACCGTGCATGTTAATTAATTTTTCTTTAACTCAATATCAATTTTATCTATCAAAATAAGAGGGCTCCAGCAAACTTAAAATGTGTACATACCTCACTACGATTTCAAACCCCTTTATTTCCATTTTTTTTTTTTTTTTAAAAAGAGCGCAACACTGGCTACCGTCAATAACATTAGTTTGAAGGCATCTCGATTTTCGAATAAAAGATCTGACGATGGTCGGTTTCATATTACCAGATCGACCCGGGAGGACCCGGTAAAGAACCATCACCTGATATTGACATGTAGGTTAAAGGGTTATGGTTGTTGTTTAACATATAGTTAGCCAGGGTGTGGAATTCTGCAGATCAAGGAAGTGGAATGAATAAGGTTCCCTTTTTTTTTTTTTTTTTTTTTTTCTTTTATTGTTTAGAGTTGTTAATAGGGCGAGAAGTAGGATAAGAAGGGCTTGTGGGCTCATCTCTCTCCTTGTGCTCCAGGGAGTAGAATTAGTTTCACTAGCGGTCTTGTCACCTGCCCTCTTTCTGTGGCAATGTCCACCACACGTATTCGGTTGTCTGACCCGGGGTGCAGTCCTGTTACTCGACCCATTCTCCATTCGTTTGGGACAAGATTGTCTTCTTTAATTACAACTAAATCCCCGATTTCTATATTCTGCTTTGGGTGTTTCCACTTAACTCGCTTTTGTAGTTCAGATAGATATTCCGCCTTCCATCGCCTGCAGAAGGTTTGATGCAGGGCTTTTAGTTTCTGCCACCTATTAAGTATGGACGCTGGGGTTTCATGATTTTCTAATTCCGGTGGCGCGAGCAGATGGCCGCCCACCAAAAAATGACCAGGAGTCAGCGGCTTCCAATCAGTCGGCTCATTTGATGAGGGACTAAGCGGTCTAGAGTTGAGGCAAGACTCAACTCGGCATAATAGGGTTGTAAATTCCTCAAATGTATACTTGTGATTACAAGCGACCTTTTTGAAGTGGTTCTTGAAACTCTTGACTCCCGCTTCCCATAATCCCCCCATGTGGGGGGCAGAAGCGGGAATAAAATGCCATGTAAGTATTTGCTGGGCATATTTTGATAAGGTGCTATTGCGAGAATCAGCTATAAAAGCTTTTATTACGGTTTTTAATGCGCGCGAAGCACCAACAAAGTTCGTTCCATTGTCGGAATACATGTTTTTTGGGCAACCTCGCCTTCCTACAAATCTAGCAAAAGCTGCTAGGAACGATTGTGTGCTCAAATCGGAGGTGGCTTCCAAATGGATCGCCTTCGTTGCGAAGCACACAAACAGGCAGACGTATCCTTTGGATACTCGACAACCGCGTCCATTGTAGGTCTTTATATCGAACGGACCCGTGAAGTCGACACCTGTATTCGTAAATGCGCGTGAAAATGTAGTACGTTCTGTAGGAAGCATACCCATAAGCTGTGATTGTGAACGTTTTCGGTAGATCGTGCAGATTTTGCAGTTGTAAATTGTTGACCTGATCAAATTTTGAACTCGAGGTATCCAATACTGGGTTCTAATCAGGCGCAACATCAATTGATTTTCACCATGCAATGATACAGTGTGGATAAACTGAACTATAAGACGAGACAATCTACTATTATATGGAAGTATAATTGGGTGTCGCTCGTTAAACGAGAGATCAAGGGATTTCCCTAATCGACCACCCGTCCTTATTATGTTTTCCTTGTCGATATATGGGTTAAGTGGCAATATTTCGCTTTTTGAATTTATTGGTTTGTTCGATTTCAATGCTAAGTATTCTTGACCATAATATTTCTTCTGTGAGATGATTATTAAGCGTTGCGTCGTTGCTTCAATTTCATGGGCTGAAATTGAGCAAGACTCCGCGTGAAAGAAAGTTTCTGCATTTGGACGAGTTCTCCGTGAGAACCTTAATACGTAGGATAAGACTCTCAAAGCCCTCGATAGATCGGAAAATCTATCAAGAATCTCATCACCGATATCGATTGTAGTTGTTGCACAGACTTGAACCCTTTTTTGTTCTACTTCAGTGCTATAGTTCGTTTCTTGTGTGGGCCAATTGGAGCTATCTTCTTGTAGCCAAGAAGGGCCTTGCCACCACAAACAATTGTTGGCTAGTTCATATGCTGGAAGTCCTCTGCTTGCCAAGTCGGCTGGGTTTGATGCTGAGTCCACATGTGACCAGTTTTTAGTTCCAACTTTTTCCACGATTTTTGTTATTCTATGGGCGACGAAAGTCGACCACGAGCAAGGTGGCTTACGTATCCATGCGAGAACGATTGTGGAGTCTGTCCACAGGTGTACCTTGAAATGTCCCAAGTCAAGACTTTCTGTCACAGATTCAATGATTTCTGCTAACAGCACGGCGCCGCAAAGTTCCAATCGTGGTAACGAGATAGTCTTGACCGGAGCTACCCTAGTTTTTGCTAGTAGTAGATTTACTTCGACTTTTGACTGGTGCCTAACACGCAGATATACTGCCGCACCGTACGCTTTTTCTGATGCGTCACAGAAACCGTGCAGTTCGACTTCATTCATTGGGGAATAGTGTACCCAACGAGGTATTCGAATGTTATTAATTTCTTGATATTGATTTATGAAACTATTCCATCGATCGAGAGTGGTCGGGGTTACTGTTTCATCCCAGTCAGTTTTTTCAAGCCAAATATGCTGCATCAGCATTTTGGCAACAATTATGATAGGAGCGAGCCAGCCTAGCGGATCGAATAATTTGGCGATGGCCGAGAGGATCGTTCGTTTTGTAACGGTGGTGCCCCCTTCCAATGGCCTCGTCATAAAGTAAAATAAGTCCGTGCGGGCATTCCATCGTATGCCCAGAGCCTTCACTGCGCTCGTTTCTTCGAATTCCAAAAAATCTTCAGAAAGTAGATCGATTTTTGGAATATCTTTTAGGAGATCTTCACAATTGGCAGTCCATTTCCGTAATGGAAAACCGGCTGACTGCAATACGTGATTTATTTCATTTCTGGCTTTTATTGCAGAGTCGATACTATGTCCTCCTGCCAGTACATCGTCAACGTACATGTACTTTTTTAAAATGTTAGAGGCTATGGGAAAGGAGCTTTCTGTATCATCAGCTAGTTGTAAAAGTGTCCTTATCGCGAGGTAAGGAGCACAATTTATACCGAAAGTAACAGTCTTCAGCTCGTAAAGACTGATTGGTTCGGTTGACTTTGCGCGAAAAACTATGCGCTGATACTTCGTATATTTGTCATGTACCAGTATTTGGCGGTACATCTTCTCTATGTCGGTATTGAAAACGTATTTGTATAATCTCCAACGCAGTATTATAATAGGAAGATCTGCCTGTAGCACTGGTCCTGGCGGGAGCACATCGTTGAGGCTTATGCCATTAGCCGTTGGACTTGAGGCATTGAAGACCACCCGGACTTTCGTTGAGCTGCTCTCTGCCTTGATGACAGCATGATGCGGCAGGAGATAGTGATCGGAGGAATCTGCAGGTATAATTTGATTAACCTTTGACATATGTCCTAACGACTCGTATTCCGTTAACACCCTATTATATTCATTTTGCAGATCTGGATTCTTGGCAAGTCGCGTTTCATTCCGATAGAATTGCGAACAGGCCCTTTTTAGTGATGGTCCCAGGCAGGTATTTACTAGGAAATTCTGTTTAAAGGGTAAGGCCACTACGTATTTTCCAGAATCGTTTCTTAGGGTCGTAGTTTTATATAGCTTCTCACAATATTTATCCTCTTCGCTTTGGCTTCGGCTTTTCGGTAAATCCTCGACTTCCCAGAAAGAGGTGAGTTGCTTATCCAGTGCAACTTCACTGAAATATGAAGCTATATTGTTAGTTGGACTTGTTGTAATCGTGCGGCCGGTTAATATCCAACCGAACACTGTTTGCTGAGCGAGAAGCGTACTAAGTACGTTCTTCTTCTTCAGACCGCTCAAAATAATTTCGGGATAGATGTCTCCCCCAAGTACAAGGTCCACTGGTTCATTAACAAAGAACCTTTTATCTGCCAAAACTAAGTCTGGAAATGCTTGTTGAGTTAAGGCGCTAATCGGTGTAGTTGGGAGATTTCCAGTTAGTTGTGCTAATACAAGCACAGTGGCCTTCAAACGAAAGAGTGGGTCAACTGGTGACCGCAACTCTATTTTGCACGCTTCTCTAACCTGCGCAGATACCGAATTTGAAATGCCTGACACTTGGGCATGCATTCTTGTTGATGGCAGGTTGATTCTTCGTTTGAGTCTTTCTGTTATGAATGAACATTCAGACCCGGAATCAATAAGAGCGCGTGCTGAAAAAGCTGTGCCGTTCAGTTGTATATGTACGCGAGCTGTTCCCAGCAGTACGCCTGTGTTTGTGTTTGCATGGCATGACTGTATATTTGGGTTTTCAGCCGTTTTTGCCTTTGAAGAATCTCGCCATGCTAGAGCTTGCTTAGATGTTGACGGCATATCATCTGAAGGGCTCGTAGGCGTTCGGCGAGGCGGTGCCTTTGGCTGAATTGTCTGTAAATGAAGGAGCGTGTTATGTCGCGAGTGACACGTATTGCAATTGAATGCGCTAGTGCATCTTGACACAGTATGTCCAAAGCTTAGACAATTCAGGCAACCGTTGTTCTTCTTCACGAATTCGATTCTGTCAGCTGGTGTCAGCCTTAGAAATCGGGAACAGCTGCGTGTTTTGTGCTCATTGGATTTGCACATTTTACATGTAGAAGTGGTCATGCTTGACTGGTAGGCGCCAAGTCGTTTAGCAGGGACTTCAGTGGGCTGTCGTTTTATTTGCGACCTTGGTGCTCTGACAGCTTTGGAGTCTTTTAGCCCTGTTAAGGTTTCTAATGTTTGAAACCTATTTGAAAGGAACCGGTCCATTTCTTCCCACTTCGGTATATCATTTTTGTGGTCTATGGTCTGTTCCCATAGAGCCAGCGTACTTTCGGGAAATTTCGTTGAGCAAAGATAAATTACAATTGCATCCCAATTCGAAATGTCAATCTGATGACTGGATAGGGACGATAGGCAATTATTAATATCTCGCTGCAACCTTTTAATCGAGCTACCACACTCATTTTCTATTGAATGTAAATTAAAAAGTAATTTTAATTGTGTATTTACGAGTATACGCTTATTTTCGTATCTCTCATACAGATTTTTCCAGGCAGTTTGGAAGCCTTCATTGGTGAGTGGACACTTTCTCACGATATCTTTGGCCTCTCCTTGAGTCTTATGGTTGAGGTGAAATAGTTTCTCAACCGGAGTGAGGCGCTTGTTCAGGTTGTATATGGCCGTGAACATATCACGGAAAGACGGCCACGACTCATAATCTCCTTTGAACACGTCCGTATCACACGGAGGAAGGTGGATATTGTGTTCGCGTACCGGAAGAGAGAGGAGATCTTTTTCATCCTTTTCTGTTTTTTCAAGCGCCTCCAATTGAGAGGCTATTGCAGACATACATTTTATATAGCTGGCAAAGGAAGTTTTGTATTTCTTCCGAATTGCCTGATTGTCTGCTTTGGACAACCCCTCCGCATTACTCAGATTGTCGTGTCCAAGTTTTGTCTTCTCCCAGAGAGCTTTTAACTCCTCTTGCTGAATGGCAAGACCATGTTTGTTTTGATCTGAGGCGGATGTGCTGCTAAAATCTGCGTCGAATTCAATTATCGATTCTGCTAGACGTATGAATGCTTCCATTTTTCTTTTAAATAACTATTAGCTAGTATGGAAGCTTTATTAACTTATATTAGAATTTATTCTGTAGCAAATTTTCAAAACCAAAATCGGCACAAGCCTGTCAACGAAGCTGATATTCGATATCGCTTGTCTATTTCGAGAGAGTGAACCAAACAAAGTTAAAATATATGAGGTTGTTTATATTTATAATATATTTTCAACTCTTTATTCAAATTGATTATTTTTATGTACTTATGTATATTGTTTGCTTGCAGAAGATGTGTACAATTCTGAGAAGTGCTCGCCACCCAACTGTGTTAACAAATATGTGTATCGGTGCTATAAATGTCGTGGAATATAAAAACGTAGTATGTTGATAGTGTACTGTGCAGCGTATAAACGTGAAAAAACGGCGTTTATAATACAATAATATGCAACGCGTTTGTATACTGTACAACGTATAAATTCTTCGAGATGCAACTCTAAATACAAAAAAATGTTGCCTAAAACAGTGTGTTTGTGCAAAGTGGCAATGTGATGTGCGCAAAAGATGTACTTCAGTAATTTTTGTGGACTGTATTTCGGTGATAAAAGCTGGTTGATCTTTCTGATTGAAGTATAAAAATTTCAGTTCTTCTCGGCGAAGAAAGGACCATGTAAAATCGCGGGTACTCTTTGCTTGTGAGCTCAGATTTACCGGATTTTATTTGGTTTGATTGTGCAAGAAAGGTAAAAGAAATAAACGCAATGGTTTAGTACTTCGGTACAAATATATGTGTTTGTGTATATTTAAATATTTTGATGAATAATATTTCACAAAGTTATGTTACCTGGATGAGGCTGGTAGCTCGATGTCTTCACTTTAACTCGGTCAAAAAGGAAGTGTTAGCAGAAGTAAAACCGTTTTGTGTCCGAACCGTCGGACAATATGAATTAGGGGAAAATTAACGAAAATGTTTATCCGGCGGGAAAATGTAAAACGGAAGAAATTGAGTGAATGTGTTAATGTGTATGTGTGTGTAACTTGTGTGTGCTTATCTGTACACACACACATACAACGATATGAGTGCCGTGAATACGGGATGACCGCTGCACATTAGGGCGGGTCGTTTAATGGTGGGATGTTTTAATTTTTAGGCATAGAGGCCTAA
Source organism: Philophylla caesio (assembly GCA_963971545.1). Lineage (NCBI taxonomy): Eukaryota > Metazoa > Arthropoda > Insecta > Diptera > Tephritidae > Philophylla > Philophylla caesio. The sequence goes on along the minus strand of OZ020604.1, from coordinate 154,732,400 downwards.
ACAAGGGGGGATCATATTCCCCCACTGCATAACGTACCGGTCTTCCTGCCGAGAAGTGCGATACAGCAGAGCACGCGCTTCAGCTGCTGAAGACCCAAAACGAGGGCATCCACTCCTCAGTATGGAGGGTCATTTCCAGCTGTACTGAAGATGGCGGACTAAAGCTAAACCTGGGCATCGACGATGGGTCCTACCTCGCGATCAAAAGGGCAGGCTTGCTCTTGAACTACATGGTTGTGGTAAGGCCGTGGATGAGGGAAGCTCCCGGCAACAAAGAGCCTAAACCCCAGGGTTCATCAGAATCTGGGGCCGATGGCGTTGCCGGTCCTCTTGCGACTGTGCACCCTGCGCCGGCGTGTCCGAGCCTAGGCACCCAGCCGGGCACAAACTACGCAGCGGAAGACAACAGTAAGGGAATTAACTTTCTCGATTCCGAGGAGCTCCTATAGGTTCTTACTCTAAGGCGACTTTAGCTGGATGTGGTCAGCGAGGGCGACATACTGCTCTCGGACCTAGAGGAGCCAGTGCAATGAGTCAGTCAGCATTGTCAGAGGCCCAGGTCAACCTAGCCGAAGTTGACACTGGCGAAGACAATGTTCAGCCGCAGACAACTAAAGGGTGCCCACAGGGTGGAGTACTATCCCCGCTTTTGTGGAGCCTAGTAGTGGACGAGCTTCTGCCAATTCTCACCATTAATGGAATCTGCTGTCAGCGATATGCGGATGACACAGTGATAATTGCAAGTTTAGCATCTCAGGAATTGAAAATCAAGGGGGGGCCTCCTGATTACAAATATATAGCTTTTAGCTGCCGCTGCCTTATAGTTTTCGAGATATTAATAGTTAATGTTTATAAAATGCACACTATTATACCGGTTATTTCACTAAAAATTACACTATAAACACTTGTCTACCGTTTGTAAAATGCACATAATTAACAGATTTGCACACAACATACTTATATGGCAACACACCCATCTAATGTTAGTGCCAACAATTTTGCGTGTATGCAAGTGCGCGACTAGTTTAATTTTATTTATTTAATATTTGTTGTTAAAACGTTTAAATATTAATTTTCTTAATTGTGCGGGCTCGGAAATGTTAATTATTTGCATTTTACAAACGGTAGATAAGTGTTTATAGTTAGGGAGTACACAAGCAAAGATAATATGATACGAAACTTCTCTCTTTCGCTTGCTGCGAGAGCCCATGATCTCACATTTTGGGCTGGCAACAAAGCCGAATCATGGGCTACTGAACAGCTGGCACGCAAAAAGGTGGGCTACCAGAGGCAAATGCGCGGATATAGCTATAAATTTTATTTGGATAAAAAAAGCGAGTAATTGATATTTTTTTTATAGAATGTGTCTTGAAATCTCTAAATTAAGTTAAATTTAATATATAAGTTTTAGCAAACTATGAAGGTTTTGATTTACATACAAATATTGTATTTTATTTTGAAAATATATACTAAAACTATTTTTTCAAAGCGAACTGGGTAAGTATTGCATTTTAATATACATGAATAAACAGGTATGTTTATAAGAAAACACGCTATATCTTAAATTTATGTTTAATGCTTATATAAAAGCAGTTTTTGCGAAATATGAATTTCTGCGGTATTTTAATTATTTTCATTGTTTTGATTTTATATATATGATGTTTTGTCATTAAGGTAAATAACATTTCTTATTTTTATTGCATTTTCCTTTATTCTGTTAGCAAACCTCAACGGTAGCGAAGAAACTGCAAATCTCCAAAAAATTAAATAAAAATCCCCCGATACGATTTCTACAGAGTGGCTCTTTTGGAAAATGTTATAAAAAATGCGCCTTTTGACAGCGCTCTCTCGAAACAAAGAGTTTCGTATCATATTATCTTTGACACAAGCACTGTCAAGGATTATATGATACGAAACTCTCTCAACCGCTATTAAAATAGGGGGACTGATCTCGTTTTTCATGCTGGCAACAAAACCGAATGAGTCCCCCTATTATCAGCAGACAAGTAAAATAGCGAGATGCCAGAGTCAAAATGTTGTAATTATCAATAAAATCAGTGCGCTCTCTAACTGTGCAGAATAAGATATTGAGTGTTTGTTGTTTGCAAAAAAAAAGTGTTACAATCTCAAAATAAAGAGCAATGTGTAAAATTTAGAACTTTTCACAAAAATGTTGCGTTTTATTTAGAAAAAGCGTCTTTAAAATTGCTAATAAAAATATTTTTCAAAGAAAACTGCTTATATATTACTTTGTTAAATACTTTTTAACTACATACTCTATATAAATACAAACATATACACATTTCGATTGAATTGATATGTTTGATTATGTTAAAATTTATATATTTTATTTCAGTTAAAATTGTTGGTATACTTTAAAGTATTCATGCAGAACTCATAAATTTATAATTTTTTTCATTAATACCCGTATTTTACTTGTTACTTCATTGTATTTGTATTATTTAATTCTCCATAACGCAATGGTCGTATTAAATTCATATAATCTCCAAAAAATGCAATGGTAATTACCACATTTGGTTTCTGCCATAGCGGCATCATTGGAAAATGCTATAAAAAATGTACACATTGAGAGCGCTCTCACGAGAACAAGAGGTTGTTATCATATGTTAAATTCTCGTATTTTAATACAACTCTGAAAGGTATGTTTAGTGTGTTATTTCTGTGTGTTCTTCGATCAGCTATTTATGTCTATCATCATTTTGGGCTTACTTTTGTTTAAAAAAATGTTAAATTAAGGCAAATAGTGATGTACATATACATATTTTAAAGAAACCGACCGTTTAAGTTTATTCAAAGTGATTTTTTGCTGACTAATTGCTTGAATGCCACATACAATACTGAGCGAAATAACACGGTGCGTTCACAAGCTCTTCTGTTATTTAAATAACGCACTAAAGAAATACGACCAATAACACGCTTGTGAACTCCCTAAGTGTAATTTTCAGTGGAATGACCGGCATAATAGTGTGCATTTTATAAACTTTAACTATTAATATCTCGAAAACTATAAGGCGGCGGCAGCTAAAAACTATATATTTGTAATCAGAAGGTCCCCCTCTACCCCCCCATGACCCTCTTGATTTTCAATTCCGGAGATGCTAAACTCGCAATTATCACTATGTCATCCGCATATCGCTGACAGCGGATTCCATTAATGGTGAGAATTTGCAGAAGCTCGTCCACTACTAGGCTCCACAAAAGCGGGGATAGTACTCCACCCTGTGGGCACCCTTTAGTTGTCTGCGGCTGAACATTGTCTTCGCCAGTGTCAACTTCGGCTAGGTTAACCTAGGCCTCTGACAATGCTGACTGACTCATTGCACTAGTTCCTCAAGGTCTGAGAGCAGTATGTCGCCCTCGCTGACCACATCCAGCTCAAGTCGCCTTAGATCAAGAACCTATAGGAGCTCCTCGAAATCGGGAAAGTTAATTCCCTGGGTTTTGTCTTCCGCTGCGTAGTTTGTACCCGGCTGGGTGCCTAGGCGCAGACACGCCGGCGTAGGGTGCACAGTCGCAAGAGGAACGGCAACGCCATCGGCACCAGATTCCGATGAACCCTGGGCTTTAGGCTCTTTGTTGCCGGGGGGTTCCATCATCCGCGGCCTCACCACAACCATGTAGTTCAAGAGAAAGCCTGCCCTTTTGATCGCGAGGTAGGACCCATCGTCGATGCCCAGGTTTAGCCTCAGTCCGCCATCTTCAGTACAGCTGGAAATGACCCTCTATACTGAGGAGTGTATGCCCTCGTTTTGGGTCTTCAGCAGCTGACGCGCGTACTCTGCATTCCCGAGCGGAAATATACCCCGTAAAATGTCAGGGGAAAGGACGCTCCCTTTAATACCTCGTGAACAATGGCGTCCTGCAGCTTCGTGAGGTCGTCTGTCTCTTGCTAGACGGTTGCTCTGAAGGAGTAATCAGCTCATTGTCGCGCTTAGTAGCGGGCTCTGCTAGAGGCTGCTTTGATGCAGGTTCCCCGCTTCCCCTCATTACTGCGAGTTTTGGTCGCTGGTGCCCAGTGGGTTGGTCCCCGCTTCTCTGCTTATTAGATTATTATTTTTCGTAGCTCTGGGTTCAATTTTGTTGTACATTGCTTTTCTGGTCAAACCAAGAATAACATAAAAAAAATAACGTTTTACTTACATTAGCACTTTATACTTCTGTTAAATACAATTCAAATAAACAACACTTCCTTGTGCTTATACGTATCTATTCACTACGAAAGTCGTATCCATAACTGGAGGGCCCAATACTTTTCAGCTGCACGGGGTTTTTGGAAAACCTTGTGCAATGTCTGCCCGATCCTCCATCATATTCACCAGGTTTTTACTAACTCCGGTTAGTGAATGATCTTGACCTGTTGAAAAATAGATTTCAATTTATGCACTACGACCATTAATAAAGACTTCTTAAATTGGTAATTAGTTTGGTGTAAAATATCCACTTAGTTTCTAGTTCTTTTGTTTTTTTTGTTTAATTTTAATTATTATTTTCACTTCTCCCGATAAAGGAAAGCATTCGTGGATTATTCTCACGAATAAATGTCAAAATTGCAATTCACTCGGAATCCGTGATGGCAATCTCCCGGATTTCGAAATTTAGTAAGAATTTCGTGATCACGTCGGAATTGGTATAGCATTTTACCGACGCTGTCACGTCGGGAGCTCCAACGGAATCCATTATAGGACTGTATATCTTTTAACGCAAATTTTTAAGGAACTTACTGACCGTATTTCAATTTGGTACATACATATGTATACATCAAGACTTTTCATTTTATATATACATATGTATTTAATCTCTATAGCTATCATTAGTTAGTCAATCTAAGCGCCGATTTTCAGAATATTCACAGATGGACAAAAGTCACCGTCATTTAGCCACCACAATGTTTAGAAAGCAAAAAATACCAGAAAATATTTGTCACTCTAAGTTTAATATTCTCCATAAAAGCTACAATTAAATTGATTGCATTTTTTTTTATTCAATGCTTTTCTGATTTGCCATATTTAAAAAACAAATATCTTTCTTTAAGGGCAGTAAAAACTATTTGGAAACTCTGTATGGCTCACAAAGAAATTTTGCGTTAACGTATTTGACTGCGTTGCTGCAGGCAAAAAAAGGCGTCACATAAGTTCCTTGACGCTTATAACAAACACAGCTGTTTGTATAGCGTCGTGTTACTATTAAAAAAATATAAAATTGAGAGATCAAAAAATTTATATAATATTATACTGTATATAAAAGAAAAGACGCGCGTCGTCAAGTCAATAGTAATCAATTGTCATATTTGACAGCTGACAGTATTGCCGGACTTACTTGCGGCAAAAGTCGTGAGTTGAGCGATTTTTTCAGTTGCGGTAACGCATGCGTTGCCAATGTGGCGTTTTCTATTAAAAGTCACAGAGTTAACTTTGATGTCAGTCAAAAGCATCCTTGTGACGGGGCCTTAAGACTTTCGCTTTGCCTTGCTTTAGAGTTTCGCTTTGACAGATAAGTTGAAAACCTGATGTTATATGAATGCTGCTAAATACAAGGCGAGAAAATTAAAGCAAAGCAAAACGCTAAATTATGGCGAACTCTTAAGGCCATGCCACATAAGACTTGCTTCGCTTTACGTGACATTTGTAACTTTGTCAGAAAAGCTATAAACGCAAAAGGTATGCCACAATAAAACTTTGACAATACATACTTTTCGTTTGTTTATTGTGAGTTGTGAAAATCGCACGGAACTTTATAAACATATTTACATACATTCGGCATAATTATGGACATTATGGAAGTGTTGTTAATATTTCTTTCACTCCACGAAGCCTTATTATGTTTAAAAAACATATAAAGCCGGAAAATGTGGGTAAGGGAATTATATCTTTGCTTCCACCTCCTGCACGAACCGGCCACGAAGTGACTTCCACCGTGTTCTGCAATGCTCCTCTATTATAAAAGAAAAAGCCTTTAGCAAATCATCACATATGTATGTATATACATCCATATACATATGTATATTTAAGCATTTATTTCAGTTAAATTTTATATTTATGTCAAAAATATACAAAATTGGTGAGAGCGAACTGTCAAAGTCAGCGAAAAGATGAGAGTTGCCCAAGATTTCGCTTCGCTTTGGCGACGGTGTTGCCTATATGGGAAATTTCGTATAATTGCATGTATTCATCTTTGCTGTCAAAGCTAAATTCTGACGTAAAGCGAAGCAGAAGTTTTATGTGGCATGGCCTTTAACTTTTGTACACTTTGACAACCAACTGTATACATTTCCATTTTATTTCTGCGCGCATATGCACACGATTTAGAAAATTCACTAGTAATTCATAATTTATTCGAGTATACATATTTACTTTAAAAAAACGAAAAAGGAGAAATATGAATTATTATTGTTATTAATATTGCATATTAAAAAAGGGGGCATCAACTCCGTTTATAGGTCCCGAACTTTTTTCAGGGTTAGGGAAATGGGCATTATAAGCCTCTACGAGGATTGAGGAGGAAGCCTTCAGTAAAAGACACTGGGACAATCTACCAGGTCTGGAACACTCCAAATCCCTACAACCAAACAAGATTTAGGGAATGTATGGGCTTGTCAAAGAGAAACTTGAGAATGATCACAGGAGTTCTAACAGGACACTGTAGGCTGAATTATCACATTAATAAACTGGGAATAAATTCGCAAGATCTGTGCAGATTCTGCAGGGAAGAGCAAGAAACTTCAAAACACGTCCTGGTGCAGTGCCCTGCATTGATGCACAAACGCCAAAAATGTCTAGCCGAAATTTGATTACCGACGATGGGATAACTTCCAGAGACTTAAGACTTAAGACTTGCTTCGCTTTACGTGACATTTGTAACTTTGTCAGAAAAGCGAAAAACGCAAAAGGTATGCCACAATAAAACTTTGACAATACATACTTTTCGTTTGTTTATTGTGGGTTGTGAAAATCGCGCGGAACTTTATAAACATATTTACATACATTCGGCATAATTATGGACATTATGGAAGTGTTGTTAATAGTTCTTTCACTCCACGAAGCCTTATTATGTTTAAAAAACATATAAAGCCGGAAAATGTGGGTAAGGGAATTATATCTTTGCTGCCACCTCCCGCACGAACCGGTCACGAAGTGACTTCCACCGTGCTTTGCAATGCTCCTCTATTATAAAAGAAAAATACTTTAGTAAATCATCACATATGTATATACATATATAAATTTATATACAATAAAATACACGTACCAGAAACTCCCACAAAAGCCGCAACTGTCTGTCATGCCTGATCCTTTAGGTATTTATTGTGGAAGAGGTGGCAGCTTTTGTCATAGATGCTTGGCTGCATTTTCACCGCTTCAATTAACTTTTCCTCCATTTATTTTGATAAATTAAAACAAACTGCATATTTAAGCATTTATTTCAGCTAAATTTTATATTTACCTTGTTCTTGTGCGAAAATTTTCAAATATACGTCGACCGTTAACAGACGAATGTCAGAAATAAACAAAATTGGTAAGAGCGAACTATCAAAGTCAGCGAAAAGATGAGAGCTGCCCAAGATTTCGCTTCGCTTTGGGGACGGTGTTGCCTATGTGGGAAATTTCGTATAATTGCATGTATTCATCTTTGCTGTCAAAGCTAAACTCTGACGTAAAGTGGCATGGCCTTTAGGCTCAATACTAAGAATTATCTGGGAGGTTGGACTAAAGGAAATTCTTTAATCCAAGTGGGGGACACAATAGATCTTAAGGTCACAGTGGTTTCTCCCCAACAATAATAATAATAATAATAATAAAATACATCTTTGTTAACCACCCTCCCCGTTTTCTTAAAATCCCCTTGATCATTTTTTATTTTATTTTTTCGAAAGATGCTGCAAGAAGACCTTTTGCATCGCGGTCTTAATAAAGTTTATTACACTCGCGAATTTGAAAAATTAGTAGCATAACTACTACTTCCTTAATTATATCAGTAAAGCACAAAACTTATTCTCTTATTAAATAAAATACTAGGAATAAACACAAATCGCAATTCAAAACAAGCAGCTAGCGCAAAATATGTCAAAGCGTTCTATGTAGCAAACCTTCTACACCTCATGCTTTGTTTTAAATTTCGAAATGTCAAGTAAAGCGAGGAAAGTTGTATGTGTACGGCCCTTAACTTCCTCTATAATCAATTTCATGTAATAAGAGTGTTCGCGGTGCTGATAATTGTTACGAATTGTTACGAAATATCACGATTTTTGTGAAATCGCATTCGCGGTGTCCAAAAAATTTAGGAAATTGAGAGAGAAAATGACATTTCATTTTGAGGGGAAGTTGCAAATTCTTGCTGAACAAATTTTACCCAGCACAAATTTGCAAGCAAGAAAACAGCTGATTAGAGAAATACGTACGAAATTTTTGTTTAAGAATTTTAAAGATGAAAATTATAAAATATGAGTGTTAAACATAAAATATATAGGTACATGTTCGTTCGTAACTTTGAAACTGAAATAGTTCAACGGCCCAGCGCTACAATAAATGGTTGTAAGATTTGGGAAGCTCGTGCGAATTGTTAAAGATTTTTAATCAAACACTTAGCCGTGACCAAGTCAATGTGATCAACACAGCCAAGAATAGATTTATACGGAATAAAATATTTCGTCTTTTTAAAATTTTTATTTAGCTTTATATTGTATTTTTACTTTTGAATTGTAACTTTAAAATTTTATTATTCTAATTTAATATTTGGATACTCTTAGGTACTCGTCATAGTAAGAACTGTTTTAATTTTCGATTGAAATGAGTAGATTGCTAACAAAGAATAGTAACACCAAATCAGCGGTACTCTCAAAAACTAGCTTAGATTAAAACGAAAAGTACAATTACACTTTGCGGGAGCATAATCATTTTTGAAATACAAACAACACCAACGAGCTATATAAAATCCAAATATTACAACGTAGGAAACCACTTTGCGAGCCACCACTTCCACAACAGTCGGTTCTACGCTACCGAAGTGATTCGGATTTCATCCGACCAAGGACTGTTGTTTCGGCGACCTAACCCCACTTAGGCTGCCGGACACCCCCAATCTTATCTCCCCTTGGGTGCAATACCTGGCAGCAGGATTGCTACTCATACTTCTGGCCAGGGCGGGCGTCGAGCCTAACCCTGGCCCAGAAACCTATTTCTGCTGCATCTGCCAGAGAAGGCTCCATCCGAATTCCACGTCGGTGAGGTGTAATTCGTGCAACGGATGGTGCCATCTTAAGGTCTGCTCAGGCCTTAAGAAAACTAGGGAGTGGTCCACATCCTATGTGGGCCAGTGTTGCTCGCGCACTCAAGCGCCCCAAGCCTCCACGGCATCCCCCCTTGCGCCCCCTGCGCCGGTGCCCCAGAGCACCCCTCCAGCCTCTACGGCCCCCGGAGCTCACAGCAACACCAAACCTCCCCACCGCCCCCTCGCTCCACCACACGTGGCGCCAACCAGCAACTGCTGGTTGCCCCCACTATCTGTTGTGTATGCCGGGCCAGAGTGCACCGGAATGCCTGCTCCGTCAGGTGTAATGCCTGCCAGGGCTGGTGCCACTTCCGGGCGTGCTCTGGCCTACGCACCACAAGGGACTGGTCCGTGAGCTTTACCGCCTCCTGCTGCCGCAACAACCCCCCGCCAGTGTCGCTCACGACACCGCCCACAACAACCGCTGGGCCTTTACTACCACAGCGGGATGCACAGCCGGGGCGGGCCGGCCCTCGGATCCAGTCCCTCACTCCCCTCAACGTGACAACCTTACCGAGACAGACGAGACTCCTACAGTTCAACTGCAACGGACTCTCGAGCAAGATCTCGGAGGTGGTTGCCTTCATGGCTCGGCACGGGCTGTTAATAGCTGCGGTCCAAGAAACGAAGCTACGTCGCAGCTCAACGTTAACGAACTGCGACGGATACAACGTGCTTCGTAGAGATCGCGAGCGAGATAATGGTGGAGGCCTAGCCTTCATTTTACACAACACCGTGCAGTATCGTCTTATCGATGCAGACATCGACCCAAGGGACAGCACCTTAGAATGTCAAGGGATTGCTGTCCGGTCAGGCGATGTCGAGCTCGAAATATTTAACACATATATACCCCCTGTCTCCTGCTGCCCCGCTGGATATCACCCTGACATAGGTGCGCTCCTCAGTGGTGAAAACCGTTTGGTAGTCGGAGACTTTAATGCGCACCACGATCTTTGGTTCTCAAGCCTATCAAATGATCGTAGGGGAAATATTTTGGCAGAGCAGATAGACGATTCGACATTCTGCACCATGAACGACGAAGCCCCCACCAGGATTGTGGGTAGTTGCAGCAGCTCGCCAGATCTAACAATAGCTAGCGCAGGTCTGATAAATAGCATAACGTGGCGACCTATGCTATCGCTTGCATCAGACCACCTACCCATAGTCATCTCGATTGACAGACCTGCCAACTATGTTGCCTCGGACCGCCACACCTATGTCAACTTCAAAAAAGCTGACTGGGAGCGGTTTGAGGATTTCACTGAAGACGCCTTCAGTGCTCTCTCAACTCCAACCGACGTTCGCGTTGGCGAGCGCTTGTTCCGCAGGGTGGTGAAGTCCGTCCTGACTTCCCGGGTGAGGCGGTGTCTCTAGCGGATGAACGCGACCACCTCCGGCAGGCGGACCCCGGTAATCCCCGTATTAGGCAACTAAACGGGGAGATCCAAAGCTTGGTCAACGTTCACAAGCGGAACAAGTGGATGGAGCACTTGAAGTCCTGCAACCTCGGTGCCGGAGTGGGCAAATTATGGTCGACCGTGAGGTCCCTGTCCAACCCGACGAGGCGTGATGATCGAACAGAAATCTCCTTTGGAGACCACGCCTCGTCGGACCCGAAGCGATGCGCGAACTATTCACATTGCATCCTTCGGCTGACAGAACCAAACGGTCAGTCACCAGAAGGCTGCGCAAGTCAACACCAAGCGCACCAATTGTCCTCTCTAGCACTGAGGTGAAGGAAGCCTTCGGGAAGGCGAAAGCCTCCAAATCCATTGGCCCAGACGGGTTAAGCATGTTGATGCTGAAAAAATTGGGCACCGCGGGAGTAGCATATCTCACCAGGGTCCTCAATCTGTCGCTATCCACCACGGTCATTCCGGATATCTGGAAGACCAGTAGGGTGATACCACTGCTGAAACCAGGGAAACCGGCCGGCCAAGGCGAGTCCTATCGGCCGATCTCCCTGCTTTCTCCAGTGGTTAAGACACTTGAGGCCCTGCTGCTCCCGTATTTCAACCACCATCTCAGCCCGGCGAAGCATCAACACGGCTTCCGGAAAGTGCATAGCACTACAACGGCACTTAACGCTATAAACACTCAGATTAATCGTGGTCTCAACGGCAAGCGCCCCTGTGAGAGAACCGTCCTCGTGGCTTTGGACTTGTCGAAGGCCTTCGACACAGTCAGCCACTCTATCTTACTGAAGGACGTGGAGGCCTCACCTCTCCCAGTGGCGTTGAAGCGATGGACCGCGAACTACCTGTGTGGTCGTCAAGCGTCGGTGTGCTACCGTGACTCAGTATCAAAAGCGAGAAGAATTAAGCAGGGGGTACCACAGGGTGGCGTCCTATCCCCCCTATTATTCAATTTCTACATCTCGCGACTCCCTTCCCCGCCAGAGGGAGTCACACTGGTCTCGTACGCCGATGACTGCACGATAATGGCTACCGGCAATGGAATTGATGGCCTGTGTTCCAAAGTGAACAGCTACCTCCCAGACCTTGCTCACTATTTTATAGGACGGAATCTGACGCTGTCTCCTGCTAAGTCCACGGCGACCCTTTTCACATCTTGGACGAAGGAGGTCGGGCTCACCCTCGACATCCACATCGAGGGGACCCCCATTCCAACGGTTAACCACCCGAAGATCCTGGGAGTCACCCTCGACAGCCTGGTCTCCTTCTCAGCGCTTACAACCGCAATCGTCAATAAGGTACAGAGCCGCAACAAAGTCCTCAAGTCGCTCGCCGGCAGCACTTGGGGTAAAGACAAAGAAACGTTGCTGGCAACATACAAGGCGATTGGCCGGCCGGTTCTAAATTATGCCGCGCCAATTTGGTCGCCTGGAACTAGCAGGACTCAGTGATCAAGACTAGAGACCTGTCAGAACGCCGCACTCAGGACAGTGACGGGATGTCTCCTGATGACGCCTGTGGATCACCTCTACCATGAGGCTAACGTGCTCCCAGTGCAAGAGCACAACAATATGCTCACAAAGCAGTTTCTACTGGGATGCCACCGTCCGGAGCACCCCAATAGAGACCTGCTCGCGCTGGAGCCGGCATCCAGGCACATCAGGGGACATCTCCCACAACTGACGGACGAGGTCCAGACATACATACACCGACCGCTGGACCCAAGGACGTACCGACAGGCTCTGGACAGCATCCACAGGGAGTCGGTGTCCAAACACATCGACACCCGCCCTGTGAACGCAGTCCTAGGAGTCCAACCACCACCCATTGCAGCTGAGGAGCTCCAGCTGCCTCGTGAGACCTGCGTTACTCTGGCCCAGCTCAGATCTGGATATTGTAGCAGGTTAAACTCCTACCTATCCAGGATCAACTCCGACACCCCCAACACGTGCCCGGCATGTGAAGAGTCTCCGCACGACACCAATCACCTATTCACATGCCCGGCCAAACCTACTCAACTAACACCCCTCTCCCTATGGTCCGACCCTGTTGAAACAGCCCGTTTCCTGGACCTTTCGTTAGTTGAGCTTGACGATAACGATTGAGGGAGTCCGCCAGCCCAGTGGGGTGTAGCTAGCCGCTACAACAACAACAACAACTTTGCGAGCAAAGTGGATACGATGCTTTAAAGATCTGTACATAATTGGGAGACATATGCTTGTTTCATTGGTGCTGCCCAATTCTGTTTATTTTGTTTATTTTTGAGTAAATATTTACCGCACTTTATTACTTTTCTACTACATATGTAGGTAGCAACATTGGTCAGCCACTTCTGGTTATATTGGCGAGTGGTTGTTGTTGGATCCATATATAATGTTGTCTAGTGCGCAGCATAAGTGTCCCGCGTTTGGTAGTACAAGGAAATACTCCTATTTAAAGAAAAAAGTATGTATATTGTATTTATTTTAATATTTATCCCAGCACAACAATTAAACAAATTATTTTATATAGCTAGTCACTAGGTATGTCAATCCCGGGATCCCGGGCTTTTTTAACTTCCGAGTATAAAACGAGAAAAACGGAAAATTGAATAGGTAATAAAGAAATAGCCAAAAACCCCATCCTCAGAAATAGCTGCAATGCTGAAGAAAGACGGTTGTTCACCCACGCACTGTCCGCAGGGTGCTAAATAATGCTGGATACATTGCCCGAGTTTGTCGAAAAAAACCACTCATTAGTAACGTTAACCAAGCAAAGCGACTTTAATTCGCAAAAGAGCGTTTAAACAAGGCGACAGACTTTTGGAAGAAAGTTATCTTTTCTGATGAAAGAAAATTTAGTGTTTACAAGTCAGATGGACGTGTTTTAACATGGCGGAAAAAAGTGATGCGTTACCAGAAAAAAATATCCAATCAAGAGTAAAACACGGAGGTGCTGGAGTTTTGGTGTGGGGGTGTATGTCAGTAGCGGGGGTTAGAGAGCTAGTGTTTATTTATGAAATAATAGACAAAACACTCTATTTGAATATTCTCAAAGAAAATTTGAACAAAAGCGCTCAAAAATACGGAATTGAGAACGAGTACTACTTACAACATGACAATGACCCCAAGCATACAGCAGAAATTGTTCGTTTGTGGGTCTTGTACAACACTCCTCACACCCTAAAAACTCCAATTTAGATCTTAACCCGATCGAACATTTATGGGACCATTTGGATAGACGCATTCGAGAACACCACATTACATCTAAGAATGGGCTAAAGCAAATACTTCTGGAAGAATGGGTTAAAATAAATTCAGATGTTACGAATGAATGTTGGTGCATTCAATGCAGAAACGATTACAAGAAGCAATTGAAAATAACGGTAAACATATCACGTATTCAAATACAGTGGCTCAAAGGCAAAATGGGACACCGCACTGTGCTACAAAAAGGTCCTCCAATTTGAGTGAAAAGTAGCGCACCGTTTAATGCTTGTGCATTTATTTGTCTTATGTGACCTGGCCAAGCAATTTATGCAATAATTATTTTTTGTGACTGCATCGTATTTTTGGTGTATATTCATCTCCGTGTATTTGGAACATGTCACCAATCGATGATCCCGTTTGCATAAGCCACATGCTACGTGACGGTGTGAATTGTACTTCCTGTGAAGGTGGTCAGTTATTCCGGGTAAAACTGTGCGATGAAGACCCTTTTCTCTTTCTTCTCGTATGGGAGAAAGAGCTGCATTAAAGCGTTGGGCTCGAATTGATCGTTCTTCACCATCCGATAAGGGTGTTAGACTACGGGTCACGCTTAGGGAGCGTATAGTAAGGTTGGGCTCGTTTGTCGAGAGCCACTGGCTGATGAAGCGATTTTCCTTGTTGATGTAAGAGGGGCCATTTCACTATAAAGAAATAAACTTTATTATTTAATTGGCATTTAAGATCACGACCTTTCTGATAGGGCGGGTAAATTTGCCTTGAGCAGTTCGAATTTCAACTACTCGAGTTTTGTGTCCGCAACAGAGTAATTTTTTCATTTCGGCCTAATTTCAATTCATTAGGGTGTAAATTTTCATTTCGAATAACGACTAAATCGTCAACTTCGATATAACGTCCTTATATAGCGTTTGTGGAGTTCTTTTAAATATATATCTCTTACAAAAATGTTGATAAAGTATCCTTAGTTTCTGCCATTGATTTCAAACGCTTAGATTGGCATCTTCTAAGTTGGGTTCAGCAGGTGTTAGTAATGGGGTACCTATAAGGAATGACCTGGAGTTAGCGGTTCCAAGTTTGTTGGGCCATCACTTGAGGAGCTGAAAGGACGAGAATTCAAACAACTTTCTATGCGGGTAATATTGTTTCTAGTTCGTCAAAAGTGAATTTCTGGGTGTGTGACATCTTTCCAAGGTCAGTTTTTACACTTTTTACACCTGCTTCCCATAGGCCACCCATGTGCGGAGCTCCAGGAGGGTTAAAGTGCCAGTTGCTGTTACTTGGGTTTTTAGTGTTTTTACAAATTTTAGTCGATCTTTACCTAGTAGTTGTGAATCACCCACAAAGTTTGTTTCATTGTCCGAGTAAAGATCGGCGGGACATCCGCGCCTGGAGAAAAAACGTGGAAATACTGCCATAAATACCTAAGACGTGAGGTCACTTATAGGCTCAACATGTATTGATTTGGTTGAGAAGCAAAGAAATATAAAAATATATCCCTTTGTGATGAGACACGCTCTTCCGGTGTAATTTTTAATGTCGTATGGTCCAGTGAAATGAATTCCTGTAGCTGCAAATGGTAGAATTAGGGTGGTGCGTTCAGCAGGTAGTGCCGCCATGATCTGTGCTTGCTGATTCTTCTTGTGTAAAAGACACATTTTGCAGTTATGGATTGTAGTTTTGATAAGGATTTTTAGTTTGGGTATCCGAAATTCCGATCGCATGAGTCGTAGAACTAATTGATTACCGCCATGAAGGGTAAATTGTGTGAGTAACTTCGCCATACGACTGTTATATGGTAAGAGGATTCGATGTCTTTCATTGTATGATAAAGCGGTTGAATTGCTTAATCGGCCGTCAGCACGCATTATTCCGTTTGTGTCAATTGATGGGTTGGGTGTCAATAAGGAACTTTTTTTGGGTCTTAAATAGATTTTATAAAGAGGATTCTTTGAAACTGTGTAGTATGTTTAGTATCCACTAGTATCCGCGTTAAATACAAAACGAAACATTTCATAATGAGGGTGACCAAATCCTTTCGTAGAGTAGGTCCGATATATAAAACATCATTCAGACTTTTCCGATTTGATGTTGGGCATGACGCATTAAATACCACTCGTAATTTTGTGGCAAATCGGTCGAGTTTAATGACCGCGTGATGGGGTAAATAATACGGGGTACATTTCTGTGGGCTTGTATTCAACTTTCTTCATATGACCGAGCTCAAAATATTCATTGCAAGCAATCATATTCCTTCTTAATGTCGGCCCTCTTAATTAAAGTTTTTTTGTTACGTATGTTTCGATTGATTTTCGGGGAACTTCTTCCACTTCCGAAGAACAGGTTAGTAAATTCTCTGGTGTCATTTATTAAAAAATTAAACAATATTAGATTCATTTGTGGGTTTTGGTATGGGTCCTGATATAATCCAACCGAATTCTGTCTCTTGAGCTAATAACGAATCTAAAATGTTTCTTTGAACACCACTAAGTACATACTACATATTTGTGGATAGAGATCGCTACCAATCAAAATATCAATGGGTCTGGGTTTGTAGAATTGAGTGTCTGCCAAAGTGAAGACGAGTTGAGTGAGGCAGAGTTTAAAGGCGATAGAGTATGTGGGTAGGTTATCAGTTACATTTTTAAGAATAAATGCATGGGTTCGTATCTTATATCTATTATTCAATTGCGAACAGAGGATGAGTTCACATAGTCTTGTGGGTGTTGCTGAAACCCCGTTATTTAAGCCAGTCACTTGGGCTGATGTAGGAGGGAATTGTGTTTTTTATTGCATGTTCTACAAGTATACTTTCTTTTGCATTCTCTGAAGCTATGAGATAGCGCTAAGCATATATAGCAATAGCCATATTTTTTTATTATGGCTATTCGAGTCTCAACACTCACACACCGTCAATGAACTGATTGGACCTTATCAGTGTGGCTTTTGACCTGGTAAATCTACTATCAACCAGCTATTCACAGTGCGCCAGATCTTGGAAAAGACCCAAGAAAGAAGAATCGACACGCACCACCTTTTTGTCGACTTCAAAGCCGCTTTCGATAGCACAAAAAGAAGTTGCCTTTATGCCGCAATGTCTGAATTTGGTATCCCCGCAAAACTTACACGGCTATGTAAAATGACGTTGAACAACACCACCTGCTCCGTCAGGATTGAAAAGGAGCCGTTTGATACCAAACGAGGATTCAGACAGGGTGACTCTTTGTCGTGCGACTTTTTTAACCTGATGCTGGATAGTTCGAGTCGCAAAACTAAATCGATCAGGCACCATCTTTTATAAGAGTGTGCAGCTGCAGAACTAAATGCCGATCGCATTGACATCATCGGCCTTAACAACCGCGCAGTTAGTTCTGCCTTCTCCGGCACATTCACAACTGGGATCAAACATCACTGTTGACAGTTATAACTTTGAAAAAGTAGAAGACTTCGTTTACTTAGGAACCAGCATTAACATCAATAATAATGTCTGCCTCGAAAACCAAAGGAGAATCACTCTTGCCAACAAGTGCTACTTCGGACTGAGTAGGCAACTGAGCAGTAAAGTCCTTTCTCGACGGACAAAAATCACGCTCTATAAGTCTCTCATTATGCCCGTCCTAATATATGGCGCAGAAGCATGGACGATGAAGATATCTGATGAGAAGGCTATAGGAGTGTTCGAGAGAAAGAAACAGTGCAGCGAATTACGATCCAGCGGCTTCGCTGGCTTGGTCATGTCGTTCGAATGGATGAAAGCGCTCCAGCTCTGAAAGTATTAGGCGCGGTACCCGCCGGTGGTAGCAGAGAAATAACTGGCGTGCTTTGCAGAGCTTGGCAAAAATCGCATAGGGGGTTATCGAGCCAATGAAAGAAAGTAGAAGTTCTTTCGAGGGTTCGATGTACTTGGTGTTGGGGTTTCAGATACCTTCACATGAAATATCTTGTATTTATTATCCCGAAATCCCGAGATCCCGGCCTTATTATTACAAAAATTATTTTATATGCGCTAGTGATGGGAAATATCGTCAATTTTGCTTGTCGACAAATATCGATACTTCAGAAGAGCTAGTCGATATTTGTCGATACTATCGATACTTGGTGATAGTATCGATACTTGATGAAACTGGCGTAGCTGGAATTATCAGATGCTTCAAAGCATTGGATTTAATGAGCGATACTAAAAGTTTCGATACTCTTGTGACTTAACGATACTAAACGATTATCGATACCTTATTGATACTATTATTGTTGTCGATACGTATCGAATACGGACCTTGTCGATACTTGTCGATATTCGCATTTTATTTCACAGCAACTAACATATTTGATGTGTCTCCTTGTTGATGTTAATTTCCAAGAAATTATTTCGCAAGTTGTTGACATTTTGTCGAGGATTCCTAGAATTTTTTTTTTCATATTTCTTTTGGACCAAAATATTACAATATTTCTTTGCTAAAGCTTTCAGTGCAAAATCGTCAATAAGAGTGTTAACATTGGAAAAATAATTGAAAATGTCTATGGTTTTACTTGAGCGTATTTATTTAATTGAAAACTATTCAAATAGCTTGATGGGTAGTAAAGTACCGTCTGTGAAAGAAGTTTTGAGAATTTTATTTTTTATATTTTAAGTCTTAGGGAAAGTGCAAATATTTTGGCAAAAAGCAAGAATTCCAACTAGAGAAGAGAAGCACTGCATTGAAAAATTGGAAAAACTGTATAATGAATGGCGCAATCTGCAAAAAATATCAGCTAGAAAGACAGAAGAACAAAAGAAAAAAGAGACAGTATTTATAAAAAAATTGAAAACTTATTTGATATAGCTTATGCAAATGCATTGACTATTCTAAATTGAAGAAGATAAACTATTTTTATTAAATCAAAGAAAAGAGGGAAGACCGGGATATATGCATGGCATCGATCGTGAACTTGAACAGTCAGAAAAACAAACAAAAGATAGGTAACGAAAATTGTTGGAAAGGAGAAATAAAAGTACACAAGAAGTTAACGATTTATTAAGAACTGTTCCAATAAACGATATTTCGTTGTCTGACCCGGAAAATTCAAATTGTGAAGATAGTGCTTCTGACATGGAAATTGCACAAGAGCCACCTTTAAAGAAAGCCAGGGGAAATACTAATTTAGTCCCTAGCCTATTAGAAAAATATATTTTGTATTTACCATGCCGGCATCATATACATATATAAACTGGTTTTAAGAAGCGTGTTGATTTAAAAATTTTAAAGTCCGAAACCCCTAATGTTGTCATTTTCCAGAAATTTCAAAAATCGTGGCCAAAAATTTATATCAAAAACATAAGCAGTGGCATTAGTGACAAAAGAGTTAAAAAAATATTCTGTGCAAGTGAAATAGAAATCATAATATCAAATTTGAACAAATTTTTAAATGAGAAACAGCCCCGTGCCGATTATATGGAATTTCTAGAACTTATAATAATATTCTTAGGAAAAACGCCAAGTCAAGTCGTGGTGTAAAAATTAAAGTTCCAGGAGCTATGCATTATTCAACATGGATGTCAAAGGCCATATACAGTTTGAAAATATTTTTATTTAGAAAGGAGTTTAAGCATACGAATAAAGAAAAAAAGGCTTTTTGCGAAATTTGCATCTTTCTTATCAAAATTTACGCTGATGCATGGTTCACAGCTCCTTTACCAATTAAGGCACCTTTTTGTGTTTTTAATTTTTTAATAAAGCTCCACGAATATGCAAAATATGACAAACAAATCTCAAAAACAGCTTCTGATAAATTTTGTAGGCATCTTTGGTATTTAAGCTCAGAAGCTGTCGCCTTTGCCTTTTTCGATTCAAACGTAAGCTCTGAGACAAAAATAAAAATGATAGAGAAATTAAATAGAGAATCACCATCTAAACAAAATGATAAAAAGGCTAATGTCACGATTTCTAAAATCCTGGAAGAGTGCATCGAACAGTTTGTTTCGAAAAAAAAATCAAATTTCTTCACAAGATTAAATATAAATATTAACTTTTTAAAAAAGCCACCATCAGAGTGGGATGTAGATGGAAATTATAATGAGGCAATAGAAAAAAGTAATGGAATAAAAGTAATGAATGATACGGCAGAAAGAGGGGTTAAATTGATACAAGATTATAATTCTATATTATCGAAAAATTAAGAACAAAAACAATACATACTACAAGTAGTTCAAGATTATCGCCGCAGGTTTCCTGACTGCAACAAATACACTTTATTAAATACAAACTATTAATACATTGTTATCATAAGAACCTTTCTAATACAAATAATAAAAAAATATAAAACGTTTTGAAAATGAGCTCTTTAAAGGCGCAAATGTTGTTGCTTGGGGTATAAATAGAAAACGATTGAAGACAATCAAAAACTTTCTATGGCAAAATTACTTGGCATAAAATTTTCTTCATTTCTCTCAAATGTCATTTTTATAATTAATCATATTATCTGAGTTATTTAAGGCCAAAGTCAAATTTTTTGAAAAACTGCTGATTTTTCAAAACTTTGGGGGCTTTGAGGCACCACTTCCCCGAACTGATTTGGATAAAATTTTGCCACAATCTTTTTTTTGGGGGTAAGGAACCGATGTGGGGGTGCCATCATCCAAAATCACAACAACAGAAAAGCCCATATGCACTAATGGCGGTCCCGTACATACATACATACGACCCACGCAAACTACCTACACTGCCTATCAGGCTAACCTAATATTCACGGCTTGCATTTTTGGACGCAAGCACGCAAGATTTTTAACCATGTCCACCCGAAATTGATTTGCGTGCGATTACTTTACAGAGTTGCATGGCTGTCAAATTCGTTTGATAACGATACAAGGTGGAAGTTTTCAGCGCTGGTTCAATTTATTTATTTAGTTTAAATATTTGCTTCACCTTATGTTACATATTAAATTTTATTTAAACATTAAAAATTATCTTAATTTATACGAAGAGCTTCAACACAGGAACTTATTAACAAGTTTGGCAATTGATTTGTTTCCTCTTTTATATTATATGTATAAGCAATAATAATCATAAAAATCATAATCCCAAGTTCTAAACAATGTACAAATTAATAGAAAGTTTTCATTCAAAGCTTTTTGATAATTTTTTTTGCTTATCCAAACAAAAAAGTCGGTATTCGTTATATTTAAGACAATGCGCATCACCCTCAACGGTGGGATAAACGTCAAATTGAAATGTCACGCAAAATCAAAATTGGAAATTGAGTTAGCTTTTGGCGCACGCCGTTCAATTTGGGTTGCTCCCATACAAGTTGTATGAGCATGAGACATTTTTGACAGAAAATTGCCGGAGTGCGTGAATATTAGGTTAGGCTGTATAGCGGACGACAAACGTAAATACATACATACGACAAAGGCAAACTACCTAGATTGCCTACAGCGGATGCGAACGTACACACATACATGCGAACAACACAAACTACCTATATCTGCTATAGAAGGCGACACACGTACACACAGGCGACGGACACCAACTTCCCACCAACTATTCGCTCTCCCTACAGATTGACCGATCGCGAATTTTCAACCGACTTACACTTCGTCCGATATAAGATCCCAAAAAGGCATTCGATCAAATGAGTCTTGCTAGGTGAGTCAAACACTTAACTAATCGGGAGATGCGGTGGTGTGCCTTCGACACGTCCAGCACTCCCAAGCCCAATCAGTCGGCTGGCGCGGTCTCGTTTTCTCGGGCACGCCCAGCCCTTTCTTCTGAATCGGCTACGCCTGGTTGGCTTGACCAGTTTAGTGACGACCTGATGCCTCTTCGGTGTTGCCCTGCTGGCCAGGCCTTTGCACTCGACTAGTTGGGTGACGCGGATATACCCTCAAAAGGGGGAGTCATGCTCACCCCTCTGTATGGGTGGGTAACGGCGCAATTTTTCATGCGTTAATACATTGGCGCAACGCACTGTGATGCGTTAATACATTGAGTTAAAAGGCCTGCCAGATGGAATACGTTGAGTCCGCTCCAACTAGGCATTCAACTGACAAGGCGTACGAAACGCAGAGGTACAAAACATTAAAAGCGTTGCCGCATGTAATCAAATCAGTTGTTTTGTATTGGCGGTTAACTTTTTTTTTATATGCAAATCAAATATATCTTAAAGTTGTGCTGATATTTACTTTTGTGTAAAGATTATAAAAAAATGGAAATAATTGAAAAAAAACAATCAGCTGTAGGGGGGGGTAACCCAGCTAATTTTCGTGAGTTGACTCAATGACTTGCTCAATTAAGTGAGTCAGCTCAGTGAGGTAGCACAATTGAGTTACGACTCATTTCATAATAGTGTCGCTCTGTGCAACTACGGCAGCACTGTTATCGTGGAGAGGCGCACGTTGAACGTTGAATAATTAAAGTGACAGCACAAGTGATAACGCGCCAAAAGGAAACATTTTCGCGCTATTTAGTTCTTATGATATGATATGCAAATCTTTGCTTTTGCCTCATAGGTTTTGGGCTGGTATCAAATCCCAATCATATGCTGGCACGCAAAAAAGGTTCTAAGAATCATGGCATTTTTATTTGGCTAAAAAATCAAGTTAATGTGTTTATTTGGCGAAATACGTGTTGAAATCTTTGACATGAGAATTGAATTAAATACTCGTATTTTAGTGATTTACATGTACATAAATATTGAGTTTTATTTTAAAAAGGTGTCCGGAAAACTTTATTTCTAAGAGAACACGCATGTTCATCACATATATTTTTATAATTATTTGTTTTATGCATGTTTAAAAGTTGTATAATTGTGATCATGTTGATTTCATATATTTATTTCTTATTCTTGTTTTTATTGCGTTTTCATTTATACTGTTTGCATACCTCAAAGGAGGCGAAAAAACTGCACAATCTCCAAAAATGCAATAAAAAACTCCCAAATGCCATTTCTTACAGAGTGTCTGTGCACAAAACAAAGAGCTTCGTATCAGCTCATCTTTGATTCTCAGTGCTGACACACTCATTGACTCGCCGCTCAGTAAGATGGCTGAAATTCATAACTGAGCTACTGAGTGACAATTTTTTTTGGAAGTGATTCTGAGCGAGCGGCTCATCGCTAAGAGTCAGCTCAGTAACTCAACTCAGTGCTGAGTTACCCACCTCTAATCAGCTGACCCTAGCGACGGATTTTAATGCGTCAAAAGTAGTGAGTAGGGCTACTGTTGTACGTTGCGGCATCGCATGCGTTGCGAATGTGGCATTCTGCATTCAAATACACATAATCAGCCCTATTCTGCATTTCGACTCGAATCGAAATTTTCTCAGTTTGTCAACTTTGGTATTCTGCGCTTCGATGAGTTTCTAAAGTTTTCCCCGCGGATGGTTTTGTTTGTCTGTTTGTAAGCATACAATTGTTTGTGCTTAAATTCATTGCTTAAAGTGATTTTATTTAAGTGTTAAGTGTTAAGTCGCAGAGTCTATCAATGATACGGGGCTATAAAACTTGCTAAAAATGAAGTGAAGGTGCAGCTGCGCACTTGGTTGCAAGTTAGGCTTCTTGTGTCTCCTAATGCTGCACTGCAGTTTTCTTCAAGGCATCCAATCAAAGACAGAGCATAAATGAAGTTATTTGAATATAAATATGTTGCATAAAGTGCCGAAATTGGTAAAAACTTTAAAATTTACAAATCATAGGGGAACCTAACCTCACATTTTTTTTGCAATTTCTTCCGATTCTCAGTCAATTCATGTTCAAGACGTTGCACGTATTTTGCTTCACATCATTTTTCGTCGGGAATGCGGAATCTTGTATTCTATCGTTCTTGGGTATGTAAGTACGTATGTATGTATATATGCGTAAGGTATATTGCGTATGTATGTATGTAAGTATGCAAACTGCCGACGGCGAATTAATTATGTGTGCAAGTAGTTATTTGCACGGATTTGGGTAGATATTTAAAAGTGCAAAGCGGATACAAAGTTAAATTGTTTTAATTCAATTCAAATTAAATTAAGCTCAAAATTTCTGTATTCACTCTGTCGAAATTTCCGACTTGCAATAATAATAAATTGATTGGAAAATATATTTGGTCGTACTCACAATATTTTTCGCCTGGGGTATTTTTTGTTAGTAGGAAGTTCACTTTTTTGCGGCTTGGTATGTATGTATATCACTTCGTTCCTGTTTGTGTTTCTGCTTAATGCTGACAGAGTTTTGGCAATTGTTATGGGAATCCAACGACGAATTTATAAGTTTATTAAAAAATCCTCTGTTTTTGAAAATCCTCTTACGGCTCGTAAAGGACCAAAATTTCGGGGTACGTCGACAAGATTTGAGTTCCGCCGGTTTTGAAGTTAAATAAAAAGGATTTTAGTTTCAACGTTACAAAACGTAGGTACACATATACATACGTATATGTATGTATATTTAGAATAATATCTAGATACAATTGGTGTGGGTTAGGCATGTCAATCCCGGGATCCCGAAATCCCGAATATCCCGGGATAAGTCTTTTAGAATCCCGGAATTGCAGAAAACCGTAAATTTAATAGCCATTTATTTTTCAAATTTCATAATCAGTGTTCATAATCAGTGTTATTTGTGGTATTTCTAAAGTCTGCTATTAAAATAATAGTGGAACGTATGGATGCACTGTGCAATTTCGTTTACTATTGTATGTGGTATTCATGCAATTAATCAGCAGTAAACCGTTTGTGATAAATATGAAATATAACGCACAATTCCATTTAACTTTAATTTATATTTCTTCAAACCATAATAAACCTCAAATGATTTAAAACAGTTGTATTGAAATAAGAAAATTTAACATGTGAAACAAAAACATCAAGTTTACAACTGTTGTATTACGATAGCACAATATGACAAATACGACAAATAACTCGGCTTGGGAACTCTCTAGAATTCGATTTGGCCTTGCCATTATAAATTAGGTGAATAATATCTTCCTCGAGCAGAAAATGAGCCCTACTATGAAAGCGATGCTAATAGAAGCGCTTAAACTTTATAAGGCAGAAATACTGAAAAATAAATTGCATCAAGTTCTGACAATCAGATGGCAATTGTCTATTAAGCGAAAGGCATATAATTTATCAGAAGGCTTAGTAAAAGAAATTGATAATTTTTGTAATGTGTTGAGGCTCAGCAGTGCTTCTCCACTGCATATTTTAAATGCAACAAATTAAGGTCCAGGTTGGAGGATAATACACTTAAGGCTTTTATTTTTTTAAGAATGCATTTTGATCAAAATAAGGAATAATTCTGCTTCCATTTGCTACGATACAATAAGACTACCAAACGTACATACTAGACTGCCACTTAGAAGAAATACGCTTGCGGCAGCCCCCAGGTTCCTTTTCCCAAAAAAATGATTGTGGCAAAATTTTATCTAACTCGGTTCGGGGGAAGTGGTGCCTCAAAGCCCCAAAATTTCGAAAAATCAGCATTTTTCAAAAAAGTCGACTTTGGCCGTGAATAACTCAGCTAATATCAATTACTCATAAAAATGACATTTGAGAGAAATGAAGAAAATTTTACGCCAAGTTATTTTGCCATAGAAAACATTTGCGCCTAGCAATTTATTGGTAGGCCTATATATGTTTCTGGCTGTATCTAAAGATGAATATTATTACATTATTATTTTATATGCGCTAGTGATGGAAAATATCGTAAATTTTGCTTGTCGACAAATATCGATACTTCGGAAGAGCTTGTCGATATTTGTCGATACTATCGATACTTGGTGATAGTATCGATACTTGATAAAACTGGCGTAGCTGGAATTATCAGATGCTTCTAAGCATTGGATTTAATGAGCGATACTAAAAGTTTCGATACTCTTGTGACTTAACGATACTAAACGATTATCGATACCTTATTGCTACTATTATTGTTGTCGATACGTATCGAATACGGACCTTGTCGATACTTGTCGATATTCGCATTTTATTTCACAGCAACTAACATATTTGATGTGTCTCCTTGTAGATGTTAATTTCCAAGAAATTATTTCGCAAGTTGTTGACTTTTTTTCGAGGATTCCTAGAATTTTTTTTTACATATTTCTTTTGGAGCAAAATATTACAATATTTCTTTGCTAAAGCTTTCAGTGCAAAATCGTCAATAAGAGTGTTAACATTGGAAAAATAATTGAAAATGTCTATGGTCTTACGTGAGCGTATTTATTTAATTGGAAACTATTCAAATAGCTTGATGGGTAGTAAAGTACCGTCTGTGAAAGAAGTTTTGAGAATTTTATTTTTTATATTTTAAGTCTTAGGGAAAGTGCAAATATTTTGGCAAAAAGCAAGAATTCCAACTAGAGAAGAGAAGCACTGCATTGAAAAATTGGAAAAACTGTATAATGAATGGCGCAATCTGCAAAAAATATCAGCTAGAAAGACAGAAGAACAAAAGAAAAAAGAGACAGTATTTATAAAAAAAATTGAAAACTTATTTGATATAGCTTATGCAAATGCATTGACTATTCTAAATTGAAGAAGATAAACTATTTTTATTAAATCAAAGAAAAGAGGGAAGACCGGGATATATGCATGGCATCGATCGTGAACTTGAACAGTCAGAAAAACAAACAAAAGATAGGTAACGAAAATTGTTGGAAAGGAGAAATAAAAGTACACAAGAAGTTAACGATTTATTAAGAACTGTTCCAATAAACGATATTTCGTTGTCTGACCCGGAAAATTCAAATTGTGAAGATAGTGCTTCTGACATGGAAATTGCACAAGAGCCACCTTTAAAGAAAGCCAGGGGAAATACTAATTTAGTCCCTAGCCTATTAGAAAAAGATATTTTGTATTTACCATGCCGGCATCATATACATATATAAACTGGTTTTAAGAAGCGTGTTGATTTAAAAATTTTAAAGTCCGAAACCCCTAATGTTGTCATTTTCCAGAAATTTCAAAAATCGTGGCCAAAAATTTATATCAAAAACATAAGCAGTGGCATTAGTGACAAAAGAGTTAAAAAAATATTCTGTGCAAGTGAAATAGAAATCATAATATCAAATTTGAACAAATTTTTAAATGAGAAACAGCCCCGTGCCGATTATATGGAATTTCTAGAACTTATAATAATATTCTTAGGAAAAACGCCAAGTCAAGTCGTGGTGTAAAAATTAAAGTTCCAGGAGCTATGCATTATTCAACATGGATGTCAAAGGCCATATACAGTTTGAAAATATTTTTATTTAGAAAGGAGTTTAAGCATACGAATAAAGAAAAAAAGGCTTTTTGCGAAATTTGCATCTTTCTTATCAAAATTTACGCTGATGCATGGTTCACAGCTCCTTTACCAATTAAGGCACCTTTTTGTGTTTTTAATTTTTTAATAAAGCTCCACGAATATGCAAAATATGACAAACAAATCTCAAAAACAGCTTCTGATAAATTTTGTAGGCATCTTTGGTATTTAAGTTCAGAAGCTGTCGCCTTTGCCTTTTTCGATTCAAACGTAAGCTCTGAGACAAAAATAAAAATGATAGAGAAATTAAATAGAGAATCACCATCTAAACAAAATGATAAAAAGGCTAATGTCACGATTTCTAAAATCCTGGAAGAGTGCATCGAACAGTTTGTTTCGAAAAAAAAAATCAAATTTCTTCACAAGATTAAATATAAATATTAACTTTTTAAAAAGCCACCATCAGAGTGGGATGTAGATGGAAATTATAATGAGGCGATAGAAAAAAGTAATGGAATAAAAGTAATGAATGATACGGCAGAAAGAGGGGTTAAATTGATACAAGATTATAATTCTATATTATCAAAAAATTAAGAACAAAAACAATACATACTACAAGTAGTTCAAGATTATCGCCGCAGGTTTCCTGACTGCAACAAATACACTTTATTAAATACAAACTATTAATACATTGTTATCATAAGAACCTTTCTAATACAAATAATAAAAAAATATAAAACGTTTTGAAAATGAGCTCTTTAAAGGCGCAAATGTTGTTGCTTGGGGTATAAATAGAAAACGATTGAAAACAATCAAAAACTTTCCATGGCAAAATTACTTGGCATAAAATTTTCTTCATTTCTCTCAAATGTCATTTTTATAATTAATCATATTATCTGAGTTATTTAAGGCCAAAGTCAAATTTTTTGTAAAACTGCTGATTTTTCAAAACTTTGGGGGCTTTGAGGCACCACTTCCCTGAACTGATTTGGATAAAATTTTGCCACAATCTTTTTTTGGGGGTAAGGAACCGATGTGGGGGTGCCATCATCCAAAATCACAACAACAGAAAAGCCCATATGCACTAATGGCGGTCCCGTACATACATACATACATACGACCCACGCAAACTACCTACACTGCCTATCAGGCTAACCTAATATTCACGGCTTGCATTTTTGGACGCAAGCACGCAAGATTTTTAACAACGTCCACCCGAAATTGATTTGCGTGCGATTACTTTCCAGAGTTGCATGGCTGTCAAATTCGTTTGATAACGATACAAGGTGGAAGTTTTCAGCGCTGGTTCAATTTATTTATTTAGTTTAAATATTTGCTTCACCTTATGTTACATATTAAATTTTATTTAAACATTAAAAATTATCTTAATTTATACGAAGAGCTTCAACACAGGAATTGATTTGTTTCCTCTTTTATATTATATGTATAAGCAATAATAATCATAAAAATCATAATCCCAAGTTCTAAACAATGTACAAATTAATAAAAAGTTTTAATTCAAAGCTTTTTGATAATTTTTTTTGCTTATCCAAACAAAAAAGTCGGTATTCGTTATATTTAAGACAATGCGCATCACCCTCAACGGTGGGATAAACGTTAAATTGAAATGTCACGCAAAATCAAAATTGGAAATTGAGTTAGCTTTTGGCGCACGCCGTTCAATTTGGGTTGCTCCCATACAAGTTGTATGAGCATGAGACATTTTTGACAGAAAATTGCCGGAGTGCGTGAATATTAGGTTAGGCTGTATAGCGGACGACAAACGTAAATACATACATACGACAAAGGCAAACTACCTAGATTGCCTACAGCGGATGCGAACGTACACACATACATGCGAACAACACAAACTACCTATATCTGCTATAGAAGGCGACACACGTACACACAGGCGACGGACACCAACTTCCCACCAACTATTCGCTCTCCCTACAGATTGACCGATCGCGAATTTTCAACCGACTTACACTTCGTCCGATATAAGATCCCAAAAAGGCATTCGTTCAAACGAGTCTTGCTAGGTGAGTCAAACACTTAACTAATCGGGAGATGCGGTGGTGTGCCTTCGACACGTCCAGCACTCCCAAGCCCAATCAGTCGGCTGGCGCGGTCTCGTTTTCTCGGGCACGCCCAGCCCTTTCTTCTGAATCGGCTACGCCTGGTTGGCTTGACCAGTTGAGTGACGCCCTGATGCCTCTTCGGTGTTGCCCTGCTGGCCAGGCCTTTGCACTCGACTAGTTGGGTGACGCGGATATACCCTCAAAAGGGGGCGTCATGCTCACCCCTCTGTATGGGTGGGTAACGGCGCAATTTTTCATGCGTTGATACATTGGCGCAAGCGCACTGTGATGCGTTAATACATTGAGTTAAAAGGCCTGCCAGATGGAAAACGTTGAGTCCGCTCCAACTAGGCATTCAACTGACAAGGCGTACGAAACGCAGAGGTACAAAACATTAAAAGCGTTGCCGCATGTAATCAAATCAGTTGTTTTGTATTGGCGGTTAACTTTTTTTTTATATGCAAATCAAATATATCTTAAAGTTGTGCTGATATTTACTTTTGTGTAAAGATTATAAAAAAATGGAAATAATTGAAAAAAAACAATCAGCTGTAGGGGGGGGTAACCCAGCTAATTTTCGTGAGTTGACTCAATGACTCTTGCTCAATTAAGTGAGTCAGCTCAGTGAGGTAGCACAATTGAGTTACGACTCATTTCATAATAGTGTCGCTCTGTGCAACTACGGCAGCACTGTTATCGTGGAGAGGTGCACGTTGAACGTTGAATAATTAAAGTGACAGCACAAGTGATAACGCGCCAAAAGGAAACATTTTCGCGCTATTTAGTTCTTATGATATGATATGCAAATCTTTGCTTTTGCCTCATAGGTTTTGGGCTGGTATCAAATCCCAATCATATGCTGGCACGCAAAAAAGGTTCTAAGAATCATGGCATTTTTATATGGCTAAAAAATCAAGTTAATGTTTTTATTTGGCGAAATACGTGTTGAAATCTTTGACTTGAGAATTGAATTAAATACTCGTATTTTAGTGATTTACATGTACATAAATATTGAGTTTTATTTTAAAAAGGTGTCCGGAAAACTTTATTTCTAAGAGAACACGCATGTTCATCACATATATTTTTATAATTATTTGTTTTATGCATGTTTAAAAGTTGTATAATTGTGATCATGTTGATTTCATATATTTATTTCTTATTCTTGTTTTTATTGCGTTTTCATTTATACTGTTTGCATACCTCAAAGGAGGCGAAAAAACTGCACAATCTCCAAAAATGCAATAAAAAACTCCCAAATGCCATTTCTTACAGAGTGTCTGTGCACAAAACAAAGAGCTTCGTATCAGCTCATCTTTGATTCTCAGTGCTGACACACTCATTGACTCGCCGCTCAGTAAGATGGCTGAAATTCATAACTGAGCTACTGAGTGACAATTTTTTTGGGAAGTGATTCTGAGCGAGCGGCTCATCGCTAAGAGTCAGCTCAGTAACTCAACTCAGTGCTGAGTTACCCACCTCTAATCAGCTGACCCTAGCGACGGATTTTAATGCGTCAAAAGTAGTGAGTAGGGCTACTGTTGTACGTTGCGGCATCGCATGCGTTGCGAATGTGGCATTCTGCATTCAAATACACATAATCAGCCCTATTCTGCATTTCGACTCGAATCGAAATTTTCTCAGTTTGTCAACTTTGGTATTCTGCGCTTCGATGAGTTTCTAAAGTTTTCCCCGCGGATGGTTTTGTTTGTCTGTTTGTAAGCATACAATTGTTTGTGCTTAAATTCATTGCTTAAAGTGATTTTATTTAAGTGTTAAGTGTTAAGTCGCAAAGTCTATCAATGATACGGGGCTATAAAACTTGCTAAAAATGAAGTGAAGGTGCAGCTGCGCACTTGGTTGCAAGTTAGGCTTCTTGTGTCTCCTAATGCTGCACTGCAGTTTTCTTCAAGGCATCCAATCAAAGACAGAGCATAAATGAAGTTATTTGAATATAAATATGTTGCATAAAGTGCCGAAATTGGTAAAAACTTTAAAATTTACAAATCATAGGGGAACCTAACCTCACATTTTTTTTGCAATTACTTCCGATTCTCAGTCAATTCATGTTCAAGACGTTGCACGTATTTTGCTTCACATCATTTTTCGTCGGGAATGCGGAATCTTGTATTCTATCGTTCTTGGGTATGTAAGTACGTATGTATGTATATATGCGTAAGGTATATTGCGTATGTATGTATGTAAGTATGCAAACTGCCGACGGCGAATTAATTATGTGTGCAAGTAGTTATTTGCACGGATTTGGGTAGATATTTAAAAGTGCAAAGCGGATACAAAGTTAAATTGTTTTAATTCAATTCAAATTAAATTAAGCTCAAAATTTCTGTATTCACTCTGTCGAAATTTCCGACTTGCAATAATAATAAATTGATTGGAAAATATATTTGGTCGTACTCACAATATTTTTCGCCTGGGGTATTTTTTGTTAGTAGGAAGTTCACTTTTTTGCGGCTTGGTATGTATGTATATCACTTCGTTCCTGTTTGTGTTTCTGCTTAATGCTGACAGAGTTTTGGCAATTGTTATGGGAATCCAACGACGAATTTATAAGTTTATTAAAAAATCCTCTGTTTTTGAAAATCCTCTTACGGCTCGTAAAGGACCAAAATTTCGGGGTACGTCGACAAGATTTGAGTTCCGCCGGTTTTGAAGTTAAATAAAAAGGATTTTAGTTTCAACGTTACAAAACGTAGGTACACATATACATACATATATGTATGTATATTTAGAATAATATCTAGATACAATTGGTGTGGGTTAGGCATGTCAATCCCGGGATCCCGAATATCCCGGGATAAGTCTTTTAGAATCCCGGAATTGCAGAAAACCGTAAATTTAATAGCCATTTATTTTTCAAATTTCATAATCAGTGTTCATAATCAGTGTTATTTGTGGTATTTCTAAAGTCTGCTATTAAAATAATAGTGGAACGTATGGATGCACTGTGCAATTTCGTTTACTATTGTATGTGGTATTCATGCAATTAATCAGCAGTAAACCGTTTGTGATAAATATGAAATATAACGCACAATTCCATTTAACTTTAATTTATATTTCTTCAAACCATAATAAACCTCAAATGATTTAAAACAGTTGTATTGAAATAAGAAAATTTAACATGTGAAACAAAAACATCAAGTTTACAACTGTTGTATTACGATAGCACAATATGACAAATACGACAAATAACTCGGCTTGGGAACTCTCTAGAATTCGATTTGGCCTTGCCATTATAAATTAGGTGAATAATATCTTCCTCGAGCAGAAAATGAGCCCTACTATGAAAGCGATGCTAATAGAAGCGCTTAAACTTTATAAGGCAGAAAGACTGAAAAATAAATTGCATCAAGTTCTGACAATCAGATGGCAATTGTCTATTAAGCGAAAGGCATATAATTTATCAGAAGGCTTAGTAAAAGAAATTGATAATTTTTGTAATGTGTTGAGGCTCAGCAGTGCTTCTCCACTGCATATTTTAAATGCAACAAATTAAGGTCCAGGTTGGAGGATAATACACTTAAGGCTTTTATTTTTTTAAGAATGCATTTTGATCAAAATAAGGAATAATTCTGCTTCCATTTGCTACGATACAATAAGACTACCAAACGTACATACTAGACTGCCACTTAGAAGAAATACGCTTGCGGCAGCCCCCAGGTTCCTTTTCCCAAAAAAATGATTGTGGCAAAATTTTATCTAACTCGGTTCGGGGGAAGTGGTGCCTCAAAGCCCCAAAATTTCGAAAAATCAGCATTTTTCAAAAAAGTCGACTTTGGCCGTGAATAACTCAGCTAATATCAATTACTCATAAAAATGACATTTGAGAGAAATGAAGAAAATTTTACGCCAAGTTATTTTGCCATAGAAAACATTTGCGCCTAGCAATTTATTGGTAGGCCTATATATGTTTCTGGCTGTATCTAAAGATGAATATTATTACATTATTATTTTATATGCGCTAGTGATGGAAAATATCGTAAATTTTGCTTGTCGACAAATATCGATACTTCGGAAGAGCTTGTCGATATTTGTCGATACTATCGATACTTGGTGATAGTATCGATACTTGATGAAACTGGCGTAGCTGGAATTATCAGATGCTTCTAAGCATTGGATTTAATGAGCGATACTAAAAGTTTCGATACTCTTGTTGTCGATACGTATCGAATACGGACCTTGTCGATACTTGTCGATATTCGCATTTTATTTCACAGCAACTAACATATTTGATGTGTCTCCTTGTTGATGTTAATTTCCAAGAAATTATTTCGCAAGTTGTTGACTTTTTTTCGAGGATTCCTAGAATTTTTTTTTACATATTTCTTTTGGAGCAAAATATTACAATATTTCTTTGCTAAAGCTTTCAGTGCAAAATCGTCAATAAGAGTGTTAACATTGGAAAAATAATTGAAAATGTCTATGGTTTTACGTGAGCGTATTTATTTAATTGGAAACTATTCAAATAGCTTGATGGGTAGTAAAGTACCGTCTGTGAAAGAAGTTTTGAGAATTTTATTTTTTATATTTTAAGTCTTAGGGAAAGTGCAAATATTTTGGCAAAAAGCAAGAATTCCAACTAGAGAAGAGAAGCACTGCATTGAAAAATTGGAAAAACTGTATAATGAATGGCGCAATCTGCAAAAAATATCAGCTAGAAAGACAGAAGAACAAAAGAAAAAAGAGACAGTATTTATAAAAAAAATTGAAAACTTATTTGATATAGCTTATGCAAATGCATTGACTATTCTAAATTGAAGAAGATAAACTATTTTTATTAAATCAAAGAAAAGAGGGAAGACCGGGATATATGCATGGCATCGATCGTGAACTTGATAGGTAACGAAAATTGTTGGAAAGGAGAAATAAAAGTACACAAGAAGTTAACGATTTATTAAGAACTGTTCCAATAAACGATATTTCGTTGTCTGACCCGGAAAATTCAAATTGTGAAGATAGTGCTTCTGACATGGAAATTGCACAAGAGCCACCTTTAAAGAAAGCCAGGGGAAATACTAATTTAGTCCCTAGCCTATTAGAAAAAGATATTTTGTATTTACCATGCCGGCATCATATATATAAACTGGTTTTAAGAAGCGTGTTGATTTAAAAATTTTAAAGTCCGAAACCCCTAATGTTGTCATTTTCCAGAAATTTCAAAAATCGTGGCCAAAAATTTATATCAAAAACATAAGCAGTGGCATTAGTGACAAAAGAGTTAAAAAAATATTCTGTGCAAGTGAAATAGAAATCATAATATCAAATTTGAACAAATTTTTAAATGAGAAACAGCCCCGTGCCGATTATATGGAATTTCTAGAACTTATAATAATATTCTTAGGAAAAACGCCAAGTCAAGTCGTGGTGTAAAAATTAAAGTTCCAGGAGCTATGCATTATTCAACATGGATGTCAAAGGCCATATACAGTTTGAAAATATTTTTATTTAGAAAGGAGTTTAAGCATACGAATAAAGAAAAAAAGGCTTTTTGCGAAATTTGCATCTTTCTTATCAAAATTTACGCTGATGCATGGTTCACAGCTCCTTTACCAATTAAGGCACCTTTTTGTGTTTTTAATTTTTTAATAAAGCTCCACGAATATGCAAAATATGACAAACAAATCTCAAAAACAGCTTCTGATAAATTTTGTAGGCATCTTTGGTATTTAAGTTCAGAAGCTGTCGCCTTTGCCTTTTTCGATTCAAACGTAAGCTCTGAGACAAAAATAAAAATGATAGAGAAATTAAATAGAGAATCACCATCTAAACAAAATGATAAAAAGGCTAATGTCACGATTTCTAAAATCCTGGAAGAGTGCATCGAACAGTTTGTTTCGAAAAAAAAAATCAAATTTCTTCACAAGATTAAATATAAATATTAACTTTTTAAAAAGCCACCATCAGAGTGGGATGTAGATGGAAATTATAATGAGGCGATAGAAAAAAGTAATGGAATAAAAGTAATGAATGATACGGCAGAAAGAGGGGTTAAATTGATACAAGATTATAATTCTATATTATCAAAAAATTAAGAACAAAAACAATACATACTACAAGTAGTTCAAGATTATCGCCGCAGGTTTCCTGACTGCAACAAATACACTTTATTAAATACAAACTATTAATACATTGTTATCATAAGAACCTTTCTAATACAAATAATAAAAAAATATAAAACGTTTTGAAAATGAGCTCTTTAAAGGCGCAAATGTTGTTGCTTGGGGTATAAATAGAAAACGATTGAAGACAATCAAAAACTTTCCATGGCAAAATTACTTGGCATAAAATTTTCTTCATTTCTCTCAAATGTCATTTTTATAATTAATCATATTATCTGAGTTATTTAAGGCCAAAGTCAAATTTTT
The DNA here is from genome assembly GCA_963971545.1 of Philophylla caesio. Lineage (NCBI taxonomy): Eukaryota > Metazoa > Arthropoda > Insecta > Diptera > Tephritidae > Philophylla > Philophylla caesio. Next base: position 154,696,845 of record OZ020604.1, on the reverse strand, counting down.
TGTAAAACTGCTGATTTTTCAAAACTTTGGGGGCTTTGAGGCACCACTTCCCTGAACTGATTTGGATAAAATTTTGCCACAATCTTTTTTTGGGGGTAAGGAACCGATGTGGGGGTGCCATCATCCAAAATCACAACAACAGAAAAGCCCATATGCACTAATGGCGGTCCCGTACATACATACATACATACGACCCACGCAAACTACCTACACTGCCTATCAGGCTAACCTAATATTCACGGCTTGCATTTTTGGACGCAAGCACGCAAGATTTTTAACAACGTCCACCCGAAATTGATTTGCGTGCGATTACTTTCCAGAGTTGCATGGCTGTCAAATTCGTTTGATAACGATACAAGGTGGAAGTTTTCAGCGCTGGTTCAATTTATTTATTTAGTTTAAATATTTGCTTCACCTTATGTTACATATTAAATTTTATTTAAACATTAAAAATTATCTTAATTTATACGAAGAGCTTCAACACAGGAATTGATTTGTTTCCTCTTTTATATTATATGTATAAGCAATAATAATCATAAAAATCATAATCCCAAGTTCTAAACAATGTACAAATTAATAAAAAGTTTTCATTCAAAGCTTTTTGATAATTTTTTTTGCTTATCCAAACAAAAAAGTCGGTATTCGTTATATTTAAGACAATGCGCATCACCCTCAACGGTGGGATAAACGTCAAATTGAAATGTCACGCAAAATCAAAATTGGAAATTGAGTTAGCTTTTGGCGCACGCCGTTCAATTTGGGTTGCTCCCATACAAGTTGTATGAGCATGAGACATTTTTGACAGAAAATTGCCGGAGTGCGTGAATATTAGGTTAGGCTGTATAGCGGACGACAAACGTAAATACATACATACGACAAAGGCAAACTACCTAGATTGCCTACAGCGGATGCGAACGTACACACATACATGCGAACAACACAAACTACCTATATCTGCTATAGAAGGCGACACACGTACACACAGGCGACGGACACCAACTTCCCACCAACTATTCGCTCTCCCTACAGATTGACCGATCGCGAATTTTCAACCGACTTACACTTCGTCCGATATAAGATCCCAAAAAGGCATTCGTTCAAACGAGTCTTGCTAGGTGAGTCAAACACTTAACTAATCGGGAGATGCGGTGGTGTGCCTTCGACACGTCCAGCACTCCCAAGCCCAATCAGTCGGCTGGCGCGGTCTCGTTTTCTCGGGCACGCCCAGCCCTTTCTTCTGAATCGGCTACGCCTGGTTGGCTTGACCAGTTGAGTGACGCCCTGATGCCTCTTCGGTGTTGCCCTGCTGGCCAGGCCTTTGCACTCGACTAGTTGGGTGACGCGGATATACCCTCAAAAGGGGGCGTCATGCTCACCCCTCTGTATGGGTGGGTAACGGCGCAATTTTTCATGCGTTGATACATTGGCGCAAGCGCACTGTGATGCGTTAATACATTGAGTTAAAAGGCCTGCCAGATGGAAAACGTTGAGTCCGCTCCAACTAGGCATTCAACTGACAAGGCGTACGAAACGCAGAGGTACAAAACATTAAAAGCGTTGCCGCATGTAATCAAATCAGTTGTTTTGTATTGGCGGTTAACTTTTTTTTTATATGCAAATCAAATATATCTTAAAGTTGTGCTGATATTTACTTTTGTGTAAAGATTATAAAAAAATGGAAATAATTGAAAAAAAACAATCAGCTGTAGGGGGGGGTAACCCAGCTAATTTTCGTGAGTTGACTCAATGACTCTTGCTCAATTAAGTGAGTCAGCTCAGTGAGGTAGCACAATTGAGTTACGACTCATTTCATAATAGTGTCGCTCTGTGCAACTACGGCAGCACTGTTATCGTGGAGAGGTGCACGTTGAACGTTGAATAATTAAAGTGACAGCACAAGTGATAACGCGCCAAAAGGAAACATTTTCGCGCTATTTAGTTCTTATGATATGATATGCAAATCTTTGCTTTTGCCTCATAGGTTTTGGGCTGGTATCAAATCCCAATCATATGCTGGCACGCAAAAAAGGTTCTAAGAATCATGGCATTTTTATATGGCTAAAAAATCAAGTTAATGTTTTTATTTGGCGAAATACGTGTTGAAATCTTTGACTTGAGAATTGAATTAAATACTCGTATTTTAGTGATTTACATGTACATAAATATTGAGTTTTATTTTAAAAAGGTGTCCGGAAAACTTTATTTCTAAGAGAACACGCATGTTCATCACATATATTTTTATAATTATTTGTTTTATGCATGTTTAAAAGTTGTATAATTGTGATCATGTTGATTTCATATATTTATTTCTTATTCTTGTTTTTATTGCGTTTTCATTTATACTGTTTGCATACCTCAAAGGAGGCGAAAAAACTGCACAATCTCCAAAAATGCAATAAAAAACTCCCAAATGCCATTTCTTACAGAGTGTCTGTGCACAAAACAAAGAGCTTCGTATCAGCTCATCTTTGATTCTCAGTGCTGACACACTCATTGACTCGCCGCTCAGTAAGATGGCTGAAATTCATAACTGAGCTACTGAGTGACAATTTTTTTGGGAAGTGATTCTGAGCGAGCGGCTCATCGCTAAGAGTCAGCTCAGTAACTCAACTCAGTGCTGAGTTACCCACCTCTAATCAGCTGACCCTAGCGACGGATTTTAATGCGTCAAAAGTAGTGAGTAGGGCTACTGTTGTACGTTGCGGCATCGCATGCGTTGCGAATGTGGCATTCTGCATTCAAATACACATAATCAGCCCTATTCTGCATTTCGACTCGAATCGAAATTTTCTCAGTTTGTCAACTTTGGTATTCTGCGCTTCGATGAGTTTCTAAAGTTTTCCCCGCGGATGGTTTTGTTTGTCTGTTTGTAAGCATACAATTGTTTGTGCTTAAATTCATTGCTTAAAGTGATTTTATTTAAGTGTTAAGTGTTAAGTCGCAAAGTCTATCAATGATACGGGGCTATAAAACTTGCTAAAAATGAAGTGAAGGTGCAGCTGCGCACTTGGTTGCAAGTTAGGCTTCTTGTGTCTCCTAATGCTGCACTGCAGTTTTCTTCAAGGCATCCAATCAAAGACAGAGCATAAATGAAGTTATTTGAATATAAATATGTTGCATAAAGTGCCGAAATTGGTAAAAACTTTAAAATTTACAAATCATAGGGGAACCTAACCTCACATTTTTTTTGCAATTTCTTCCGATTCTCAGTCAATTCATGTTCAAGACGTTGCACGTATTTTGCTTCACATCATTTTTCGTCGGGAATGCGGAATCTTGTATTCTATCGTTCTTGGGTATGTAAGTACGTATGTATGTATATATGCGTAAGGTATATTGCGTATGTATGTATGTAAGTATGCAAACTGCCGACGGCGAATTAATTATGTGTGCAAGTAGTTATTTGCACGGATTTGGGTAGATATTTAAAAGTGCAAAGCGGATACAAAGTTAAATTGTTTTAATTCAATTCAAATTAAATTAAGCTCGAAATTTCTGTATTCACTCTGTCGAAATTTCCGACTTGCAATAATAATAAATTGATTGGAAAATATATTTGGTCGTACTCACAATATTTTTCGCCTGGGGTATTTTTTGTTAGTAGGAAGTTCACTTTTTTGCGGCTTGGTATGTATGTATATCACTTCGTTCCTGTTTGTGTTTCTGCTTAATGCTGACAGAGTTTTGGCAATTGTTATGGGAATCCAACGACGAATTTATAAGTTTATTAAAAAATCCTCTGTTTTTGAAAATCCTCTTACGGCTCGTAAAGGACCAAAATTTCGGGGTACGTCGACAAGATTTGAGTTCCGCCGGTTTTGAAGTTAAATAAAAAGGATTTTAGTTTCAACGTTACAAAACGTAGGTACACATATACATACATATATGTATGTATATTTAGAATAATATCTAGATACAATTGGTGTGGGTTAGGCATGTCAATCCCGGGATCCCGAATATCCCGGGATAAGTCTTTTAGAATCCCGGAATTGCAGAAAACCGTAAATTTAATAGCCATTTATTTTTCAAATTTCATAATCAGTGTTCATAATCAGTGTTATTTGTGGTATTTCTAAAGTCTGCTATTAAAATAATAGTGGAACGTATGGATGCACTGTGCAATTTCGTTTACTATTGTATGTGGTATTCATGCAATTAATCAGCAGTAAACCGTTTGTGATAAATATGAAATATAACGCACAATTCCATTTAACTTTAATTTATATTTCTTCAAACCATAATAAACCTCAAATGATTTAAAACAGTTGTATTGAAATAAGAAAATTTAACATGTGAAACAAAAACATCAAGTTTACAACTGTTGTATTACGATAGCACAATATGACAAATACGACAAATAACTCGGCTTGGGAACTCTCTAGAATTCGATTTGGCCTTGCCATTATAAATTAGGTGAATAATATCTTCCTCGAGCAGAAAATGAGCCCTACTATGAAAGCGATGCTAATAGAAGCGCTTAAACTTTATAAGGCAGAAAGACTGAAAAATAAATTGCATCAAGTTCTGACAATCAGATGGCAATTGTCTATTAAGCGAAAGGCATATAATTTATCAGAAGGCTTAGTAAAAGAAATTGATAATTTTTGTAATGTGTTGAGGCTCAGCAGTGCTTCTCCACTGCATATTTTAAATGCAACAAATTAAGGTCCAGGTTGGAGGATAATACACTTAAGGCTTTTATTTTTTTAAGAATGCATTTTGATCAAAATAAGGAATAATTCTGCTTCCATTTGCTACGATACAATAAGACTACCAAACGTACATACTAGACTGCCACTTAGAAGAAATACGCTTGCGGCAGCCCCCAGGTTCCTTTTCCCAAAAAAATGATTGTGGCAAAATTTTATCTAACTCGGTTCGGGGGAAGTGGTGCCTCAAAGCCCCAAAATTTCGAAAAATCAGCATTTTTCAAAAAAGTCGACTTTGGCCGTGAATAACTCAGCTAATATCAATTACTCATAAAAATGACATTTGAGAGAAATGAAGAAAATTTTACGCCAAGTTATTTTGCCATAGAAAACATTTGCGCCTAGCAATTTATTGGTAGGCCTATATATGTTTCTGGCTGTATCTAAAGATGAATATTATTACATTATTATTTTATATGCGCTAGTGATGGAAAATATCGTAAATTTTGCTTGTCGACAAATATCGATACTTCGGAAGAGCTTGTCGATATTTGTCGATACTATCGATACTTGGTGATAGTATCGATACTTGATGAAACTGGCGTAGCTGGAATTATCAGATGCTTCTAAGCATTGGATTTAATGAGCGATACTAAAAGTTTCGATACTCTTGTTGTCGATACGTATCGAATACGGACCTTGTCGATACTTGTCGATATTCGCATTTTATTTCACAGCAACTAACATATTTGATGTGTCTCCTTGTTGATGTTAATTTCCAAGAAATTATTTCGCAAGTTTTTGACTTTTTTTCGAGGATTCCTAGAATTTTTTTTTACATATTTCTTTTGGAGCAAAATATTACAATATTTCTTTGCTAAAGCTTTCAGTGCAAAATCGTCAATAAGAGTGTTAACATTGGAAAAATAATTGAAAATGTCTATGGTTTTACGTGAGCGTATTTATTTAATTGGAAACTATTCAAATAGCTTGATGGGTAGTAAAGTACCGTCTGTGAAAGAAGTTTTGAGAATTTTATTTTTTATATTTTAAGTCTTAGGGAAAGTGCAAATATTTTGGCAAAAAGCAAGAATTCCAACTAGAGAAGAGAAGCACTGCATTGAAAAATTGGAAAAACTGTATAATGAATGGCGCAATCTGCAAAAAATATCAGCTAGAAAGACAGAAGAACAAAAGAAAAAAGAGACAGTATTTATAAAAAAAATTGAAAACTTATTTGATATAGCTTATGCAAATGCATTGACTATTCTAAATTGAAGAAGATAAACTATTTTTATTAAATCAAAGAAAAGAGGGAAGACCGGGATATATGCATGGCATCGATCGTGAACTTGAACAGTCAGAAAAACAAACAAAAGATAGGTAACGAAAATTGTTGGAAAGGAGAAATAAAAGTACACAAGAAGTTAACGATTTATTAAGAACTGTTCCAATAAACGATATTTCGTTGTCTGACCCGGAAAATTCAAATTGTGAAGATAGTGCTTCTGACATGGAAATTGCACAAGAGCCACCTTTAAAGAAAGCCAGGGGAAATACTAATTTAGTCCCTAGCCTATTAGAAAAAGATATTTTGTATTTACCATGCCGGCATCATATATATAAACTGGTTTTAAGAAGCGTGTTGATTTAAAAATTTTAAAGTCCGAAACCCCTAATGTTGTCATTTTCCAGAAATTTCAAAAATCGTGGCCAAAAATTTATATCAAAAACATAAGCAGTGGCATTAGTGACAAAAGAGTTAAAAAAATATTCTGTGCAAGTGAAATAGAAATCATAATATCAAATTTGAACAAATTTTTAAATGAGAAACAGCCCCGTGCCGATTATATGGAATTTCTAGAACTTATAATAATATTCTTAGGAAAAACGCCAAGTCAAGTCGTGGTGTAAAAATTAAAGTTCCAGGAGCTATGCATTATTCAACATGGATGTCAAAGGCCATATACAGTTTGAAAATATTTTTATTTAGAAAGGAGTTTAAGCATACGAATAAAGAAAAAAAGGCTTTTTGCGAAATTTGCATCTTTCTTATCAAAATTTACGCTGATGCATGGTTCACAGCTCCTTTACCAATTAAGGCACCTTTTTGTGTTTTTAATTTTTTAATAAAGCTCCACGAATATGCAAAATATGACAAACAAATCTCAAAAACAGCTTCTGATAAATTTTGTAGGCATCTTTGGTATTTAAGTTCAGAAGCTGTCGCCTTTGCCTTTTTCGATTCAAACGTAAGCTCTGAGACAAAAATAAAAATGATAGAGAAATTAAATAGAGAATCACCATCTAAACAAAATGATAAAAAGGCTAATGTCACGATTTCTAAAATCCTGGAAGAGTGCATCGAACAGTTTGTTTCGAAAAAAAAATCAAATTTCTTCACAAGATTAAATATAAATATTAACTTTTTAAAAAAGCCACCATCAGAGTGGGATGTAGATGGAAATTATAATGAGGCGATAGAAAAAAGTAATGGAATAAAAGTAATGAATGATACGGCAGAAAGAGGGGTTAAATTGATACAAGATTATAATTCTATATTATCAAAAAATTAAGAACAAAAACAATACATACTACAAGTAGTTCAAGATTATCGCCGCAGGTTTCCTGACTGCAACAAATACACTTTATTAAATACAAACTATTAATACATTGTTATCATAAGAACCTTTCTAATACAAATAATAAAAAAATATAAAACGTTTTGAAAATGAGCTCTTTAAAGGCGCAAATGTTGTTGCTTGGGGTATAAATAGAAAACGATTGAAGACAATCAAAAACTTTCCATGGCAAAATTACTTGGCATAAAATTTTCTTCATTTCTCTCAAATGTCATTTTTATAATTAATCATATTATCTGAGTTATTTAAGGCCAAAGTCAAATTTTTTGTAAAACTGCTGATTTTTCAAAACTTTGGGGGCTTTGAGGCACCACTTCCCTGAACTGATTTGGATAAAATTTTGCCACAATCTTTTTTTGGGGGTAAGGAACCGATGTGGGGGTGCCATCATCCAAAATCACAACAACAGAAAAGCCCATATGCACTAATGGCGGTCCCGTACATACATACATACATACGACCCACGCAAACTACCTACACTGCCTATCAGGCTAACCTAATATTCACGGCTTGCATTTTTGGACGCAAGCACGCAAGATTTTTAACAACGTCCACCCGAAATTGATTTGCGTGCGATTACTTTCCAGAGTTGCATGGCTGTCAAATTCGTTTGATAACGATACAAGGTGGAAGTTTTCAGCGCTGGTTCAATTTATTTATTTAGTTTAAATATTTGCTTCACCTTATGTTACATATTAAATTTTATTTAAACATTAAAAATTATCTTAATTTATACGAAGAGCTTCAACACAGGAACTTATTAACAAGTTTGGCAATTGATTTGTTTCCTCTTTTATATTATATGTATAAGCAATAATAATCATAAAAATCATAATCCCAAGTTCTAAACAATGTACAAATTAATAAAAAGTTTTCATTCAAAGCTTTTTGATAATTTTTTTTGCTTATCCAAACAAAAAAGTCGGTATTCGTTATATTTAAGACAATGCGCATCACCCTCAACGGTGGGATAAACGTCAAATTGAAATGTCACGCAAAATCAAAATTGGAAATTGAGTTAGCTTTTGGCGCACGCCGTTCAATTTGGGTTGCTCCCATACAAGTTGTATGAGCATGAGACATTTTTGACAGAAAATTGCCGGAGTGCGTGAATATTAGGTTAGGCTGTATAGCGGACGACAAACGTAAATACATACATACGACAAAGGCAAACTACCTAGATTGCCTACAGCGGATGCGAACGTACACACATACATGCGAACAACACAAACTACCTATATCTGCTATAGAAGGCGACACACGTACACACAGGCGACGGACACCAACTTCCCACCAACTATTCGCTCTCCCTACAGATTGACCGATCGCGAATTTTCAACCGACTTACACTTCGTCCGATATAAGATCCCAAAAAGGCATTCGTTCAAACGAGTCTTGCTAGGTGAGTCAAACACTTAACTAATCGGGAGATGCGGTGGTGTGCCTTCGACACGTCCAGCACTCCCAAGCCCAATCAGTCGGCTGGCGCGGTCTCGTTTTCTCGGGCACGCCCAGCCCTTTCTTCTGAATCGGCTACGCCTGGTTGGCTTGACCAGTTGAGTGACGCCCTGATGCCTCTTCGGTGTTGCCCTGCTGGCCAGGCCTTTGCACTCGACTAGTTGGGTGACGCGGATATACCCTCAAAAGGGGGCGTCATGCTCACCCCTCTGTATGGGTGGGTAACGGCGCAATTTTTCATGCGTTGATACATTGGCGCAAGCGCACTGTGATGCGTTAATACATTGAGTTAAAAGGCCTGCCAGATGGAATACGTTGAGTCCGCTCCAACTAGGCATTCAACTGACAAGGCGTACGAAACGCAGAGGTACAAAACATTAAAAGCGTTGCCGCATGTAATCAAATCAGTTGTTTTGTATTGGCGGTTAACTTTTTTTTTATATGCAAATTAAATATATCTTAAAGTTGTGCTGATATTTACTTTTGTGTAAAGATTATAAAAAAATGGAAATAATTGAAAAAAACAATCAGCTGTAGGGGGGGGTAACCCAGCTAATTTTCGTGAGTTGACTCAATGACTCTTGCTCAATTAAGTGAGTCAGCTCAGTGAGGTAGCACAATTGAGTTACGACTCATTTCATAATAGTGTCGCTCTGTGCAACTACGGCAGCACTGTTATCGTGGAGAGGTGCACGTTGAACGTTGAATAATTAAAGTGACAGCACAAGTGATAACGCGCCAAAAGGAAACATTTTCGCGCTATTTAGTTCTTATGATATGATATGCAAATCTTTGCTTTTGCCTCATAGGTTTTGGGCTGGTATCAAATCCCAATCATATGCTGGCACGCAAAAAAGGTTCTAAGAATCATGGCATTTTTATATGGCTAAAAAATCAAGTTAATGTTTTTATTTGGCGAAATACGTGTTGAAATCTTTGACTTGAGAATTGAATTAAATACTCGTATTTTAGTGATTTACATGTACATAAATATTGAGTTTTATTTTAAAAAGGTGTCCGGAAAACTTTATTTCTAAGAGAACACGCATGTTCATCACATATATTTTTATAATTATTTGTTTTATGCATGTTTAAAAGTTGTATAATTGTGATCATGTTGATTTCATATATTTATTTCTTATTCTTGTTTTTATTGCGTTTTCATTTATACTGTTTGCATACCTCAAAGGAGGCGAAAAAACTGCACAATCTCCAAAAATGCAATAAAAAACTCCCAAATGCCATTTCTTACAGAGTGTCTGTGCACAAAACAAAGAGCTTCGTATCAGCTCATCTTTGATTCTCAGTGCTGACACACTCATTGACTCGCCGCTCAGTAAGATGGCTGAAATTCATAACTGAGCTACTGAGTGACAATTTTTTTGGGAAGTGATTCTGAGCGAGCGGCTCATCGCTAAGAGTCAGCTCAGTAACTCAACTCAGTGCTGAGTTACCCACCTCTAATCAGCTGACCCTAGCGACGGATTTTAATGCGTCAAAAGTAGTGAGTAGGGCTACTGTTGTACGTTGCGGCATCGCATGCGTTGCGAATGTGGCATTCTGCATTCAAATACACATAATCAGCCCTATTCTGCATTTCGACTCGAATCGAAATTTTCTCAGTTTGTCAACTTTGGTATTCTGCGCTTCGATGAGTTTCTAAAGTTTTCCCCGCGGATGGTTTTGTTTGTCTGTTTGTAAGCATACAATTGTTTGTGCTTAAATTCATTGCTTAAAGTGATTTTATTTAAGTGTTAAGTGTTAAGTTGCAAAGTCTATCAATGATACGGGGCTATAAAACTTGCTAAAAATGAAGTGAAGGTGCAGCTGCGCACTTGGTTGCAAGTTAGGCTTCTTGTGTCTCCTAATGCTGCACTGCAGTTTTCTTCAAGGCATCCAATCAAAGACAGAGCATAAATGAAGTTATTTGAATATAAATATGTTGCATAAAGTGCCGAAATTGGTAAAAACTTTAAAATTTACAAATCATAGGGGAACCTAACCTCACATTTTTTTTGCAATTTCTTCCGATTCTCAGTCAATTCATGTTCAAGACGTTGCACGTATTTTGCTTCACATCATTTTTCGTCGGGAATGCGGAATCTTGTATTCTATCGTTCTTGGGTATGTAAGTACGTATGTATGTATATATGCGTAAGGCATATTGCGTATGTATGTATGTAAGTATGCAAACTGCCGACGGCGAATTAATTATGTGTGCAAGTAGTTATTTGCACGGATTTGGGTAGATATTTAAAAGTGCAAAGCGGATACAAAGTTAAATTGTTTTAATTCAATTCAAATTAAATTAAGCTCAAAATTTCTGTATTCACTCTGTCGAAATTTCCGACTTGCAATAATAATAAATTGATTGGAAAATATATTTGGTCGTACTCACAATATTTTTCGCCTGGGGTATTTTTTGTTAGTAGGAAGTTCACTTTTTTGCGGCTTGGTATGTATGTATATCACTTCGTTCCTGTTTGTGTTTCTGCTTAATGCTGACAGAGTTTTGGCAATTGTTATGGGAATCCAACGACGAATTTATAAGTTTATTAAAAAATCCTCTGTTTTTGAAAATCCTCTTACGGCTCGTAAAGGACCAAAATTTCGGGGTACGTCGACAAGATTTGAGTTCCGCCGGTTTTGAAGTTAAATAAAAAGGATTTTAGTTTCAACGTTACAAAACGTAGGTACACATATACATACATATATGTATGTATATTTAGAATAATATCTAGATACAATTGGTGTGGGTTAGGCATGTCAATCCCGGGATCCCGAATATCCCGGGATAAGTCTTTTAGAATCCCGGAATTGCAGAAAACCGTAAATTTAATAGCCATTTATTTTTCAAATTTCATAATCAGTGTTCATAATCAGTGTTATTTGTGGTATTTCTAAAGTCTGCTATTAAAATAATAGTGGAACGTATGGATGCACTGTGCAATTTCGTTTACTATTGTATGTGGTATTCATGCAATTAATCAGCAGTAAACCGTTTGTGATAAATATGAAATATAACGCACAATTCCATTTAACTTTAATTTATATTTCTTCAAACCATAATAAACCTCAAATGATTTAAAACAGTTGTATTGAAATAAGAAAATTTAACATGTGAAACAAAAACATCAAGTTTACAACTGTTGTATTACGATAGCACAATATGACAAATACGACAAATAACTCGGCTTGGGAACTCTCTAGAATTCGATTTGGCCTTGCCATTATAAATTAGGTGAATAATATCTTCCTCGAGCAGAAAATGAGCCCTACTATGAAAGCGATGCTAATAGAAGCGCTTAAACTTTATAAGGCAGAAAGACTGAAAAATAAATTGCATCAAGTTCTGACAATCAGATGGCAATTGTCTATTAAGCGAAAGGCATATAATTTATCAGAAGGCTTAGTAAAAGAAATTGATAATTTTTGTAATGTGTTGAGGCTCAGCAGTGCTTCTCCACTGCATATTTTAAATGCAACAAATTAAGGTCCAGGTTGGAGGATAATACACTTAAGGCTTTTATTTTTTTAAGAATGCATTTTGATCAAAATAAGGAATAATTCTGCTTCCATTTGCTACGATACAATAAGACTACCAAACGTACATACTAGACTGCCACTTAGAAGAAATACGCTTGCGGCAGCCCCCAGGTTCCTTTTCCCAAAAAAATGATTGTGGCAAAATTTTATCTAACTCGGTTCGGGGGAAGTGGTGCCTCAAAGCCCCAAAATTTCGAAAAATCAGCATTTTTCAAAAAAGTCGACTTTGGCCGTGAATAACTCAGCTAATATCAATTACTCATAAAAATGACATTTGAGAGAAATGAAGAAAATTTTACGCCAAGTTATTTTGCCATAGAAAACATTTGCGCCTAGCAATTTATTGGTAGGCCTATATATGTTTCTGGCTGTATCTAAAGATGAATATTATTACATTATTATTTTATATGCGCTAGTGATGGAAAATATCGTAAATTTTGCTTGTCGACAAATATCGATACTTCGGAAGAGCTTGTCGATATTTGTCGATACTATCGATACTTGGTGATAGTATCGATACTTGATGAAACTGGCGTAGCTGGAATTATCAGATGCTTCTAAGCATTGGATTTAATGAGCGATACTAAAAGTTTCGATACTCTTGTGACTTAACGATACTAAACGATTATCGATACCTTATTGATACTATTATTGTTGTCGATACGTATCGAATACGGACCTTGTCGATACTTGTCGATATTCGCATTTTATTTCACAGCAACTAACATATTTGATGTGTCTCCTTGTTGATGTTAATTTCCAAGAAATTATTTCGCAAGTTGTTGACTTTTTTTCGAGGATTCCTAGAATTTTTTTTTACATATTTCTTTTGGAGCAAAATATTACAATATTTCTTTGCTAAAGCTTTCAGTGCAAAATCGTCAATAAGAGTGTTAACATTGGAAAAATAATTGAAAATGTCTATGGTTTTACGTGAGCGTATTTATTTAATTGGAAACTATTCAAATAGCTTGATGGGTAGTAAAGTACCGTCTGTGAAAGAAGTTTTGAGAATTTTATTTTTTATATTTTAAGTCTTAGGGAAAGTGCAAATATTTTGGCAAAAAGCAAGAATTCCAACTAGAGAAGAGAAGCACTGCATTGAAAAATTGGAAAAACTGTATAATGAATGGCGCAATCTGCAAAAAATATCAGCTAGAAAGACAGAAGAACAAAAGAAAAAAGAGACAGTATTTATAAAAAAAATTGAAAACTTATTTGATATAGCTTATGCAAATGCATTGACTATTCTAAATTGAAGAAGATAAACTATTTTTATTAAATCAAAGAAAAGAGGGAAGACCGGGATATATGCATGGCATCGATCGTGAACTTGAACAGTCAGAAAAACAAACAAAAGATAGGTAACGAAAATTGTTGGAAAGGAGAAATAAAAGTACACAAGAAGTTAACGATTTATTAAGAACTGTTCCAATAAACGATATTTCGTTGTCTGACCCGGAAAATTCAAATTGTGAAGATAGTGCTTCTGACATGGAAATTGCACAAGAGCCACCTTTAAAGAAAGCCAGGGGAAATACTAATTTAGTCCCTAGCCTATTAGAAAAAGATATTTTGTATTTACCATGCCGGCATCATATATATAAACTGGTTTTAAGAAGCGTGTTGATTTAAAAATTTTAAAGTCCGAAACCCCTAATGTTGTCATTTTCCAGAAATTTCAAAAATCGTGGCCAAAAATTTATATCAAAAACATAAGCAGTGGCATTAGTGACAAAAGAGTTAAAAAAATATTCTGTGCAAGTGAAATAGAAATCATAATATCAAATTTGAACAAATTTTTAAATGAGAAACAGCCCCGTGCCGATTATATGGAATTTCTAGAACTTATAATAATATTCTTAGGAAAAACGCCAAGTCAAGTCGTGGTGTAAAAATTAAAGTTCCAGGAGCTATGCATTATTCAACATGGATGTCAAAGGCCATATACAGTTTGAAAATATTTTTATTTAGAAAGGAGTTTAAGCATACGAATAAAGAAAAAAAGGCTTTTTGCGAAATTTGCATCTTTCTTATCAAAATTTACGCTGATGCATGGTTCACAGCTCCTTTACCAATTAAGGCACCTTTTTGTGTTTTTAATTTTTTAATAAAGCTCCACGAATATGCAAAATATGACAAACAAATCTCAAAAACAGCTTCTGATAAATTTTGTAGGCATCTTTGGTATTTAAGTTCAGAAGCTGTCGCCTTTGCCTTTTTCGATTCAAACGTAAGCTCTGAGACAAAAATAAAAATGATAGAGAAATTAAATAGAGAATCACCATCTAAACAAAATGATAAAAAGGCTAATGTCACGATTTCTAAAATCCTGGAAGAGTGCATCGAACAGTTTGTTTCGAAAAAAAAATCAAATTTCTTCACAAGATTAAATATAAATATTAACTTTTTAAAAAAGCCACCATCAGAGTGGGATGTAGATGGAAATTATAATGAGGCGATAGAAAAAAGTAATGGAATAAAAGTAATGAATGATACGGCAGAAAGAGGGGTTAAATTGATACAAGATTATAATTCTATATTATCAAAAAATTAAGAACAAAAACAATACATACTACAAGTAGTTCAAGATTATCGCCGCAGGTTTCCTGACTGCAACAAATACACTTTATTAAATACAAACTATTAATACATTGTTATCATAAGAACCTTTCTAATACAAATAATAAAAAAATATAAAACGTTTTGAAAATGAGCTCTTTAAAGGCGCAAATGTTGTTGCTTGGGGTATAAATAGAAAACGATTGAAGACAATCAAAAACTTTCCATGGCAAAATTACTTGGCATAAAATTTTCTTCATTTCTCTCAAATGTCATTTTTATAATTAATCATATTATCTGAGTTATTTAAGGCCAAAGTCAAATTTTTTGTATAACTGCTGATTTTTCAAAACTTTGGGGGCTTTGAGGCACCACTTCCCTGAACTGATTTGGATAAAATTTTGCCACAATCTTTTTTTGGGGGTAAGCCGATGTGGGGGTGCCATCATCCAAAATCACAACAACAGAAAAGCCCATATGCACTAATGGCGGTCCCGTACATACATACATACATACGACCCACGCAAACTACCTACACTGCCTATCAGGCTAACCTAATATTCACGGCTTGCATTTTTGGACGCAAGCACGCAAGATTTTTAACCACGTCCACCCGAAAGTGATTTGCGTGCGATTACTTTCCAGAGTTGCATGGCTGTCAAATTCGTTTGATAACGATACAAGGTGGAAGTTTTCAGCGCTGGTTCAATTTATTTATTTAGTTTAAATATTTGCTTCACCTTATGTTACATATTAAATTTTATTTAAAGATTAAAAATTATCTTAATTTATACGAAGAGCTTCAACACAGGAACTTATTAACAAGTTTGGCAATTGATTTGTTTCCTCTTTTATATTATATGTATATATAAGCAATAATAATCATAAAAATCATAATCCCAAGTTCTAAACAATGTACAAATTAATAAAAAGTTTTCATTCAAAGCTTTTTGATAATTTTTTTTGCTTATCCAAACAAAAAAGTCGGTATTCGTTATATTTAAGACAATGCGCATCACCCTTAACGGTGGGATAAACGTCAAATTGAAATGTCACGCAAAATCAAAATTGGAAATTGAGTTAGCTTTTGGCGCACGCCGTTCAATTTGGGTTGCTCCCATACAAGTTGTATGAGCATGAGACATTTTTGACAGAAAATTGCCGGAGTGCGTGAATATTAGGTTAGGCTGTATAGCGGACGACAAACGTAAATACATACATACGACAAAGGCAAACTACCTAGATTGCCTACAGCGGATGCGAACGTACACACATACATGCGAACAACACAAACTACCTATATCTGCTATAGAAGGCGACACACGTACACACAGGCGACGGACACCAACTTCCCACCAACTATTCGCTCTCCCTACAGATTGACCGATCGCGAATTTTCAACCGACTTACACTTCGTCCGATATAAGATCCCAAAAAGGCATTCGATCAAACGAGTCTTGCTAGGTGAGTCAAACACTTAACTAATCGGGAGATGCGGTGGTGTGCCTTCGACACGTCCAGCACTCCCAAGCCCAATCAGTCGGCTGGCGCGGTCTCGTTTTCTCGGGCACGCCCAGCCCTTTCTTCTGAATCGGCTACGCCTGGTTGGCTTGACCAGTTGAGTGACGCCCTGATGCCTCTTCGGTGTTGCCCTGCTGGCCAGGCCTTTGCACTCGACTAGTTGGGTGACGCGGATATACCCTCAAAAGGGGGCGTCATGCTCACCCCTCTGTATGGGTGGGTAACGGCGCAATTTTTCATGCGTTGATACATTGGCGCAAGCGCACTGTGATGCGTTAATACATTGAGTTAAAAGGCCTGCCAGATGGAATACGTTGAGTCCGCTCCAACTAGGCATTCAACTGACAAGGCGTACGAAACGCAGAGGTACAAAACATTAAAAGCGTTGCCGCATGTAATCAAATCAGTTGTTTTGTATTGGCGGTTAACTTTTTTTTATATGCAAATCAAATATATCTTAAAGTTGTGCTGATATTTACTTTTGTGTAAAGATTATAAAAAAATGGAAATAATTGAAAAAAAAAACAATCAGCTGTAGGGGGGGGTAACCCAGCTAATTTTCGTGAGTTGACTCAATGACTCTTGCTCAATTAAGTGAGTCAGCTCAGTGAGGTAGCACAATTGAGTTACGACTCATTTCATAATAGTGTCGCTCTGTGCAACTACGGCAGCACTGTTATCGTGGAGAGGTGCACGTTGAACGTTGAATAATTAAAGTGACAGCACAAGTGATAACGCGCCAAAAGGAAACATTTTCGCGCTATTTAGTTCTTATGATATGATATGCAAATCTTTGCTTTTGCCTCATAGGTTTTGGGCTGGTATCAAATCCCAATCATATGCTGGCACGCAAAAAAGGTTCTAAGAATCATGGCATTTTTATTTGGCTAAAAAATCAAGTTAATGTGTTTATTTGGCGAAATACGTGTTGAAATCTTTGACATGAGAATTGAATTAAATACTCGTATTTTAGTGATTTACATGTACATAAATATTGAGTTTTATTTTAAAAAGGTGTCCGGAAAACTTTATTTCTAAGAGAACACGCATGTTCATCACATATATTTTTATAATTATTTGTTTTATGCATGTTTAAAAGTTGTATAATTGTGATCATGTTGATTTCATATATTTATTTCTTATTCTTGTTTTTATTGCGTTTTCATTTATACTGTTTGCATACCTCAAAGGAGGCGAAAAAACTGCACAATCTCCAAAAATGCAATAAAAAACTCCCAAATGCCATTTCTTACAGAGTGTCTGTGCACAAAACAAAGAGCTTCGTATCAGCTCATCTTTGATTCTCAGTGCTGACACACTCATTGACTCGCCGCTCAGTAAGATGGCTGAAATTCATAACTGAGCTACTGAGTGACAATTTTTTTGGGAAGTGATTCTGAGCGAGCGGCTCATCGCTAAGAGTCAGCTCAGTAACTCAACTCAGTGCTGAGTTACCCACCTCTAATCAGCTGACCCCAGCGACGGATTTTAATGCGTCAAAAGTAGTGAGTAGGGCTACTGTTGTACGTTGCGGCATCGCATGCGTTGCGAATGTGGCATTCTGCATTCAAATACACATAATCAGCCCTATTCTGCATTTCGACTCGAATCGAAATTTTCTCAGTTTGTCAACTTTGGTATTCTGCGCTTCGATGAGTTTCTAAAGTTTTCCCCGCGGATGGTTTTGTTTGTCTGTTTGTAAGCATACAATTGTTTGTGCTTAAATTCATTGCTTAAAGTGATTTTATTTAAGTGTTAAGTGTTAAGTCGCAAAGTCTATCAATGATACGGGGCTATAAAACTTGCTAAAAATGAAGTGAAGGTGCAGCTGCGCACTTGGTTGCAATTTAGGCTTCTTGTGTCTCCTAATGCTGCACTGCAGTTTTCTTCAAGGCATCCAATCAAAGACAGAGCATAAATGAAGTTATTTGAATATAAATATGTTGCATAAAGTGCCGAAATTGGTAAAAACTTTAAAATTTACAAATCATAGGGGAACCTAACCTCACATTTTTCTTGCAATTTCTTCCGATTCTCAGTCAATTCATGTTCAAGACGTTGCACGTATTTTGCTTCACATCATTTTTCGTCGGGAATGCGGAATCTTGTATTCTATCGTTCTTGGGTATGTAAGTACGTATGTATGTATATATGCGTAAGGTATATTGCGTATGTATGCATGTAAGTATGCAAACTGCCGACGGCGAATTAATTATGTGTGCAAGTAGTTATTTGCACGGATTTGGGTATATATTTAAAAGTGCAAAGCGGATACAAAGTTAAATTGTTTTAATTCAATTCAAATTAAATTAAGCTCAAAATTTCTGTATTCACTCTGTCGAAATTTCCGACTTGCAATAATAATAAATTGATTGGAAAATATATTTGGTCGTACTCACAATATTTTTCGCCTGGGGTATTTTTTGTTAGTAGGAAGTTCACTTTTTTGCGGCTTGGTATGTATGTATATCACTTCGTTCCTGTTTGTGTTTCTGCTTAATGCTGACAGAGTTTTGGCAATTGTTATGGGAATCCAACGACGAATTTATAAGTTTATTAAAAAATCCTCTGTTTTTGAAAATCCTCTTACGGCTCGTAAAGGACCAAAATTTCGGGGTACGTCGACAAGATTTGAGTTCCGCCGGTTTTGAAGTTAAATAAAAAGGATTTTAGTTTCAACGTTACAAAACGTAGGTACACATATACATACATATATGTATGTATATTTAGAATAATATCTAGATACAATTGGTGTGGGTTAGGCATGTCAATCCCGGGATCCCGAAATCCCGAATATCCCGGGATAAGTCTTTTAGAATCCCGGAATTGCAGAAAACCGTAAATTTAATAGCCATTTATTTTTCAAATTTCATAATCAGTGTTCACAATCAGTGTTATTTGTGGTATTTCTAAAGTCTGCTATTAAAATAATATTGGAACGTATGGATGCACTGTGCAATTTCGTTTACTATTGTATGTGGTATTCATGCAATTAATCAGCAGTAAACCGTTTGTGATAAATATGAAATATAACGCACAATTCCATTTAACTTTAATTTATATTTCTTCAAACCAAAATAAACCTCAAATGATTTAAAACAGTTGTATTGAAATAAGAAAATTTAACATGTGAAACAAAAACATCAAGTTTACAACTGTTGTATTACGATAGCACAATATGACAAATACGACAAATAACTCGGCTTGGGAACTCTCTAGAATTCGATTTGGCCTTGCCATTATAAATTAGGTGAATAATATCTTCCTCGAGCAGAAAATGAGCCCTACTATGAAAGCGATGCTAATAGAAGCGCTTAAACTTTATAAGGCAGAAAGACTGAAAAATAAATTGCATCAAGTTCTGACAATCAGATGGCAATTGTCTATTAAGCGAAAGGCATATAATTTATCAGAAGGCTTAGTAAAAGAAATTGATAATTTTTGTAATGTGTTGAGGCTCAGCAGTGCTTCTCCACTGCATATTTTAAATGCAACAAATTAAGGTCCAGGTTGGAGGATAATACACTTAAGGCTTTTATTTTTTTAAGAATGCATTTTGATTAAAATAAGGAATAATTCTGCTTCCATTTGCTACGATACAATAAGACTACCAAACGTACATACTAGACTGCCACTTAGAAGAAATACGCTTGCGGCAGCCCCCAGGTTCCTTTTCCCAAAAAAATGATTGTGGCAAAATTTTATCTAACTCGGTTCGGGGGAAGTGGTGCCTCAAAGCCCCAAAATTTCGAAAAATCAGCATTTTTCAAAAAAGTCGACTTTGGCCGTGAATAACTCAGCTAATATCAATTACTCATAAAAATGACATTTGAGAGAAATGAAGAAAATTTTACGCCAAGTTATTTTGCCATAGAAAACATTTGCGCCTAGCAATTTATTGGTAGGCCTATATATGTTTCTGGCTGTATCTAAAGATGAATATTATTACATTATTATTTTATATGCGCTAGTGATGGAAAATATCGTAAATTTTGCTTGTCGACAAATATCGATACTTCGGAAGAGCTTGTCGATATTTGTCGATACTATCGATACTTGGTGATAGTATCGATACTTGATGAAACTGGCGTAGCTGGAATTATCAGATGCTTCTAAGCATTGGATTTAATGAGCGATACTAAAAGTTTCGATACTCTTGTGACTTAACGATACTAAACGATTATCGATACCTTATTGATACTATTATTGTTGTCGATACGTATCGAATACGGACCTTGTCGATACTTGTCGATATTCGCATTTTATTTCACAGCAACTAACATATTTGATGTGTCTCCTTGTTGATGTTAATTTCCAAGAAATTATTTCGCAAGTTGTTGACTTTTTTTCGAGGATTCCTAGAATTTTTTTTTACATATTTCTTTTGGAGCAAAATATTACAATATTTCTTTGCTAAAGCTTTCAGTGCAAAATCGTCAATAAGAGTGTTAACATTGGAAAAATAATTGAAAATGTCTATGGTTTTACGTGAGCGTATTTATTTAATTGGAAACTATTCAAATAGCTTGATGGGTAGTAAAGTACCGTCTGTGAAAGAAGTTTTGAGAATTTTATTTTTTATATTTTAAGTCTTAGGGAAAGTGCAAATATTTTGGCAAAAAGCAAGAATTCCAACTAGAGAAGAGAAGCACTGCATTCAAAAATTGGAAAAACTGTATAATGAATGGCGCAATCTGCAAAAAATATCAGCTAGAAAGACAGAAGAACAAAAGAAAAAAGAGACAGTATTTATAAAAAAAATTGAAAACTTATTTGATATAGCTTATGCAAATGCATTGACTATTCTAAATTGAAGAAGATAAACTATTTTTATTAAATCAAAGAAAAGAGGGAAGACCGGGATATATGCATGGCATCGATCGTGAACTTGAACAGTCAGAAAAACAAACAAAAGATAGGTAACGAAAATTGTTGGAAAGGAGAAATAAAAGTACACAAGAAGTTAACGATTTATTAAGAACTGTTCCAATAAACGATATTTCGTTGTCTGACCCGGAAAATTCAAATTGTGAAGATAGTGCTTCTGACATGGAAATTGCACAAGAGCCACCTTTAAAGAAAGCCAGGGGAAATACTAATTTAGTCCCTAGCCTATTAGAAAAAGATATTTTGTATTTACCATGCCGGCATCATATATATAAACTGGTTTTAAGAAGCGTGTTGATTTAAAAATTTTAAAGTCCGAAACCCCTAATGTTGTCATTTTCCAGAAATTTCAAAAATCGTGGCCAAAAATTTATATCAAAAACATAAGCAGTGGCATTAGTGACAAAAGAGTTAAAAAAATATTCTGTGCAAGTGAAATAGAAATCATAATATCAAATTTGAACAAATTTTTAAATGAGAAACAGCCCCGTGCCGATTATATGGAATTTCTAGAACTTATAATAATATTCTTAGGAAAAACGCCAAGTCAAGTCGTGGTGTAAAAATTAAAGTTCCAGGAGCTATGCATTATTCAACATGGATGTCAAAGGCCATATACAGTTTGAAAATATTTTTATTTAGA
Organism: Philophylla caesio; assembly: GCA_963971545.1. Taxonomy (NCBI): domain Eukaryota; kingdom Metazoa; phylum Arthropoda; class Insecta; order Diptera; family Tephritidae; genus Philophylla; species Philophylla caesio. Next base: position 154,674,937 of record OZ020604.1, on the reverse strand, counting down.
AAGGAGTTTAAGCATACGAATAAAGAAAAAAAGGCTTTTTGCGAAATTTGCATCTTTCTTATCAAAATTTACGCTGATGCATGGTTCACAGCTCCTTTACCAATTAAGGCACCTTTTTGTGTTTTTAATTTTTTAATAAAGCTCCACGAATATGCAAAATATGACAAACAAATCTCAAAAACAGCTTCTGATAAATTTTGTAGGCATCTTTGGTATTTAAGTTCAGAAGCTGTCGCCTTTGCCTTTTTCGATTCAAACGTAAGCTCTGAGACAAAAATAAAAATGATAGAGAAATTAAATAGAGAATCACCATCTAAACAAAATGATAAAAAGGCTAATGTCACGATTTCTAAAGTCCTGGAAGAGTGCATCGAACAGTTTGTTTCGAAAAAAAAAATCAAATTTCTTCACAAGATTAAATATAAATATTAACTTTTTAAAAAAGCCACCATCAGAGTGGGATGTAGATGGAAATTATAATGAGGCGATAGAAAAAAGTAATGGAATAAAAGTAATGAATGATACGGCAGAAAGAGGGGTTAAATTGATACAAGATTATAATTCTATATTATCAAAAAATTAAGAACAAAAACAATACATACTACAAGTAGTTCAAGATTATCGCCGCAGGTTTCCTGACTGCAACAAATACACTTTATTAAATACAAACTATTAATACATTGTTATCATAAGAACCTTTCTAATACAAATAATAAAAAAATATAAAACGTTTTGAAAATGAGCTCTTTAAAGGCGCAAATGTTGTTGCTTGGGGTATAAAAAGAAAACGATTGAAGACAATCAAAAACTTTCTATGGCAAAATTACTTGGCATAAAATTTTCTTCATTTCTCTCAAATGTCATTTTTATAATTAATCATATTATCTGAGTTATTTAAGGCCAAAGTCAAATTTTTTGAAAAACTGCTGATTTTTCAAAACTTTGGGGGCTTTGAGGCACCACTTCCCCGAACTGATTTGGATAAAATTTTGCCACAATCTTTTTTTTGGGGGTAAGGAACCGATGTGGGGGTGCCATCATCCAAAATCACAACAACAGAAAAGCCCATATGCACTAATGGCGGTCCCGTACATACATACATACATACGACCCACGCAAACTACCTACACTGCCTATCAGGCTAACCTAATATTCACGGCTTGCATTTTTGGACGCAAGCACGCAAGATTTTTAACCACGTCCACCCGAAATTGATTTGCGTGCGATTACTTTACAGAGTTGCATGGCTGTCAAATTCGTTTGATAACGATACAAGGTGGAAGTTTTCAGCGCTGGTTCAATTTATTTATTTAGTTTAAATATTTGCTTCACCTTATGTTACATATTAAATTTTATTTAAACATTAAAAATTATCTTAATTTATACGAAGAGCTTCAACACAGGAACTTATTAACAAGTTTGGCAATTGATTTGTTTCCTCTTTTATATTATATGTATAAGCAATAATAATCATAAAAATCATAATCCCAAGTTCTAAACAATGTACAAATTAATAAAAAGTTTTCATTCAAAGCTTTTTGATAATTTTTTTTGCTTATCCAAACAAAAAAGTCGGTATTCGTTATATTTAAGACAATGCGCATCACCCTCAACGGTGGGATAAACGTCAAATTGAAATGTCACGCAAAATCAAAATTGGAAATTGAGTTAGCTTTTGGCGCACGCCGTTCAATTTGGGTTGCTCCCATACAAGTTGTATGAGCTTGAGACATTTTTGACAGAAAATTGCCGGAGTGCGTGAATATTAGGTTAGGCTGTATAGCGGACGACAAACGTAAATACATACATACGACAAAGGCAAACTACCTAGATTGCCTACAGCGGATGCGAACGTACACACATACATGCGAACAACACAAACTACCTATATCTGCTATAGAAGGCGACACACGTACACACAGGCGACGGACACCAACTTCCCACCAACTATTCGCTCTCCCTACAGATTGACCGATCGCGAATTTTCAACCGACTTACACTTCGTCCGATATAATATCCCAAAAAGGCATTCGATCAAACGAGTCTTGCTAGGTGAGTCAAACACTTAACTAATCGGGAGATGCGGTGGTGTGCCTTCGACACGTCCAGCACTCCCAATCCCAATCATTCGGCTGGCGCGGTCTCGTTTTCTCGGGCACGCCCAGCCCTTTCTTCTGAATCGGCTACGCCTGGTTGGCTTGACCAGTTGAGTGACGCCCTGATGCCTCTTCGGTGTTGCCCTGCTGGCCAGGCCTTTGCACTCGACTAGTTGGGTGACGCGGATATACCCTCAAAAGGGGGCGTCATGCTCACCCCTCTGTATGGGTGGGTAACGGCGCAATTTTTCATGCGTTGATACATTGGCGCAAGCGCACTGTGATGCGTTAATACATTGAGTTAAAAGGCCTGCCAGATGGAATACGTTGAGTCCGCTCCAACTAGGCATTCAACTGACAAGGCGTACGAAACGCAGAGGTACAAAACATTAAAAGCGTTGCCGCATGTAATCAAATCAGTTGTTTTGTATTGGCGGTTAACTTTTTTTTTATATGCAAATCAAATATATCTTAAAGTTGTGCTGATATTTACTTTTGTGTAAAGATTATAAAAAAATGGAAATAATTGAAAAAAAAAACAATCAGCTGTAGGGGGGGGTAACCCAGCTAATTTTCGTGAGTTGACTCAATGACTCTTGCTCAATTAAGTGAGTCAGCTCAGTGAGGTAGCACAATTGAGTTACGACTCATTTCATAATAGTGTCGCTCTGTGCAACTACGGCAGCACTGTTATCGTGGAGAGGTGCACGTTGAACGTTGAATAATTAAAGTGACAGCACAAGTGATAACGCGCCAAAAGGAAACATTTTCGCGCTATTTAGTTCTTATGATATGATATGCAAATCTTTGCTTTTGCCTCATAGGTTTTGGGCTGGTATCAAATCCCAATCATATGCTGGCACGCAAAAAAGGTTCTAAGAATCATGGCATTTTTATATGGCTAAAAAATCAAGTTAATGTTTTTATTTGGCGAAATACGTGTTGAAATCTTTGACTTGAGAATTGAATTAAATACTCGTATTTTAGTGATTTACATGTACATAAATATTGAGTTTTATTTTAAAAAGGTGTCCGGAAAACTTTATTTCTAAGAGAACACGCATGTTCATCACATATATTTTTATAATCATTTGTTTTATGCATGTTTAAAAGTTGTATAATTGTGATCATGTTGATTTCATATATTTATTTCTTATTCTTGTTTTTATTGCGTTTTCATTTATACTGTTTGCATACCTCAAAGGAGGCGAAAAAACTTCACAATCTCCAAAAATGCAATAAAAAACTCCCAAATGCCATTTCTTACAGAGTGTCTGTGCACAAAACAAAGAGCTTCGTATCAGCTCATCTTTGATTCTCAGTGCTGACACACTCATTGACTCGCCGCTCAGTAAGATGGCTGAAATTCATAACTGAGCTACTGAGTGACAATTTTTTTGGGAAGTGATTCTGAGCGAGCGGCTCATCGCTAAGAGTCAGCTCAGTAACTCAACTCAGTGCTGAGTTACCCACCTCTAATCAGCTGACCCTAGCGACGGATTTTAATGCGTCAAAAGTAGTGAGTAGGGCTACTGTTGTACGTTGCGGCATCGCATGCGTTGCGAATGTGGCATTCTGCATTCAAATACACATAATCAGCCCTATTCTGCATTTCGACGCGAATCGAAATTTTCTCAGTTTGTCAACTTTGGTATTCTGCGCTTCGATGAGTTTCTAAAGTTTTCCCCGCGGATGGTTTTGTTTGTCTGTTTGTAAGCATACAATTGTTTGTGCTTAAATTCATTGCTTAAAGTGATTTTATTTAAGTGTTAAGTGTTAAGTCGCAAAGTCTATCAATGATACGGGGCTATAAAACTTGCTAAAAATGAAGTGAAGGTGCAGCTGCGCACTTGGTTGCAAGTTAGGCTTCTTGTGTCTCCTAATGCTGCACTGCAGTTTTCTTCAAGGCATCCAATCAAAGACAGAGCATAAATGAAGTTATTTGAATATAAATATGTTGCATAAAGTGCCGAAATTGGTAAAAACTTTAAAATTTACAAATCATAGGGGAACCTAACCTCACATTTTTCTTGCAATTTCTTCCGATTCTCAGTCAATTCATGTTCAAGACGTTGCACGTATTTTGCTTCACATCATTTTTCGTCGGGAATGCGGAATCTTGTATTCTATCGTTCTTGGGTATGTAAGTACGTATGTATGTATATATGCGTAAGGTATATTGCGTATGTATGTATGTAAGTATGCAAACTGCCGACGGCGAATTAATTATGTGTGCAAGTAGTTATTTGCACGGATTTGGGTAGATATTTAAAAGTGCAAAGCGGATACAAAGTTAAATTGTTTTAATTCAATTCAAATTAAATTAAGCTCAAAATTTCTGTATTCACTCTGTCGAAATTTCCGACTTGCAATAATAATAAATTGATTGGAAAATATATTTGGTCGTACTCACAATATTTTTCGCCTGGGGTATTTTTTGTTAGTAGGAAGTTCACTTTTTTGCGGCTTGGTATGTATGTATATCACTTCGTTCCTGTTTGTGTTTCTGCTTAATGCTGACAGAGTTTTGGCATTTGTTATGGGAATCCAACGACGAATTTATAAGTTTATTAAAAAATCCTCTGTTTTTGAAAATCCTCTTACGGCTCGTAAAGGACCAAAATTTCGGGGTACGTCGACAAGATTTGAGTTCCGCCGGTTTTGAAGTTAAATAAAAAGGATTTTAGTTTCAACGTTACAAAACGTAGGTACACATATACATACATATATGTATGTATATTTAGAATAATATCTAGATACAATTGGTGTGGGTTAGGCATGTCAATCCCGGGATCCCGAAATCCCGAATATCCCGGGATAAGTCTTTTAGAATCCCGGAATTGCAGAAAACCGTAAATTTAATAGCCATTTATTTTTCAAATTTCATAATCAGTGTTCACAATCAGTGTTATTTGTGGTATTTCTAAAGTCTGCTATTAAAATAATAGTGGAACGTATGGATGCACTGTGCAATTTCGTTTACTATTGTATGTGGTATTCATGCAATTAATCAGCAGTAAACCGTTTGTGATAAATATGAAATATAACGCACAATTCCATTTAACTTTAATTTATATTTCTTCAAACCAAAATAAACCTCAAATGATTTAAAACAGTTGTATTGAAATAAGAAAATTTAACATGTGAAACAAAAACATCAAGTTTACAACTGTTGTATTACGATAGCACAATATGACAAATACGACAAATAACTCGGCTTGGGAACTCTCTAGAATTCGATTTGGCCTTGCCATTATAAATTAGGTGAATAATATCTTCCTCGAGCAGAAAATGAGCCCTACTATGAAAGCGATGCGAATAGAAGCGCTTAAACTTTATAAGGCAGAAAGACTGAAAAATAAATTGCATCAAGTTCTGACAATCAGATGGCAATTGTCTATTAAGCGAAAGGCATATAATTTATCAGAAGGCTTAGTAAAAGAAATTGATAATTTTTGTAATGTGTTGAGGCTCAGCAGTGCTTCTCCACTGCATATTTTAAATGCAACAAATTAAGGTCCAGGTTGGAGGATAATACACTTAAGGCTTTTATTTTTTTAAGGGTGCGTACAGAGTGGCCGCTTGTTGCCGAGCCGAGCCGACTGACGCTTATTGCGAGAACTTGTTCATGCGAGAAACAAGTTTGAGTGTGCATAGTGGATGCGAGAATCAGCGCTGATATTTTATCTATTATTTGTGTTTTATGTATGTTTGTATGCATTTGGGTTTGTTGTTCATTCGTGTTTGTGAAATTGAAGTGAAAAGATATGGATTCGTCAGATGATGAGTATTTAGCTTCGGCTACTGTTTTAAAGTATTTTATCAATAAAAAATCATTTGGAAAACATCCAATAAGTGATAAACGAAGTGAATTTGGAGAATTTCATCACTTATATAGTGATTTAAGAAAATATCCAGCATATAATTTTTGATTTCACTTTTTCCAAAGAATTTTATGTCCAAAACTAGCTTTTCGCAGAATAAACAATGTTTTCGGCGCTGAAATACGCTTTGGAACTGTTTTCTCGCATTCAATCAGCTTTGCGCTCTGACCAGCTCGGCGCCCACTATGACCTGTTCGCGCTTATTTGTACTAATTTGTATAGTACCAGTTTTCTCGCATTGGTTCTCGCAATAAGCGTCAGTCGGCTCGGCTCGGCAACAAGCGGCCACTCTGTACGCACCCTAAGAATGCATTTTGATCAAAATAAGGAATAATTCTGCTTCCATTTGCTACGATACAATAAGACTACCAAACGTACATACTAGACTGCCACTTAGAAGAAATACGCTTGCGGCAGCCCCCAGGTTCCTTTTCCCAAAAAAATGATTGTGGCAAAATTTTATCTAACTCGGTTCGGGGGAAGTGGTGCCTCAAAGCCCCAAAATTTCGAAAAATCAGCATTTTTCAAAAAAGTCGACTTCGGCCGTGAATAACTCAGCTAATATCAATTACTCATAAAAATGACATTTGAGAGAAATGAAGAAAATTTTACGCCAAGTTATTTTGCCATAAAAAACATTTGCGCCTAGCAATTTATTGGTAGGCCTATATATGTTTCTGGCTGTATCTTAAGATGAATATTATTACATTATTATTTTATATGCGCTAGTGATGGAAAATATCGTAAATTTTGCTTGTCGACAAATATCGATACTTCGGAAGAGCTTGTCGATATTTGTCGATACTATCGATACTTGGTGATAGTATCGATACTTGATGAAACTGGCGTAGCTGGAATTATCAGATGCTTCTAAGCATTGGATTTAATGAGCGATACTAAAAATTTCGACACTTTTGTGACTTAACGATACTAAACGATAATCGATACCTTATTGATACTATTATTGTTGTCGATACCTATCGAATACAGACCTTGTCGATACTTGTCTATTTTTATGTGCGTACCATCAACACACATGATAACTCTTGGGAAGCCAGCCTTCGCATAAAACTCTTGTTTCGCTTGCATTTTTTCCTCTTTACTCTGTTCAAATTTTATCCACTCAGGGCAAAGCTTTCGTTGCATGACATCGCGAATTAGAGAGTGACTTTGATACAGTTGACTGACCCATTCCGACATTATAATCTGCGCCAACTCCATGTTGGTAACTGCCTTCCGCAAAAAATGTCAATGCAGCCACTACGCGATTAAGCGGAGATAACGACGTCAAAGTACTTGGTTGAGTTTCTTCCGCAAAAGTATCTAGGACATACTTGAAAGCGTCCTTATTAAGTCTAAAGTTTTTTTTGAATCTAAATAAGTAAATCAATGAGTTAAGATTTTTCACTTTCAAACTAAATTTCTTACAATTCGTCACTCACGAAATGGATCACACATATCTCGCAATCTTCTCCTTTCTACTTTTGTGTCAGCATTCTCGGCTGCGTTGTCGTCCTCCTCAAGTAGTATCACCGCGGCTATTGAATCCATTACGCGATTATATTTTAATTTATTTTATTTAAAAAGCAATAGTTTGGCCACGAATTTGTATCTGTTTGCTTTATTTTGTTTGAATTTCAAACATTCCAAGGCAAACAGCTGATTTCGAAAAGGTTTCCGCTCTTCCTCTTTTTCTTTCGATTCCGTCGTAACTCGGAATACCTAAATCCAATCGATGCGGAGCGGAATGCGGGAACGTAATCGAAATGCAGAATAGGGCTGAATATACTTAGCTGTCAGTCGAATGCTTCGCCGGAACGCACGTAACGTGCTCTATCTGGCAGGCCCTTAACTCAATTGCGCCATGATACATATGTATCGAGTAGCGATATTGTAATACACATCGTTTTGTGAACTGGTGCGTTACAAATTTTGAAGGTGTTTTTTTTTTTGTTTAAATTGGAACAATTTTGTCTCTGTTTGCCGTTAATGTTTGTTATCTACGTATATTCGTAATCAAAGGTTATTTCACATAATGGTGTTCTGTACTTCTCCATAAAAAATACATATTTTAAGGAAAATCTCAAAAACTTTATTTGTTTAATTGCTTGAATGGGGGAGAATATCAAAACGCTTATTCATTGTGCTGGGACACTAAAGTCATTGTTGAGCCCTTAACGCAGTATTGTGCCAAATTGCAGCGAAATGACGTATCCTATCATTTTATTTTTAGTTCTTGTTGAAGTATACACTTTCCTTTCATTCTTGGTATTGCGATATCAACATAATATATCGCTCTCAACGCATTTTGCTGTCAACGCAATGTTTCGCTCTGAATGTTCTGTCAACGCTTTATTGCGCTATTGCGCTACTGAGTTCACAAGCTGGTGTATCAGCGCACATAACTCACCTTGCATATTAACTCAATAAGGCAGCGCCGTCCAGCGCCTCTTACCCCTGACTAAGCGATCCCACACTCTTCTGGTCGACAGCGCATTCCTCAACCCTCCTGGCCTTCAGGCCATGCACACACTCGTTACTTCCAGTGCCAGCACCTACCACAATAGTGTGCGACTACGGGGGTGACGGAGCCCTACAGTCTTACGAGTCTGGCTAGGTCGCCTTGATAGCCGAGGTCACCTGCCGAGTTGTGAAAGTTGTGAAGTACTAAGAGACAAGAGCAACCGCTACCGTTGGTCCGTCTCGCCGAAGAACAACCGCTACTACTGATCCGTCCCGCTGAAAAGCAGCTGCCATCGCTAATCCACCGCACTTAAGCTCAACCGCTCCCGCTATTCTGCCGCACTAAGGACCAACCGCTACCGCTGATCCGCCGCACCAGGGATCGATCGCTTACCGCTTGCTGGGACAGCGCTTACGACGAACCATGCTTAGGCTCGACTACGCTAACACCCGACTATCGTCTTCCCCTCTCTTCGCTCACCTTCGCTCGCCAGGTCACCGGCACTTCACAGGTCACCGGCAGGTCACGGTGTGAGTGTTTCATATCAAATCACGAATTACTGTGTTTTATTTGGTGGGGGGGTAGTGGGACCTTCATTATACTGTGGATCGGCTGAGCTCACCTCAGCTTTTGGCAAAACCCACCTCATAAATGGCGCAGGGACCCGTCTCCATAGGGGACTGTGCGAAAGCTACAACAAGCACCAACACTGTCTACCGAACACACACGAAGGAAAAGAGAACGAACAGGCTAGTGTCAACGACACCAAGACGCTGAACATCGACTTCCTAAGCTGGTCTCTTCTAGCAAAATTTTACTCAGAATGATAACGGTTTCCGCCGTTGATATCGATGGGTAAAGGACCTTTCGTTGTTATTACCTTGTTTGTTCAAAACAAACAACGAAAGCTAATAAAAAAAAATACAACGGTGCTAATGTAAAAAAGAGGAGTACATAGGAAAAACAGAGCCTAAGTATTCAAGGGATACAACATTAATACGGCGTTAAGAACCAGAATCAACGTAGGAAAGATACTACAAAATGGTACGAATAAATAAGACCCTCTGGAAAAGCAGGGAGTATTCAAACTAACTTGCGAACGTAAATATAGCTATATAGGCCAAACAAGACGTAAGATAAAAACTAGATACCGGAAACATATAAGGGCTACCGCAAAAAAATGCACACCAATGAAATAAGCAAAGATAACCTAAGTTCTCCATGTACAACATAAGGGAAGGCGTCTAAGCCTATTAGAGAACATGGATATATAAAAAAAAAGGACTTTTGACGTAATATTTAAAATCCTCCGGATACAGTACAAAATACAGGTAAAACCTATGGCATAGGGAATAACAGAATTCTACCTGCCCACACACGTAAAACACAACACCGATAACTGCAGTTGTCTACGACTAACTACCTGAAGGACTGAAGCAAACTTACCCACCTTAGCGTAAAGGTCTATAGCGGCACACATCAAACACACTCGGATTTCATACGTAAATTTTACGTCAGCACGGAAATTCTGAGGTGGTGAGTTTTTATTTACATGGCGCTCTGAAAAGATTGGTCGTGTCATCTGCTACGTACGGCTGTTCTACGTCAGTGGGTAACGGCGCTCTAACTGTGCGAGACCGTACCTAACTAAACTAAAGACATTTGATAATAAAAACGACTACAAATACTTAGAACGAATATAAAACTAGATAGAACGAAAAACGGCACTGAAAATGGCACAACGCCAAAACGGGTTTGTTTTAAAACCAAACTTGACAAAAGATGACGGAAAATCGTTCCAAAATTCAATAGATTCCTACCCTGTCGGAAATATCAATAACAACAATAATGACCTTCCCACACGTTGACGACCCCAGCAAACGAAACAAGGACTACGATTTACGGATATGCACCTGAAATGTCCGGTCCTTATATAAAAAAGGTGCCTATATCCAACTGCTGGATGTCGTAAATAAATATAAGGCTGATATCACTGCAGTCCAGGAGATGCAATGGACGGGCATGGGTGCAAAGGTCCGCATGCGCCTCTCTGCAAAGTTCGACGTCGAAAAGCTTCAATTGCAACAGCCAGCTGAGAATTTTCAATCTCGACTCTCGATCCTGCTAAGGGAAGCAACTTCTCATCGCTTCGACATCAACGAGCAGTGCAATAACTTCTCCCACTACGGGGGAGGTGGTTGGGTACTACCAACCTCGAAGAAATAATTGGTACGATGACGAATGCCGCGTCGCTGTTGCAGAAAAATACGCATCATACAAAGCCACCCTGCTGCCAATTACTACGCGTGCAACAATTGAGCGATACCGGTAGAGGAGGAAGGAAGAGAGATGTCTTTTCAAGAGGAATAAACGAGAGGCGGAAGGCGTGAGTGCGAGGAGCTTGAGAGGAATGCAGCCAAAAAATTCTATCAGAAAATAAGACAGCAAGCAAACAAGTGGTTTCAAGACGGGGGCTGGTTCCTGCAAACACGAGTATGGAAATGCGTTGACAGACGTTCAGAGCACACTTGAGGTATGGAGGGACCACTTCTCAATGCTACTGAATGCGAACCTTGGTGACCTGTTCGAAAAATATGAGCCCAGAACAATCTTTAGGGATGAACAACAAATACCTCCACTCGACCAAGGCGAGGTGAATAACAAAGCGCCTGGAGCAGACGGCATACCAGCTGAGGTGTTCAAAGCCGGCGGCAAAGAGCTGGTAGGAAGCATGTGCCAGCTGTTAGGCATAATTTTGTACAACGAGTACATGCCAGAAGATTGGAACCTTAGTGTTCATTGCCTAATCCATAAGAAGAGTGATCCTGTTGTTTGCGACAACTACTGTGGGATAAGTCATCTAAATATCGCATATAAGGTCCAGTCGACGATACTGTGTGAAACACCAAATACGTATATGACCCAGCTGATTGGACCTTATCAGTCTGGTTTCAGGCATGGTAAATCCACCATCGGTTAGATATTCACAACACTTCAAATCCTGGAGAAGACCTTAGATAACAAAATCGACACACCACAAAACAAAGCACCTTGTGGCAACAAACAAAAAATCTTCGCGTATTAAGACCCACGTCCCTGTTGGCAGCTACAATTTTGAGGTAGTCAAGGATTTTGTATACCTTGGATCCAGCATAAACACCACCAATAATGTCAGCCTTGAAATCAAGCGAAGAATAACATTTGCAAACAGGTGCTACTTTGGGCTCGTTATGCAGTTGAAAAGCAGAGTTCTTTCTCGACGAACGAAAATCCCGCTCTACAAATCTCTCATCATGCCCGTCCTTTTGTATGGCGCAGAACATGGATGATTTGGACAAGCGATGATCAGGCTTTGGGGGCTTTCGAGAGAAATGTTCTTCGGAAGATTTATGGCCCTGTTCGCGTAAGCGACGTGTACCGCAGAAGATGGAATGACGAACTGTATGAGCTGTATATGGACATAGTCAAGCGCATGAAAAAAATTCAACGACTGCGATGGCTTCGCCATGTCGTTCGCATGGATGATGATGCTCCGGTGAAATGTCTTTCAAATCGACAGCCATGGGTGGGCAATGAAGGCAAGGGCGCCCAAGAACCCATTGGAAGGACCAAGTGTAGAAGGACCTGTCTACTCTTGGTATGAGTAATTGGCGTAACCTCGCGAAGGAGAGAGGGAACTGGCGAATCCTTTTAATCTCGGCCCAAACCGACAAACGGTTGTAGTGCCGTAAAAGAAGAAGACAGCCTTACAGTACTTACTTAATATTTTCTTAAATTTTGTATTTCCGTAATACTCCTCCCCCCGTAGACCCGCCCCTGCTTACGGCCACTGAAATTATGAGTTTTTAATCGAATTCTGCTATTACAAATGGCATTGAAAGTTATACCTATTTCATGATTGATAGCTATGTACCTCTCAATTGTATCTCACGTAATCATTTCAATATGATAGACTCATAACTAGTTGCTTCACACTGAGCCACTTTAGACTACTTATCAACTCTTGGATTGGAGTATCAAACCATTTCTTAAGTATGAATCGCATGCGTATATAAAGAAGGGTTCAATGATGGATCTGTAAACTATTTTGCTAATGCCTGTTTATGTTCTTACATGATCGAAGCCTAAAACCCATACATATATGTAATACTTATATTGGCAGTATCGACAAGTGCAGTCAGCAAATATTACAGGACAGATACATAAAAAATGAATAGAAAAACCAAGTAATCGTATGTAAAAATGTCACCTGTATTAAAAAAAAAATTCCAGTGGCGTGACCTAAAAGTTGTTGTCGAACTCAAAATTTTTTTTATCGTTTTAAAATATTTTCGTTTATTTTTTATTTTTTAAATTGAACTTCATTTGAAAAAACCCATATATGTACTTTTAAATTGTATGTATGCTATGTGCAACAATTAGAAATATTTTTTTTTTTATTTTAGCAAAAAAAATTTCCAAATGAACGACATTGCAAAAATTGTAAAAATATCACTTCCGTTTTGAGTTGAGCCAACATAATGTTTTTTCTCTAAAGTTGAATAGTCAATGATTAAATTTTAACACACTGAAAATGGAAATTTATGAATATGCATATGAATAAAACATTCACATATAAAAAAATCCTTAGCAATGCAAAGCAAATCGTTTTTGTTTGATTTCCAAGGAGCTATGAAATGAAATTTTAATACTTCTTCAGCACACTTTAGTTTGTACAAGTAAACATCACAAGCCCCCTAGAGTAAAATAATCCTCTTCAAGACTATTTCTAGGTGCTCTAGTATATATGAATGTCAAACTTGATTGTGTGTTTGTCACAAATAGTCACAGAAATACGTTATCCACTTTATTTCCATTAATCATCCATTTAGTTTCCTCTACATTTATTTTAAACTCATTTTGACATAAATACTTGTATATCGATTCCAGATCTGATTGAATTTTAAAGACTGCTTTATCTAGTGTCTGACAACTTATGGTCAGCAATGCATCGGCCGCTGACGCGGCGTACCGAAGACTTCCCCAACTCAAATTTGGACTGCCATGCTTGGCCAAGGCTGACCTAGCGGTCGTGCGAGTACATGTAAAACAACGTACATTTGTACTGAAACTATCTCCATCTGATTGCTGAATTTTAACACATCGCGCAGATGGGTTACTGCCAATATACATATAAGTATTATATATATGATAAAACCCAGTTTTTTGATAGTTTGCCTTCTACATATTTAAAATGCTGATCAAACTTTAACTTGCCATCTATGTATTATAATTCCCAAATATTTGGTTTGGTTTACTCTTTGTATAGGCTATTTTTTAAGAATACGTTATCCACTTTATTTCCATTAATCATCCATTTAGTTTCCTCTACATTTATTTTAAACTCATTATGACATAAATACTTGTATATCGATTTCAGATCTGATTGAATTTTAAAAACCGCTTCATCTAGTGTCTGACAACTTATGGTCAGCAATGCATCGGCCGCTGACGCGGCGTACCGAAGACTTCCCCAACTCAAATTTGGACTGCCATGCTTGGCGAAGGCTGACCTAGCGGTCGTACGAACAAGATGAAGCAACAACAACTACAGGAAGCGGACAGATCTAAGACAACGATGACAACAACGGGGATGCCACTGTTAACCCCCCGTCAAACACATGGTTCTGGCCAAGCATGTTTCATTTTTGAGCGTTAATCAAACATACTTCTAGTTTAGGTAGATACCTGTATTTCCCGGTAGCCGCCTAAAATATTGTTGGCTTTCTATCTGTAAAAAAAAAATTCAAAACGATAGTTCCAGCACGACGAAAAATGCAAAAGAAAAAACTCCCCCCTCGAACAAACACCTATGCCTGGCCAGACCCCTATACAATTTGTATGAAATAAATTATTATTATACACAGTTTGGGTTATTTTTCTGCGAATACAATGCAGATTGTTGTTTCCTGGTATTTTGTTGTCAAACTTGTTTTTTTTTATATTTTGGGTTGTTTTTCTGTGAATTCAGTGCTTATGTTTACTTCCACGTAGTTTCTGTGTTAATTTTTTTTCTTATTTCTTTCTTTCGTTTGTGAATTTGGGTTTGAGTTCAGTTAGTTTATTATTGAATGCTGAACATACAACATCGACAGTCCGAAATATAAATATTTTGTGCGGAAATTATGGCAGAGGATTTACAATTTGTGTACAATTTGCGTATAGGCAGGTTTACGATCATTTCCAACAACAACTATCCTCAGCGTTAGAGCGTGATTTCACACAGAAGCAGACGAAGAACTAGAATTATTTGAAGACCAAAGCCGTCAAAACACAGATTTTGTCCCGAAGATAACGCCACATTGAATATGAATTGGAAATTGAAGCAAATGAAATATTCGACAGCGATGAAGAATCCGAAGAAGAAAGTGAGAATGCACCAACTCAAGCTGCAGACGGTCTTTTGCTTGGAAAAGATGGTACCATGTGGAGTACAGCTAAAATCGCTACTGTGAGATTCCGCCAGAACAACATCATTCGTTTCAGAGGTGGACCAAAAACAAACCTGACCACTCCGCTTGAGGTGTTTAAGCTTTCTTTTCACCGAATATTACGTTCATCATCGTAACACAAACAAACCTATATGGAGAAAAAGTTACACGCAAATGGAACGCAGAACATGGAAACTGCACACCACGAGTATGGGTTCATATGACAAGTGTTGAGCTTGAGGCTTTTATTGGGATACTATTGGCTTTTGGTGTCAGTCATAATACTATGCAGCTCTCAAGATTGATGTGGCTTCCAATGCACTGATGCACTTCCAATATTCCCTGCAGCCATGTCATATAGACGATTTGTTACTTTGATGCGCAGAATTCGATGACGATAGTCGTACGCGCGCATTTCGTCAACAAACCGACAAAGCTGCTCCCATTCGCGACACATGGAACTTCTTGAATAACAATCTAGACAGTAATTTCGAACCATAGGAAAGTGTTACCATCGATTAGCAGCTATTTCCATACCGTGGGCGCACAATACATCCCATCAAAGCCCGCAAAGTATGGCATACAAGTATGGTGGGCATGCGATGCGAAAACCAAATATCCGTTGCAAGGAAAACTGTACACTGGTAAGGAGGGAGAACAACGAGAGACAAACCAAGGTGAAACTGTGCTCATGAGTTTAGATAATCAATACACCAACAGCGGCAGACCTATTATTGCTGATAACTTATTTACAACATTAGACGCGGATAAACGTATTTCGTCGATTGGACTAGCATACGTTGGCACCATTAGATCCAACTAAAGGTGTCTTCCCAAAGAAGTGAAAAAAGACAGCAAACGGCCAGTGCTTTCATCTGTGTTCGGTTTTTATGATAACCGTATATCACTGTGCTGCTACGATCCAAAGAAAAACAAAGCAGTAAATCTACTATCCACTGTGCACTACACCAAGAATGTTGAAGGCGTAGCAAAAAAACCGGAAGCTATATATATTTTACAATTCAACAACGGCCGGCGTTGGACCAAATGGTAACGCATTACTCCACAAAACGGCCAACCAGACGTTGGCCATTAGCATTTTTTTGCAACATGATAGACGTCATGGGATTAGCCGCTTACATCATATGGAATGAAAGTATAGAAGGAACCAGAAAAGAGAAGCGACTATTGTTCTTGAACACGCTGAGTAAACAATTGGTGCTTGCTAATACTGAAAATCGCATGAAAAACAACCATATTTTGGGACAACATTCAACCCGTTTGGCCATTGAATCTTTCTTTGGAAGGTCGTTGAATATTCCCATCCACATGCTGCCTAACCAACAAAGCGGCTCTAGTTCACTGAGTTCCAGAAAAGATTGCAGAATTTGTGTCACGCAAGACGAAAAGCTGCGTAGGAAGACACGTTTTTACCAAATGCACTAATCCTGTGTGCCAACAACATTCTAAAGTTGATTATACGTGTTTTTCATGCATTCAACAAAATGAATAAAAAATAATAATAAAAAATAAAAATTATTTTACATTTAGTCTAAAGACCAAAATAATATACGAACATACTTAGAAATTCAAAGTTACGGTACCATTTTTGCCATACAAATGCATGAAAACGTATAGGGGTCTGGCCAGGCCTATGTGTTTGACGGGGGGTTAACACAACAACATCCACCATGGTGGTAGGCACGCCAGGAACTGCGGCTATGCGAAAATCTCGAAGCGTAGAGACAGTATCCTTGATCGTTTCACGACAGAAGAAGCGGCGCTGTTCTTCGAGCACGCCAGGGATGGCAAGGAGCCCAGTACCAGCGGAGTAGTCCGCCGGGAGAAAGCTGGAAGTCAGGGTTATGCGGATTAAATACATAGTTATTATCGCAAGAGGTAAGTTTTCAAGTACCCTTCGGAATTGCTTTAATGCCTGTGTCTGCCCGACGGCGGCGCTGGAGGTTAACCCAGAGCTCGAGCTACTCGACACTTGCGTAGCACAGGCAGCAAAGCGTACTAAGTTGATCTTTACAAGAGAACGCTACGGTAAAGCCAAGGTTCTATCGTCCAAAATCAGAGAGAAGTTAGGATTTCAGTTCCAACTAGCTGTTTTCCGCAGGGATGATATAAATAAGATAGTAGCTTTTGAAGAACACTCCGTAACAGATATACCTAAAGACAAAATGACTTGGAATCCCTCCATACTGGACAACTGGGTTCTGCAAAGTACACTGCAATGATACACGGATGGTTCCAAGACTCCAGGTCACACAGACATCAAGGGCAATGAGGGTGCAGACTACCTGGCCAGAATGGAAGCCACCTCGAACCCTATGGGATTTGAGCATTTTTTCCCGATAAGGCCAAGTACCATAAAGGAAGCGCTCAGGAAGGAAACAAGCCAACTTAGGTACCAGCAATGGAGATACATATGGCCTTCTACAGGCCACTGCGGGTTAAGGGGTCATCAGCACAAGCTGGGTATCTGGTCAAATGACCTATGTCATTTATGTGACATGGTTAAGGAGACCCTCACACATACTGCTGGAGTGCGGGGCTGTAGCGCGACAAAGGGAAATGTGGTTAGATCAGATGTTGCCTAAGGAAGAGTATATGGTATACACTTATAATTTTTCGTGTCCGAAGTTTTCCGTCTATCTCTCTGTTGCTGCTCTTATGAACTGCATGATTCATTCTGAATTTATCCACGAGCTCTTTTGTATATTCGTTGCTTGTGACTATGCTGTATATTAGGTGTAGTTCTTCTGTATGCCTCTTACGATAGAGGTGGCGTGTATTGAGGAGGATTTAATATGTTATGTAGTATGGTGTCTGTAGTTGTCGGCTTTCTGTCAATCTCGTAATTAAGTGTATGGGCGATCTTGTCCAGCTTAATCGTCAGATCCAGGGAATTTATTGTTCCCTTTTTTCACATTTTCATCGTTAATGTTATACATCCATGTTGCTTGTTCAGGTACCCCAGTATCTGATTTTCATTGTCCTTGGTGATCACGCAGATATTTTCATTCACGTACCTTGCGTAGAATAATACGCCTAACTCGGTTTTTAGTTCTTTCATATATTGTCCCTCCAATTCTTGCATAAATACCTCCATGAGGATGGCTAAGGTTGGGTTACCCATTCTGTGTCTGTTCGTTTGTCTGTTTAATATAAGTATAGTTAGGTATAACCTCGTGCACTAAGTTTGCTTCAGTCCGTCAGGTAGTTAGTCGTAGAGAACTACTCTTCGTTACTGTGGTTTACGTTTGCGTCCTGGTATAAATCTGTTATTCTTTCATGGGTTTTTGTATTTTGGGTCACTGGTTGTCTGTTGTCAGCGGTTTGAACTGTTTTTTTTGTATAGTAGCCGGAGGATTTAAAATATTACATCCGATGTGGTGTTTATTTAGGTAAGGTTAGCTAGAAGTGGCCGCCAGCGATCAAACCAACACACCTTTGATCCCACGCGGATTGACAAACCGCCTACTCGAACCAACGCGTGGAATCTAAAAATTTTAGTCACATTCCCAGACCTGTTCTTCGTTACTGTGGTTTACGTTTGCGTCCTGGTATAAATCTGTTATTCTTTCATGGGTTTTT
Organism: Philophylla caesio; assembly: GCA_963971545.1. Classification (NCBI taxonomy): domain Eukaryota; kingdom Metazoa; phylum Arthropoda; class Insecta; order Diptera; family Tephritidae; genus Philophylla; species Philophylla caesio. Next base: position 154,656,420 of record OZ020604.1, on the reverse strand, counting down.
GTATTTTGGGTCACTGGTTGTCTGTTGTCAGCGGTTTGAACTGTTTTTTTGTATAGTAGCCGGAGGATTTAAAATATTACATCCGATGTGGTGTTTATTTAGGTAAGGTTAGCTAGAAGTGGCCGCCAGCGATCAAACCAACACACCTTTGATCCCACGCAGATTGACAAACCGCCTACTCGAACCAACGCGTGGAATCTAAAAATTTTAGTCACATTCCCAGACCACTTAAGTCGCTGAAGAATTCTGATCCTAGGGATTTCTTCCTTGTTACCCATTGTTTCATGCTCTTTTTCAGTAAGCGCTTTTATTATATCTGAGGCTAAGGACAGGTCTCCCCTGTTTGGCAAGAGGCATTTATTACCGTTTTTTAAGCGGATCTCTGCTTCCTTAAGGGATGAGCCCCTTAGAAAGAGCTTGCAGGTAGCGAGCGGCATATCTAAACACTTCCAGCGCGGAGGCGGAATGGATGTTCGCTCTCTTTCAAGCTCGTCCCGTGTTTCATTGCCCGGAATGTGACTGTGCCCTGGCACCCATACCAGGTAAAAAGCAAACTGCTCCGCCATCTCGTTTTTGAGTTCAAGCTGACCGAATAAAGTGCCTTCAGCGCTGCTTCACTGTCGAAAAAAATGAAGATTTCTTTGTGTACAACTTTTTTGGTTCTTAGATAGTCTACCGCCTCCTGTATTTCAGCGTTCTCAGCCTGAAAGGAACTGCAGCGGTCAGGAAGGCGGAAAGACTTTTCTAGTCATAATTGGGCTCAGACAACACCCACTCCGACCCTGTTCTGGAGTTTTGAGCCGTCGGTGGAGAAGTGAAAAGATTAAGCCCCTTCAGGGAACCCATTTGACCACCAGTCTTTTTAAGGGCTTAGAATTTTGAATATCTGGGCAAAGCTCTTAATAGGGATGCAGTAGTCCGCATTGTGCGAGCCTAATTTATTTACGATTGTTGCGTGGCCAACTTGGCTGGACTTCCATCCGGGCAACTCCCATAGTCTTAGAGCGGCATTCGCCGCGAATTGTTTTCAATCGGGAGGATATTTAGTATGGTGGCTAATGATTCCGAGGGGGTTGTGTATAGAGCCCGTACTATGCATATTAGCGCCGACATTCGCACCCTTTGAAGTGCTTGTTGCGTTGTTTTCTTGTTGAGGCTCGGCCACCATACTAGTACCCGGTAGATGATTTTATGGGATAAGCGCTATTTTCTTCCGATAGCTCCCTTACAGCTATATAGGGAAACCGTTGCCTTCTTAATGCGTTACTGGACATTCTGTGCCCACGATAGCTGTTGGTCTAGTATCACGCCTAGGTACTTGGCGAAGTCCCTTAGCCTCAGCGTCCTATTCCTCACTACAGGAGGTCTTAGTGGTGGCGTCTTGTATATCCTTGTGAAGAGAACAAGTTATTTTTTGCTCGGGTTCACACCCAAACCATTTTCTTTGGTCCAGCTCTCTTCCTCTTTTAGGTTTTGCTGCATTGTTACGCATAGTAATGATGTCGGCATAAGCTATTACATTCGCTCTTCCCTCCTCCTCCAGGGTCTTCAGTATGTCGTTCAGCGCCATCACCCATAGGAGATGAGAGAGGACCCCACCTTGCGGAGTTTCTCTGCTCGTACAGTGTTCTTTTTGTTGCTTCCGCCAACTGGGCCCTCACAACCCTGTAAATCAACTATATTTGTACAAGGGACACCAAATGTGGATCTACGCCCATTTTCGTCAGAGCTCTTATGATCGCAAAAGTTTCTCTTAATATCTAGGAATGGTATCACTGTATAAGACCTTAGCAAGTATATCGGGATATAGGTGGTGAGTTGGAGAGAACCGTCCTTAGCCTTTATCACAGATTCCATATAACCGCAGAAATCTCTCCGTGAATACCTCTTCGAGTGTCTAAAGAGTTTTTTGTAATTCCCTAATTGCAACCTATATATTTTCCATTGTGCATCGCTTTGGGTTCTTTTGGCCACGTTAAAAATTTTCCGACAGAGCTTGCGAGCCTTATCGATATCAACATTCCGCCATGGAATCACTGCTGCTCCATGCAAAGTGGTGCGCATTCGCATCATCGGGAAGAATCAACGCTTCTGCTGTATGCTCAGAGACCCTCTTCACCATCGGTGTCGGAATCGGCCTGTCGTGAGCTAGGTACATAGAGGTCAGGCTCCTGGTTGTCGTGTCCTCAGTCGAATTGGGTCCACAAATTCTGTGCTCTACAACCCAAGGCTCCTGGATTAGGGCAATGTCTGCTGCTCGTCTTTTTGTTAGCTTGAGCAGCAGTGAACAAAGCTCTTTTACTGTGGTGGATGTTTATTTGAATGACACACACCATCTTGGTCGCATCCTCCATTAGCCTCCACCACTGTCCGGTAAGCCTCGTCGTCGTCGTCCGACATGAGCTTCTGCTCCGTATACTTGCGGAAGGTAAACCCGACGCCCAGCGACGATCTTGGGGACGAATAGCCTCCGGACAGATCATCAATCGGATTGATCATCCTTGGCTCTTCGGTCCTTTAATCCTCGCAGCTTTGATCCACCTCCAATTCTACGCTATATGACGCATTTACATCGTTGGAGTACACTCTAACTCGAGCTGTGCCGAAACCTGATGGTCTCTTCCGTCCTTTCCAGAGACGGAAGGGAATCTCTATTTAGCATCAGAACCACCTGACGCGTCGCTTTTGTGCTGCTTTCCACATTCTGCACCTTCCAGGTGCCTGTAGGAAGCGCCGGGTTGAATAACCGGATATTGTGTTAAATTTTCTCCGGCTCCTTTTACTTCGCCGGTAGCCATACCCTCGCCCTTTGCCTGGAAGGGGTTTCTTTGAATTCCTTTAACCGGTGCTTCACATCCAGGTAGACCGCACCCAAACTGTCCACTCTGCCTTTTAGTACATCACACACGTAAACCACAATACCGACTAACTACCTGACGGACTGAAGCAAACTTACCCACCGTAGCGTAAACGTCTATAGCGGCACACATCAAACACACTCGAATTTCCTACATAAATTGTACGTCAGCACGGAAATTCTGAGGTGGTGAGTTTTTATTTACATAGCGCTCTGATAAGATTGGTCGTGTCATCTGCTACGTACGGCCTTTCTACGTCGGTGGGTAACGGCGCTCTTAGTGTGCGAGACCGTACCTAACTAAACTAGAGACATTTGATAATAAAAACGAATATAAATACTTAGAACGAATATGTATAAAACTAGTCAGAACGAAAAACGACACTGAAAATGGCACAACGTCAAAACCGGTTTGTTTTAAAACCAAACTTGACAAGGGATGACGGAAAATCGTTCCAGTTATAACAATATTATTTAAAGTTTGAGTAAAACTACATTTTATATCTTACAAATTATCTAACAGGAAAAGTCCTACAGTCCAAAGAAAAGATCGAAACAGCCTCGGATGATGACCTCCCCACACGTTGACGACCCCCGCCAACGAAACAAGGACTACGATTTACGGGGGTGGGGTGCAATACGGCCATACGCAATAAAGCCATATTGGAAATAAAGCCATATTTTTTTGGTAATAAAGCCATAAATTCGATATGGCTTTATTTCCAATTACAATTGGTAATTAAGCCATATGGCTTTATTTCGCTTTCGAATTTTTATATTTATTTTATTTAAACAATGGAAAAAGTTCGCAACAAAACTACTAAACCGCTTTGAACTACAACGTCACCTTAAACATGCAATTACTCTCCTTCGCGTCCAGCCGCGCTGCGCTCCGCCCTTCACGCGCCGCGCCCCGCGCCCTGCGCCGGCCCCCGCGCTATGCCGTCCTCGCGAAAAGTTTTTCTACGTACCAAGTAAAATTATCCGGGTTGTAGAAAGGATAATTCTGATTTGTTGGCTATTGTCCCCTATACTAAACAAATACCCTCTTGTCTTTTTAAATCATAATACAACTTTTAAAGACTTTAATTTTATTTTAGAAAAACTTTATAAATGTAATACAAAAAAAAAACTAACGAATGTTCAAAGAAAAAAGGAAACATAATTTGCATTTAAACATAAACTAATTTGCCTTCTTGTACAATTGCTCTACATATTGGGCATTAAATTGGAGGAAAAAATTATGTATGGCGTAGATAAGGTATGTTCCTTAGAATGTTGCAAAGCGTAAGGGCGTAACCCGCTTTTCCGGCTCGCGGAAAGGAAAATTCTGATTAGTAAGAGTTTTTTTTGTAAGCCGCCTCTGCTGAAAAAGTTCGCCACAAAAATACTAAAGTTAACACACTTGTAATTGCATGTTGTTCAAGCAATATTAAAAGTAATGAATGAGAAATAAAACAAAATTTGCCTTATTTATTTACAAAAATTAACGTAAGGACACATTTGTATTTCATTATTAACAAAAATTCAACCTTTTGCAGAAAAAACAATATAAAATAAAAACAAAAATATGAATGCCACTTTACATGTAAATCAACATGGAATCATTGATAATTGCTCGGCAAATTGGACACAATGATTTAACTTCAGACTTTTGAGACTGTTCATTCATTCGACCGAAGCAGTCACGACCCACTTTGCAATGCTTGCATGGCAAAAACAAAACTTCACGTTCCTTGTCGCAGCATAAAACACATAAGGAATTGCTTTGTTCACTGTTTTCTTTTTCACAGCTTTCCTCCTTCTCCTCATCATCATCACCATCATTATCAGTGACATCATCGGATGTTTGAATTTCATTGACGAAATCTACTGCGAGCATAAAACTTTCTTTCATGGAAAACTGATTGAGTATATCTTTCAATGTAATTTGTTTTTTCTTGAATTGCTGAATGCGTTCACGAATAAAATTTTGGCTATGCTATTAAATATTAAAAAAAAACTTACATGACCTGAGTGAATAACATGAAAAATAAGCAATTGTTTGAATTGTTTGGAAACAGGCACAACGTTAAAGGTGCTATCAGCTACATAATTTAATGGTTCCGAGCCCATAGCTTTGACTGCGTCACAGATGGTGGGTGAAGCAAATATAGTATACGCAAAATCCGTTGTTGTAAGTGTGTCTTTATAAAAAAATTTGTCAGTTTCAGTTTTTGACATTGCAAATTGTTGTACCACATTTTCATTTTGAAATATTTCAATAATGTCGTTAGAGCATGTTGGTTGGGGCTTTGGTATAATGTTCCTTCCTTATATTCAGAAGTTGCCTACGCAATGCACCAAACTACACCAAGTGTGCGGAATCTTTGAATTTCTTACAATTCTTATCATAAATATCTCGCACGCCTGATATTTTTAGCGACATTGTCTTGCAATCAGTTTTAATAGAATAGAATAAATTTAGTTTTTCCAGCAATTCAGTTTGTGGACAATGATTGTGGGCTGTGCTTTTTTCAATCCGTCTACAATATGTTTTACTATTAAACTCCACTACAGCACTCATTTTCAGCTGCGATTATAGCAATAATAATATATGGAGTTATTGCGAGTATATTTATATTTGTAAATCTCATTTTCAGATTCAATATATAATAGTTGAGATGATTTTATAAATCCTGGTATTAACTTATACAGGAAAATGGTTTCATTTTCCATTTTTAAATACGAAATGTAGAACTCGAGATCAGCTTTAACACGCGGTCACTTAAGTAGTATATTGCGTATGATATGCAAGCAGCATTGCCGGACATGTCTTTTCAATACAACATATTATTACAAGATATGCAAACAGCATTGCCAGCCATGTCCTTTCAGTGCAACGTATTATTACAAGATATGGCTTTATTTCTCATTTGCAAAATTTTTTGTATGGCTTTATTTCTCTTTCTGATTAGAAATAAAGCCATATGGCTTTATTGCCTAAATATGTATATATTTTTATTGCCATATGGCTTTATTGCGTATGGCCTTATTGCACCCCACCTTTTACGGATATGCACCTGAAATGTCCGGTCCCTCTATAAAAAAGGTGCATCCATCCAACTGCTGGATGTCCTAAATAAATATAAGGCTGCCTGCAAATTTATTGGTCGAAAAGCTGCAACAAAGCGGACAGATGAGAATTTTCAATCTCGACTCTCGATCCTGCTAAGGCAAGCAACTACTTATCGCCCCGACATCAACGAGCAATGCGATAACATCTTCCGATCTCTTCGTACCGCTATGGAGGAGGTGGTTGGGTACTACCAGCCACTATAAAATAATTGGTACGATGACAAATGCCGCGTCTCATACAAAGCCACCCGGCAGCCAATTACTACGCGTGCAACAACTGAGCGATACCGGAAGAGGAGGAGGGAAGAGAGACGTATTTTCAAGAGGAAGAAACGAGAGGCGGAAGGCGTGAGTGCGAGGAGCTTGAGAGGAATGCAGCCAAAAAATTCTATCAGAAAATAAGACAGCAAGCAAACAAGTGGTTTCAAGACGGCGCTGAGTCCTGCAAAGACGAGTATGGAAATGCGTTGACGGACGTTCAGAGCACACTTGAGGTATGGAGGTCCCACTTTTTAATGCTACTAAATGCCAACTCTGGTGACCCGTTTGAAAAAGGAGAGCCCAGAACAATCTTTAGGGATGAACAACAAATACCTCCAGTCGACGAAGGCAAGGTGAGAACAGCACTAAGGCTGCTAAAAAATAACAAAGCGCCTGGAGCAGACGGTATACCAGTTGAGGTGTTCAAAGCCGGCGGCGAAGAGCTGGTAGGAAGCATGTACCAGCTGTTCACAATTTGGTACCACGAGTACATGCCAGAATATTGGAACCTTAGTGTTCATTGCCTAATCCATAAGAAGAGTGATCCTGTTTTTTGCGACAACTACTGTGGGATAAGACTTCTTAATATCGCATATAAGGTCCTATGGACGATACTGTGTGAAAGACTAAAGCCGTATATGAACCAGCTGATTGGACCTTATCAGTGTGGTTTCATGCCTGGTAAATCCATAATCGGCCAAATATTCGCAGTACGTCAAATTCTGGAGAAGAGCTTAGATAAGCAAATCGACACGCACCACCTTTTTGTCGACTTCAAAGCCGCTTTTGATAGCGCGAATAGAAGCTGTCTATAAGAAGCCATGTCTAAATTTGGGATCTCTAATACGGCTAAGTAGAGTGACGTTGAGCACAACATCTAGCTCCGTCCAAGTTGAGGTTTTAGACGAGGTGCTCACTTTCGTACAATTTCTTTAATCTAATGCTGGAAACTGTAATAAGAGCTGTCAATCTGAATCGCAGTGGGACTATTTATAACAAAAGTACGATGGTGCTTGCGTATGCCGACGATATTGACATCGTTGGCCTTAAGAACAGGGCCGTCAGTGCGGCATTTTCCAGTCTGGAAAAGGAAGCAAAAGAGGGTTGATTTTGCAGTGAATGAGGACAAAACAAAGTATGTACCTTGTGGCAACAAAAAAAATCCTCGCGTATTCGGATCCACGTCACTGTTGGCAACTGAAGTAGTCAGGCAGTGCACGGTAGTCCTTCGACCGATATGATTCGCTGGAGCGCTGATATTGTCGTTGATGTAGTTGCTGTAGTTAGCTCCACGCTGAGAACAATTTGAAAATCATGTAGTCGAATTAAAACAAAATCCTTGCCTGACAAATGGTTTCCAAAAGGGAACGGCTCCAGCTTACTTTAAAGACCAACGAGAGGCAATCAGCAAAAAATTAAATGTCAGAAAACAGAAAGTGAGTATTATAACACCGTTAAGGAATATTTTTTGAAAAGACATTTTAAATCCAGGTGTGGCAAAATCACAATTTAAAGTTAAAAACAAGACGGAGTGCGGTGCAACTGGCGGTGAAAGGTGAAAATAATTACTCCTTTGTCCACTGGAAGAGGCTGTAATTCAGTTCAGTCACCATTTGGAAGATTATATAAAAAGTGCGATTATGTTGTTGCACTGGATGGCGGACAAATCTTCGAATGCATTCAATTGCGCCAACCAGGTTTGTCTGACGAAGAAGAATCAGTAACCAATGTAAACAGTATAAAACAACAACAACGTTCCCACGACAGTCGGGCCTACGATACCAGAACGACCCAGATATATGCCCGGTCAAGGACTGTACCTCAGCATGTTTTATGCTGCTACAAAAAAAACGACTGTCTATTCCTGCCAGTACACAAAATACAAAAACAAGGAACATTTTTACGCGAATAGTTTTCAATTGAAATAGTCACTGGATTACTAAAAATGAAAACGTTTGCATAAATATTCACCCTTATCGTAAGTTTTGCCCGAAAAAAATTCACCCGAAATTTTTTCATTCGCCCGAATTGAATCCGCCTATTGCGAGTTTTGCCCGAAATAAATTTCTCTTCAAAAATTCGAACATGGGAATTACATCTCTGAAATGTGTATACTTGAAGGGTAAAATTATCAAATAATTTAAATTCAATAGTAATTTGACACAATTTATCAATTATCCAGATCGTTTGTTAATTTTTCTGTTGGCCTAGTAAAATGTTAATATTTTATAATTTTATTGAGCTCAAGGCCAGTTTATGGAAGATTTGTTTGTGAAAAAACAACAACAGCTTTCAATGGTTGAAGTTATAGTACTATTTCGGAAATCACCACATTTCCTCATGTTCCTTCCTTATATTCAGAAGTTGCCTACGCAATGCACCAAACTGCACCAAGTGTGCGGAATCTTTGAATTTCTTACAATTCTTATCATAAATATCTCGCACGCCTGATCTTTTTAGCGACATTGTCTTGCAATCAGTTTTAATAGAATAGAATAAATTTAGTTTTTCCAGCAATTCAGTTTGTGGACAATGATTGTGGGCTGTGCTTTTTTCAATCCGTCTACAATATGTTTTACTATTTAACTCCACTACAACACTCATTTTACAGCTGCGATTATAGCAATAATAATATATGGAGTTGTTGCGAGTATATCTATATTTGTAAATCTCATTTTCAGATTCAATATATAATAGTTGAGATGATTTTCTAAATCCTGGTATTAACTTATACAGGAAAATGGTTTCATTTTCCATTTTTAAATACGAAATGTAGAACTCGAGATCAGCTTTGACACGCGGTCACTTAAGTAGTATTTTACGTATGATATGCAAGCAGCATTGCCGGACATGTCTTTTCAATACAACATATTATTACAAGATATGCAAACAGCATTGCCAGCCATGTCCTTTCAGTGCAACGTATTATTACAAGATATGGCTTTATTTCTCATTTGCAAATTTTTTTGTATGGCTTTATTTCTCTTTCTGATTGGAAATAAAGCCATATGGCTTTATTGCCTAAATATATATTTTTATTGCCATATGGCTTTATTGCGTATGGCCTTATTGCACCCCACCTTTTACGGATATGCACCTGAAATTTCCGGTCCCTCTATAAAAAAAGGTGCATCCATCCAACTGCTGGATGTCCTAAATAAATATAAGGCTGCCTGCAAATTTCTTGGTCGAAAAGCTGCAACAAAACGGACAGATGAGAATTTTCAAATTCGACTCTCGATCCTGCTAAGGCAAGCAACTACTTATCGCCCCGACATCAACGAGCAATGCGATAACATCTTCCGATCTCTTCGTATCGCTACGGAGGAGGTGGTTGGGTACTACCAGCCACTATGAAATAATTGGTACGATGACAAATGCCGCGTCTCTGCTGCAGAGAAATACGCATCATACAAAGCCACCCTGCAGCCAATTACTACGCGTGCAACAACTGAGCGATACCGGAAGAGGAGGAGGGAAGAGAGACGTATTTTCAAGAGGAAGAAACGAGAGGCGAAAGGCGTGAGTGCGAAGAGCTTGAGAGAGATGCAGCCAAAAAATTCTATCAGAAAATAAGACAGCAAGCAAACAAGTGGTTTCAAGACGGCGCTGAGTCCTGCAAAGACGAGTATGGAAATGCGTTGACGGACGTTCAGAGCACACTTGAGGTATGGAGGTCCCACTTTTTAATGCTACTAAATGCCAACTCTGGTGACCCGTTTGAAAAAGATGAGCCCAGAACAATCTTTAGGGATGAACAACAAATACCTCCAGTCGACGAAGGCAAGGTGAGAACAGCACTAAGGCTGCTAAAAAATAACAAAGCGCCTGGAGCAGACGGTATACCAGTTGAGGTGTTCAAAGCCGGCGGCGAAGAGCTGGTAGGAAGCATGTACCAGCTGTTCACAATTTGGTACTACGAGTACATGCCAGAAGATTGGAACCTTAGTGTTCATAGCCTAATCCATAAGAAGAGTGATCCTGTTGTTTGCGACAACTACTGTGGGATAAGACTTCTTAATATCGCATATAAGGTCCTATGGACGATACTGTGTGAAAGACTAAAGCCGTATATGAACCAGCTGATTGGACCTTATCAGTGTGGTTTCAGGCCTGGTAAATCCATAATCGGCCAGATATGCGCAGTACGTCAAATTCTGGAGAAGAGCTTAGATAAGCAAATCGACACGCACCACCTTTTTGTCGACTTCAAAGCCGCTTTTGATAGCGCGAATAGAAGCTGTCTATACGAAGCCATGTCTAAATTTGGGATCTCTAATACGGCTAAGTAGAGTGACGTTGAGCACAACATCTAGCTCCGTCCAAGTTGAGGTTTTAGACGAGGTGCTCACTTTCGTACAATTTCTTTAATCTAATGCTGGAAACTGTAATAAGAGCTGTCAATCTGAATCGCAGTGGGACTATTTATAACAAAAGTACGATGGTGCTTGCGTATGCCGACGATATTGACATCGTTGGCCTTAAGAACAGGGCCGTCAGTGCGGCATTTTCCAGTCTGGAAAAGGAAGCAAAAGAGGGTTGATTTTGCAGTGAATGAGGACAAAACAAAGTATGTACCTTGTGGCAACAAAAAAAATCCTCTCGTATTCGGATCCACGTCACTGTTGGCAACTGAAGTAGTCAGGGGCTTTGTATACCTTAGTAAATAACGTTCCATTGTCTGTTACAATGGTGCACGGTAGTCCTTCGACCGATATGATTCACTGGAGCGCTGATATTGTCGTTGATGTAGTTGCTGTAGTTAGCTCCACGCTGAGAACAATTTGAAAATCATGTAGTCGAATTAAAACAAAATCCTTGCCTGACAAATGGTTTCCAAAAGGGAACGGCTCCAGCTTACTTTAAAGACCAACGAAAGGCAATCAGCAAAAAATTAAATGTCAGAAAACAGAAAGTGAGTATTATAACACCGTTAAAGAATATTTTTTGAAAAGACATTTTAAATCCAGGTGTGGCAAAATCACAATTTAAAGTTAAAAACAAGACGGAGTGCGGTGCAACTGGCGGTGAAAGGTGAAAATAATTACTCCTTTGTCCACTGGAAGAGGCTGTAATTCAGTTCAGTCACCATTTGGAAGATTATATAAAAAGTGCGATTATGTTGTTGCACTGGATGGCGGACAAATCTTCGAATGCATTCAATTGCGCCAACCAGGTTTGTCTGACGAAGAAGAATCAGTAACCAATGCAAACAGTATAAAACAACAACAACGTTCTCACGACAGTCGGGCCTACGATACCAGAACGACCCAGATATATGCCCGGTAAAGGACTGTACCTCAGCATGTTTTATGCTGCTACAAAAAAAACGACTGTCTATTCCTGCCAGTACACAAAATACAAAAACAAGGAACATTTTTACGCGAATAGTTTTCAATTGAAATAGTCACTGGATTACTAAAAATGAAAACGTTTGCATAAATATTCACCCTTATCGTAAGTTTTGCCCGAAAAAAATTCACCCGAAATTTTTTCATTCGCCCGAATTGAATCCGCCTATTGCGAGTTTTGCCCGAAATAAATTTCTCTTCAAAAATTCGAACATGGGAATTACATCTCTGAAATGTGTATACTTGAAGGGTAAAATTATCAAATAATTTAAATTCAATAGTAATTTGACACAATTTATCAATTATCCAGATCGTTTGTTAATTTTTCTGTTGGCCTAGTAAAATGTTAATATTTTATAATTTTATTGAGCTCAAGGCCAGTTTATGGAAGATTTGTTTGTGAAAAAACAACAACAGCTTTCAATGGTTGAAGTTATAGTACTATTTCGGAAATCACCACATTTCCTCATGTTCCTTCCTTATATTCAGAAGTTGCCTACGCAATGCACCAAACTGCACCAAGTGTGCGGAATCTTTGAATTTCTTACAATTCTTATCATAAATATCTCGCACGCCTGATCTTTTTAGCGACATTGTCTTGCAATCAGTTTTAATAGAATAGAATAAATTTAGTTTTTCCAGCAATTCAGTTTGTGGACAATGATTGTGGGCTGTGCTTTTTTCAATCCGTCTACAATATGTTTTACTATTTAACTCCACTACAACACTCATTTTACAGCTGCGATTATAGCAATAATAATATATGGAGTTGTTGCGAGTATATCTATATTTGTAAATCTCATTTTCAGATTCAATATATAATAGTTGAGATGATTTTCTAAATCCTGGTATTAACTTATACAGGAAAATGGTTTCATTTTCCATTTTTAAATACGAAATGTAGAACTCGAGATCAGCTTTAACACGCGGTCACTTAAGTAGTATTTTGCGTATGATATGCAAGCAGCATTGCCGGACATGTCTTTTCAATACAACATATTATTACAAGATATGCAAACAGCATTGCCAGCCATGTCCTTTCAGTGCAACGTATTATTACAAGATATGGCTTTATTTCTCATTTGCAAAATTTTTTGTATGGCTTTATTTCTCTTTCTGATTGGAAATAAAGCCACATGGCTTTATTGCCTAAATATATATTTTTATTGCCATATGGCTTTACTGCGTATGGCCTTATTGCACCCCACCTTTTACGGATATGCACCTGAAATTTCCGGTCCCTCTATAAAAAAAGGTGCATCCATCCAACTGCTGGATGTCCTAAATAAATATAAGGCTGCCTGCAAATTTCTTGGTCGAAAAGCTGCAACAAAACGGACAGATGAGAATTTTCAATCTCGACTCTCGATCCTGCTAAGGCAAGCAACTACTTATCGCCCCGACATCAACGAGCAATGCGATAACATCTTCCGATCTCTTCGTATCGCTACGGAGGAGGTGGTTGGGTACTACCAGCCACTATGAAATAATTGGTACGATGACAAATGCCGCGTCTCTGTTGCAGAGAAATACGCATCATACAAAGCCACCCTGCAGCCAATTACTACGCGTGCAACAACTGAGCGATACCGGAAGAGGAGGAGGGAAGAGAGACGTATTTTCAAGAGGAAGAAACGAGAGGCGAAAGGCGTGAGTGCGAAGAGCTTGAGAGAGATGCAGCCAAAAAATTCTATCAGAAAATAAGACAGCAAGCAAACAAGTGGTTTCAAGACGGCGCTGAGTCCTGCAAAGACGAGTATGGAAATGCGTTGACGGACGTTCAGAGCACACTTGAGGTATGGAGGTCCCACTTTTTAATGCTACTAAATGCCAACTCTGGTGACCCGTTTGAAAAAGATGAGCCCAGAACAATCTTTAGGGATGAACAACAAATACCTCCAGTCGACGAAGGCAAGGTGAGAACAGCACTAAGGCTGCTAAAAAATAACAAAGCGCCTGGAGCAGACGGTATACCAGTTGAGGTGTTCAAAGCCGGCGGCGAAGAGCTGGTAGGAAGCATGTACCAGCTGTTCACAATTTGGTACTACGAGTACATGCCAGAAGATTGGAACCTTAGTGTTCATAGCCTAATCCATAAGAAGAGTGATCCTGTTGTTTGCGACAACTACTGTGGGATAAGACTTATTATAGCAATAATAATATATGGAGTTGTTGCGAGTATATCTATATTTGTAAATCTCATTTTCAGATTCAATATATAATAGTTGAGATGATTTTCTAAATCCTGGTATTAACTTATACAGGAAAATGGTTTCATTTTCCATTTTTAAATACGAAATGTAGAACTCGAGATCAGCTTTGACACGCGGTCACTTAAGTAGTATTTTACGTATGATATGCAAGCAGCATTGCCGGACATGTCTTTTCAATACAACATATTATTACAAGATATGCAAACAGCATTGCCAGCCATGTCCTTTCAGTGCAACGTATTATTACAAGATATGGCTTTATTTCTCATTTGCAAAATTTTTTGTATGGCTTTATTTCTCTTTCTGATTGGAAATAAAGCCATATGGCTTTATTGCCTAAATATATATTTTTATTGCCATATGGCTTTATTGCGTATGGCCTTATTGCACCCCACCTTTTACGGATATGCACCTGAAATTTCCGGTCCCTCTATAAAAAAAGGTGCATCCATCCAACTGCTGGATGTCCTAAATAAATATAAGGCTGCCTGCAAATTTCTTGGTCGAAAAGCTGCAACAAAACGGACAGATGAGAATTTTCAATCTCGACTCTCGATCCTGCTAAGGCAAGCAACTACTTATCGCCCCGACATCAACGAGCAATGCGATAACATCTTCCGATCTCTTCGTATCGCTACGGAGGAGGTGGTTGGGTACTACCAGCCACTATGAAATAATTGGTACGATGACAAATGCCGCGTCTCTGCTGCAGAGAAATACGCATCATACAAAGCCACCCTGCAGCCAATTACTACGCGTGCAACAACTGAGCGATACCGGAAGAGGAGGAGGGAAGAGAGACGTATTTTCAAGAGGAAGAAACGAGAGGCGAAAGGCGTGAGTGCGAAGAGCTTGAGAGAGATGCAGCCAAAAAATTCTATCAGAAAATAAGACAGCAAGCAAACAAGTGGTTTCAAGACGGCGCTGAGTCCTGCAAAGACGAGTATGGAAATGCGTTGACGGACGTTCAGAGCACACTTGAGGTATGGAGGTCCCACTTTTTAATGCTACTAAATGCCAACTCTGGTGACCCGTTTGAAAAAGATGAGCCCAAAACAATCTTTAGGGATGAACAACAAATACCTCCAGTCGACGAAGGCAAGGTGAGAACAGCACTAAGGCTGCTAAAAAATAACAAAGCGCCTGGAGCAGACGGTATACCAGTTGAGGTGTTCAAAGCCGGCGGCGAAGAGCTGGTAGGAAGCATGTACCAGCTGTTCACAATTTGGTACTACGAGTACATGCCAGAAGATTGGAACCTTAGTGTTCATAGCCTAATCCATAAGAAGAGTGATCCTGTTGTTTGCGACAACTACTGTGGGATAAGACTTCTTAATATCGCATATAAGGTCCTATGGACGATACTGTGTGAAAGACTAAAGCCGTATATGAACCAGCTGATTGGACCTTATCAGTGTGGTTTCAGGCCTGGTAAATCCATAATCGGCCAGATATGCGCAGTACGTCAAATTCTGGAGAAGAGCTTAGATAAGCAAATCGACACGCACCACCTTTTTGTCGACTTCAAAGCCGCTTTTGATAGCGCGAATAGAAGCTGTCTATACGAAGCCATGTCTAAATTTGGGATCTCTAATACGGCTAAGTAGAGTGACGTTGAGCACAACATCTAGCTCCGTCCAAGTTGAGGTTTTAGACGAGGTGCTCACTTTCGTACAATTTCTTTAATCTAATGCTGGAAACTGTAATAAGAGCTGTCAATCTGAATCGCAGTGGGACTATTTATAACAAAAGTACGATGGTGCTTGCGTATGCCGACGATATTGACATCGTTGGCCTTAAGAACAGGGCCGTCAGTGCGGCATTTTCCAGTCTGGAAAAGGAAGCAAAAGAGGGTTGATTTTGCAGTGAATGAGGACAAAACAAAGTATGTACCTTGTGGCAACAAAAAAAATCCTCTCGTATTCGGATCCACGTCACTGTTGGCAACTGAAGTAGTCAGGGGCTTTGTATACCTTAGTAAATAACGTTCCATTGTCTGTTACAATGGTGCACGGTAGTCCTTCGACCGATATGATTCACTGGAGCGCTGATATTGTCGTTGATGTAGTTGCTGTAGTTAGCTCCACGCTGAGAACAATTTGAAAATCATGTAGTCGAATTAAAACAAAATCCTTGCCTGACAAATGGTTTCCAAAAGGGAACGGCTCCAGCTTAATTTAAAGACCAACGAGAGGCAATCAGCAAAAAATTAAATGTCAGAAAACAGAAAGTGAGTATTATAACACCGTTAAGGAATATTTTTTGAAAAGACATTTTAAATCCAGGTGTGGCAAAATCACAATTTAAAGTTAAAAACAAGACGGAGTGCGGTGCAACTGGCGGTGAAAGGTGAAAATAATTACTCCTTTGTCCACTGGAAGAGGCTGTAATTCAGTTCAGTCACCATTTGGAAGATTATATAAAAAGTGCGATTATGTTGTTGCACTGGATGACGCCTTAAAAATGCATATAATAAAGAATTTGCAAAATAAAAACACAAACAACAACCACACAAACAAGTCAAATAGCGGCAGATCAGTTGCTCTTGTTTGTAGTTGGTTTGTTTAAGGAAGATGAAATAAACACAACAGCCAACTCGGCTAGCGTAGCACAATAGGTAGCGTATTGGCTCTGCAACTCCGAGCTCCCGGGTTCAAAGCCTGAGAGAAGTGGTTATGAAAAATTAAATTAAAAATAATTTAATTTAATAATCAAAAAGAAGTCTGATGAGGAAATGTGGTGATTTCCGAAATAGTACTATAACTTCAACCATTGAAAGCTGTTGTTGTTTTTTCACAAACAAATCTTCCATAAACTGGCCTTGAACTCAATTAAATTATAAAATATTAACATTTTACTAGGCCAACAGAAGAATGAACAAACATTGTAGACAAGGATGAACACGCCTTAAAAATGCATATAATAAAGAATTTGCAAAATAAAAACACAAACAACAACCACACAAACAAGTTAAATAGCGGCAGATCAGTTGCTCTTGTTTGTAGTTGGTTTGTTTAAGGAAGATGAAATAAACACAACAGCCAACTCGGCTAGCGTAGCACAATAGGTAGCGTATTGGCTCTGCAACTCCGAGCTCCCGGGTTCAAAGCCTGAGAGAAGTGGTTATGAAAAATTAAATTAAAAATAATTTAATTTAATAATCAAAAAGAAGTCTGATGAGGAAATGTGGTGATTTCCGAAATAGTACTATAACTTCAACCATTGAAAGCTGTTGTTGTTTTTTCACAAACAAATCTTCCATAAACTGGCCTTGAGCTCAATAAAATTATAAAATATTAACATTTTACTAGGCCAACAGAAAAATGAACAAACATCGTAGACAAGGATGAGCACGCCTTAAAAATGCATATAATAAAGAATTTGCAAAATAAAAACACAAACAACAACCACACAAACAAGTCAAATAGCGGCAGATCAGTTGCTCTTGTTTGTAGTTGGTTTGTTTAAGGAAGATGAAATAAACACAACAGCCAACTCGGCTAGCGTAGCACAATAGGTAGCGTATTGGCTCTGCAACTCCGAGCTCCCGGGTTCAAAGCCTGAGAGAAGTGGTTATGAAAAATTAAATTAAAAATAATTTAATTTAATAATCAAAAAGAAGTCTGATGAGGAAATGTGGTGATTTCCGAAATAGTACTATAACTTCAACCATTGAAAGCTGTTGTTGTTTTTTCACAAACAAATCTTCCATAAACTGGCCTTGAGCTCAATTAAATTATAAAATATTAACATTTTACTAGGCCAACAGAAGAATGAACAAACATTGTAGACAAGGATGAACACGCTTTAAAAATGCATATAATAAA
The DNA here is from genome assembly GCA_963971545.1 of Philophylla caesio. Taxonomy (NCBI): domain Eukaryota; kingdom Metazoa; phylum Arthropoda; class Insecta; order Diptera; family Tephritidae; genus Philophylla; species Philophylla caesio. The sequence goes on along the minus strand of OZ020604.1, from coordinate 154,638,794 downwards.
GAATTTGCAAAATAAAAACACAAACAACAACCACACAAACAAGTTAAATAGCGGCAGATCAGTTGCTCTTGTTTGTAGTTGGTTTGTTTAAGGAAGATGAAATAAACACAACAGCCAACTCGGCTAGCGTAGCACAATAGGTAGCGTATTGGCTCTGCAACTCCGAGCTCCCGGGTTCAAAGCCTGAGAGAAGTGGTTATGAAAAATTAAATTAAAAATAATTTAATTTAATCATCAAAAAGAAGTCTGATGAGGAAATGTGGTGATTTCCGAAATAGTACTATAACTTCAACCATTGAAAGCTGTTGTTGTTTTTTCACAAACAAATCTTCCATAAACTGGCCTTGAGCTCAATTAAATTATAAAATATTAACATTTTACTAGGCCAACAGAAGAATGAACAAACATTGTAGACAAGGATGAACACGCCTTAAAAATGCATATAATAAAGAATTTGCAAAATAAAAACACAAACAACAACCACACAAACAAGTTAAATAGCGGCAGATCAGTTGCTCTTGTTTGTAGTTGGTTTGTTTAAGGAAGATGAAATAAACACAACAGCCAACTCGGCTAGCGTAGCACAATAGGTAGCGTATTGGCTCTGCAACTCCGAGCTCCCGGGTTCAAAGCCTGAGAGAAGTGGTTATGAAAAATTAAATTAAAAATAATCTTCCATAAACTGGCCTTGAGCTCAATAAAATTATAAAATATTAATTATCCAGATCTTTAAAATATTACAGTTAATAAGGAATAATCATTCAAGTATTTATTACATCTGCTAACCTCTTCAATACCACCAGCATAACTACAATTTTATATTCCGCCAGTTGAAACGCTATTGCGCGCCTGCGATTTTTCGCTGAAGGTGGATACTATAAGCGTTTGGGCTGGCGCAATCGTCCATTAGTCAGATTCTGTCAGAAGTTGTCAAAATTAAGGAGTCCATAATATACCCGCAGTGAGTAAAACGGACTATGCTGGAAGACAAACCGCTTTTGGCTAGTCCAAGTCTATTTTGGATACAAATGTATTTCTGCGTACATTTAAGAAGTTGTGAGTGCATTTAAGCAAAATCCAGGACTCTCTATTAGAGATGTGGCAAAAAAGTTGGTATGTCGCATGGTTATGTACAAAAAGTTCGCAAAGAGAGAGATTTTCAATCATTTAAAGTTCCAATGATTCCAAACAGAAACGACAAGCAAAATGCAAGTGCCCGATTTCGAAAATTGTACGATAACTTTATAAACAAATTCAACTGCGTCATCATGGATGACGAAACTTATGTTAATGCGGACTTTAATCAGCTTCCAGGTCAACTTTTTAATACCGCAAAAAATAAAGGGGAAGTGGCACCTAAATTTAAACAAAAAAAGTGGACAAGTTTGCAAAAAAATTTGTAGATAAAAAAATCAACTTTGTACCAAAAGAAGCTAATCCTCAAAATTGGCCCGAATTAAGGCCAATTGAAAAATATTGGGCCATAATGAAAAGAAAACTTTTAAAAACAAAAAAAAATGCCAAGAACTGGGAAGATTTGCGACGTAAATGGATTAAGGCGTGCTCTGAGGTTACTCAAAAGGATCTGCAGGCCTTAATGGGAGGAGTTAATTCTAAGCTGCGTGCTTTCGCTTATACATTAAATAACGAAATAAAAACTAAAAAATTTAAAAACTACAGGTAACTAGCTTTTAATTGATGTATTAATTGGTTAATAATTGTGGACTTGGCAGAAAATTTTGTTTGACCAATTTTTTTCGTATACACACTTTATACTTATGTACAATAATTTCATCCGCCGAAATTTTTCGCCTAGGGAACAAGTTCAATGAATTTGCCGACTATTTCCGCCCGAAATACCTTAAATGTTGCAGATAAGGGGAAACAATGTTCGAAAGCGGAAAATTTTTGCCCGAAATTTATGATAAGCGATCAGTGAAAAGTTAACTATTTCGACGAAGTTAACGAAACTCACGATAAGGGTGATTTTAAACAAAATGAAAAATCGGATGCAGAAATTACAGAGATGGTTGACAACACGTTTAGCAAATATCAATTCTGAGTAGATGGTATGTCGACATCGGCAAGATGTAATGACGACTAAAAAACGACGACGTAATAGGGGGAATATTATTTGTAATATGAAAACTGGAATTCAACCTACATATGTACATATGTATGTGAGCTCCTCTACCTTTACTTACGAGCGATCTGCCGTTAGATACTCAGCAAGATTGACCTAACGTTTTCACCAATACATTAACAACATTTTGAAAGAAAACTAACACTCTTGCATTTTGCTTTCCCATTGCTATTGAATGAGTAAATAAGAAAACAGTATGCAAAAAAGTTGATAATTATATTTCTTATTCACCCTGTCAGTTGATATCCATTATTAGTGCTGTGAAAAAACAAACCTGGTAGTCGCTAAAAAGACCCATTAAATTAAACCATTACATTTTACAACATTTATTCAAAAAATAAAATTAGTAATTCGAAAACCATTAACATATAGTTTCGTGTAAACATTTTGTCACATATCAGAAAAGAACATTTCGAGCACTGTGCGCAAAAAAGATGTAAGCGCCAAAAACAGAATTTTAAAGGAGAAGGTTTGTTTTAATTTCCTTTGCTTTCAGATCACGTATTACATTAAAATTTAATATATAACTATTGATAAGTCCAGCCTATGTAATGCAATTAATTCCAGTTTCATATCTGCTACATAACGGTAATTTTTGGTGCTTACGTCTTTTATGCCCTCACAGTATGAATCTACATCTAATATTGTGACGGTTACGTCAAAATTTTCTTTTCTTTTCCCTTTACTTTTATTTATACTCTCATAAGTAACAATTAAGTATTTAAGATTGAATTGGTTTTCACAAAAATATTAAATAAAAATGTACTAAAAAAGTAGAAATTAAATTCAATACATTTAATGCTCCCACAAACTCTTTAATGATTGCACTAAAACATATAAACCAATTAACAGATGTTCTTCAAAATTACACTGTCCAACAGCATTTTTGGAACAGAATAGCGACCCTATAATTCTGAAAGGCTATGTTGAGTAGATCATTTTTGTAGAACAAACTTATGGTCCAGCACGTCTGAGTTTTTTTTACAGTGGGTCAAAGTTTTCATTTTTTGGTCGAAGGGAGTATTATACTATATGAAAAAAATGTTGTAAGTTAATGTCTGAGAGAATTCTTATGGTCAGAGTTGTATTGTGAAATTGTATGAGGATTATTTTTGTGGAAGATCTTAACCCTCTAACTGGTCTCTTTATGGGTCAATTTGACCCTTTTTTCGAGAAAATCAAAAAATATCCTTTAAAAAAGGACATTTAAGGATTAAAATATTCTACGAAAATGTTTGGCGGAAAATTTCAGTGGGGGTCACCAAAGACACCATTGTTGTAAATAAAGCTCTTTACGATTAATTGGCAAAATTACACGCCAACATCATTCATGTGGTCCTTTGTAAGGTGGTTTATAAATATTGTAGAACTTCGTATTTCCGGGCTGAAATTTTCCTTCTTTCCCAATGTAGTTGTTGTAAATTAGGCCAGTCTTAAGGAACAAAAGATTGTCAACTCTTTGAGGAGGAAGTTGCCATGAATTGGAGAAGCTCAATTTATAAAAGATTTCTTTATATGCTGTGTATTTTATTGCACGAATATTAGTAACTTTAGCGTCACCTTTTTATAAACGGAAAACTTTTAAAAGTTTTGATGAGTGTATGATGCAAATATTCTACACCATATGGTTCAGGCATCTTTCGAGCTGCCATACATGTAGCAATATATTCTGCCGGAACTTCTATTTTGCGATTTTTCATGTCAGGCTCTATTGTGGAATGAGCACTGTCAGCTTCCATTTGAGAATGTCCAGTTTCTAAATTTTTTTTTACAATGGTTATTTGGTATTTAACAGCTGGGTTCATTAAAGCATTACTTATAGTAACGTTTCGATTTTCGTACGTGCAGCTATCGTTATAAAATATAATTTTTAGGTTGAGTTCATTTCCAATTAGATTATATATATGTATATAATTTTGGCGCGTACACTATATAGCTCAGTGTTTGGCCAAGCTTCTCCTGCCATTTGTGGTGTGCGTCTTTTAATTATACCACAAATGGAGGGACCTACAGATTTGCGCCGACTCCGAACGGCAGATGTATTTAATGAGAAGCTTTTTCATGGCAGAAATACCCTCGGAGGTTTGCCATTGCCTGCCGAGGGGTGACCGCTATTAGAAAAAACTTTTTCCATGATTAAGATTTTGCTTGCCCTGACTGAGATTCGAACTTCGAACTCACCACCATATCGAGTTATAGCACGCACCGCTACCAACTCGACCACAGCGGCCAATTAGATTACAAAGAATTTTTTTTTCAATAAAATATACCCAAATAATTGCGAATTCTTCTGCAGACAGTCCGCCTTCTACTTCATTCTATATGAAACAGTACCCCTTTTTGATTTTTTATGTTATAAAACACTAAATTGTGCACTTGTAATTTTGTGCGGTAATATAAACTACTCTTTTCCGATCTCGGAGCCATTAATACTGCTTGAAGATCAACTGTTAACACAATATAATGTTCAGTCTTATCCTTTTGTTTTTATACCTTTCATGGAAATGGTATATTAACTTTGGTCCGATGTTTGTAAGTACCAGAACGAAAAGAGTTAGACCCATCAAAAAGTATACCGATATGATCACAGTGACGAGCTGAATCGATTTAGCCATGTCCGTCTGTTTGAACGCAAACTAGTCCCTCCGTTTTTAAGCTATTTTAATGAAACTTGGCAGTCAGATGTCCATTTACATTTTATTAGACATTTCTCGGAACCGGCCAGATCGGACGACTATAACGTATATAGCAGCCGATGGTAAAGACTTGAAATTTTCATCAAATATTAACCACTATTATATAGCAATCAAAATAAATAAAACATATGGCATAGCCCAAGACAGCTTTTTTTACTTGTTATTCTGTAGTCTCGTATTTTCGTTTCTGATGTACGAGTATATTCGTCAAGCGAAATAATTCCGGTAGAATATCGCACACAAGTTTTGCATTGATCCTTTTTAGGCCTAAACAACTTAAAAATTTTTATATCGGATAATAGGGTCGTTTCGTGTTTAGTACACAAATTCTCAACGCAAAAATTGTAAATCATTCTTTTAGTACTTCAGTCAGGTAAAAGATATTATTTTTTGAGTTGTTGCACGACAATAATGTGACGCTATCACCGGTAAAGGATCGAAAAAAGAATTTAAGCTTTCTCGTTCATTTGAGTAAATATTATTCCTCGAATTTTCGCTTGAAAATAGGCGTTGCTTTATCCAATTTAACACTGTACGTCTACCAATGTCCAGTGTATTTATATTTGGCACACACGAATATTCTTTTCTTTAATTTTTAAATGGTACTTTAATGCTCGACATTTTCTTGACTGATTTTCCATTTCGATTTCTGGGCCTTGCTGTATTTACACTTTATATTAACACTTGAACATATGTTTGTTTTTGCTTCCAGTAAATTTTCAAAATTGTTCAAATAATTTTAACCTCTCTTCGTTAGTGACTTCTAAGCATTGCATTGACGAATTACTATTATTTTTTTTGTACGTTAGTTTCTTTTACTTTTTCGAAGTATGATTTACCCCGCTGTCTTACATTTTTATTTCGGGCCTTGAACGAAGATGATTAATCAACAGAAACTCTCGTTTTGTACTTTTGGTATTTAACACGCTGGTCGATTGAACTGTCGGTATCACTTGGAATCCATAAGGTACTAGATCGAAAACACCATCATCTAAATTACTCCCAAAATTGTGGATTGTATCTGGGTTCGCTTGTGTTTGCTAGCCAATATTATTAATTTCCTCGTTACTCATAGCGTTCTCTCACTAAATGTTTTGATTTTTTATTAAATTTACACAATATTAATTAAGATATATTTGTAATATTTAACTCTTTAAGAATCAATCATGAAACTGGAATAAAGTAATTTCTTCATTAAGCTAAATAAAAACAGAGCACATTTTAATAGCAATCAGGGCCTGCTTTACGTTGATTTATTATTGCCACATTGTTCAGTAAATTTAAATTGCACTTTTAACAACCCACAGTTAGCATTCTCGCACATTATTGCAAAACAAATGGATAAAAATGAGAAAACTATATACTTCTTTTTTTAATTACAGTGGTCTACCAGTATAACGAATGATATAATATCTTTCTATTTCATCCTTCCTCAAAAATCTAATATTTGTACAAAAGTGGACTTAGCACCTTTTCACTCTAAACACGTCAATTATGGACTTGGCACTTTTGAGCATTATGGTAAAACCACAGATAAAAACAAGAAATTTTTACGTTTTCTTTCATTTTGCATCAAAATCTAATATTTGTTAAAGAATGGACTTTGTACTTTTTCACTCTATATGTTTATCCTGGCGAACAAATATTGCATAGCTTCTGGAATTTGACAACATTATTTTTAAAAAGCATTTATTTTTGTTTAAAAAGCAAATAATTCACAGTTATAAATTTAGTACATACATAAATAAAGCCGCTAAAATTTATTTATAATCCATTTGATCCACGCTACAAATTTCGAATGATAAACCGTGGTCGTATTTTTGAAGTTCATTTATTATTCTTGTATTCTCAAATGCTGCGCCTGGAGTGAAAACGCCTCCTCTAAAAAATCAGTGGTAGTTAGTTTTAAATCGGTTCATTATTTTTACTACGAATCGTTATTTTGCCCATTTGACACAGTGTATTTCCACCTACAGGCTTAAAATTTAATACCAGTATTTTATATTTGGGCATGTATTTTGTTAATTTTTTTAAAAGCAGAATTATGGTGAGTACAGTCAAAGTTTAGGACTCAAAGCATAAAATACCGAGTTGGGAACAAATTTCGGGGGCGGTATTTGCGTAATGTGTAGTTTTAAGATATTCTAAATCACATGTATGCAGAATTGAATCGTGCAGCATCTGATAGTACAAATACGGGTATACGATTATTTGAAACATTTATCTAGATACAAAAAAGGCTCTTACGTATGTGTAATTACATTTCTACATTTTTTGTTACTATATAAGACTAGTAATTGTAGCTTCTGAGATAAAAATATAAAGGCCCCGATTGAAATGATAGAGATTAATAAGCTCCTGCAGCTCGGTGGCTCGGTGGCTCGGTATTTCTGACGTTCTTCGTCACAATATAATTGAAAAAGTCTTGAGTTTGCTTGGCGTTAAACGTAAAGGGAACCCAAAAACTAACAAAAACGATGCCATATTATTTTTGAGATACGTATATATGTAACCTGTACACTTATAAAAATAAATAAAACTCAGCATAAAAAAGTTCTTTACATTCATACAAAAACTGAGGATTCCTTCCAGAATTTTCATAAACGCATAAATTTAGATACTTAAAAAAAAATCCAATAAAGCAATATTAAGGAAAATGAAACAATTATTTTTTCAGTTTAACATATCTTTTTTAGAAAAAAACTCGTCATGTTACTCGTAATTCTCCATGTTTCGTTAACACTAAAGAAAGTGTTAACTCTAAAAAAAAAAAATAGCTTAAGCGAAAAAAATTGTTTCAAAACCTCATAAATTCAAATCCGTATATACTTGTAAATGAGATATTAAAGTAGATACTTTAGTTATACACAAAATTAAAGTAATTGATATCTTCTTTCAAATATTGATAAAAAAGTGTTGGGGACTTTTTTCTCTAACATTAACTTAAACAAGTAAGGTAAGTTAAATTCGGCCGAAACCGAATTTTATATACCGTCGCGATGTGGTTTTGTATGGGCGGTGCCACGGTCATTCTTCAAAATTTCAAAAAACCCCGTTTCTTTGCTTCAAGTCGGTGCTAGTATAAAACTTGACTCTATTTGTTCCAACAGATACTGAATAAACGAAGTTTTTTGCTTTTTTCACAATTTCCGTTATATGGAAGTAGGGCGTGGTTATGTCCGATTTCAAAATTTTTTACGGTGATGCTAGTGATATAAGGACACCAAATTGTGACGATACCTTACACCGTTATTGAGATACAGAAATTTTTCAAAATTTCTAAAATTTTCAGTTTCTTTTTTTAAAATCGGTCCAAATATCAAATTTTACTTAATTTGCTCTAATAGATACCGAAAAAACGAAGTGTTTGCATTTTTTCAAAACTTCCGTTATATTGAAGTCGGACGTGGTTATGGTCCGGTGATGCTAGTGATAGTAATATCAAGGACAATATGTTCACCAAAATTTGTGACAATATCTTACACCGTTATTGAGATATAGAAATTTTTTCATAAGTGGGCGTGGTAACATCCATTTTTCAAAATTTCATGAAAATCAAGTTTCTTAATTAACTATCTCTCTAAATATCAAATTTTAATTAATATGTAAAAATAGATAACGAAGAAACGAAATTTTTGCATTTCTGTTATATATTAATATAATTCACAATGTAACAGCGATATCGAGGAAAATTTGTTCACCAAATTTTGTGACGATACCTTACAGCGTTATTGAGATACAGAAATTTTTATCATCAAGGGTCTTGAGCATTTCCGTCCATATAAAATTAGATTTTGATGATAATACTCGTAATAATAATAATAATTTGGCGCTAACACTATATATGTATGTAGCACAGTGTTTGGCCTAGCTTCTCCTACCATTGGTAGTGTGCGTCTTTATATTCAACCACAAATGTAAGGACCTACAGTTTTGTGCCGACTCCGAACGACAGATGTATTTTATTAGAAGCTTTTTCATGGCAGAAATACCCTCGGACGTTTGCCATTGCCTGCCGAGAGGTGACCGCTATTAGAAAAAAACTTGTATATGTTTAAGATTTTAATTGCCTTGCCTGAGATTCGAAACTCGAACTCAGCGTCATATCGAGTTATAGCACGCACCACTACCCACTCGACCACAGCGGCCATCAGATTTTGATGATGCGTAACGGAAAATAGCGTCTTTATTATAAACTTTGAGCTTGAAGGAACAATCTAATGGAAGTAATTGTAAGAAAAGGGAAAATGATCGACAATCATCGATACGCTTCTGCTGTCCGAAGAAATTAGAACTTTTATTCCGAGGAAAGAAATAATTTACAGCCAATATGCGTTTTATGTGTCCATATTCAAATAATATTGTACCATGGAGTCTATAATCTAAAATACTATGAAATTAATGACACCGAGCATCGTTTGTTGAATAAACCCAACAGAGATGAATAATTTTGAGAAAATTCGAAAAATTAAAAAAAGGCATTTAAACAAGCACTAAAATTTTAAAGATTAACACTGCAAACTATTGGTTTGGTCATTGAACTTAGCATCGTTGGATACGATTTATGTATGTAGCTGCGCTGCTTTAACTCAGTATTCCGCTTAGTTCGGGAAACGAATTTAAGCCAGGGGAAGTGAAATCTATATCACATAAAAAGTTTTCTAATAGCGGTCGCCCCTCGGCAGGCACTGGCAAGCCTCCGAGGGTATTTCTGTCATTAAAAATCTTCTTATAAAACACATTTGTACTTTGGAGTAGGAATAAAACCGTAGATCTCTCCATTTGTTGGACAAAATAAAACGCTCAACACAAATGACAGGAGAAGTTGGGACAAACGCTGAGGTATGGAAATACTCGTATATGTATGTTATGTAGTGTATGCGCCAAATTATTATTAATATTATAATGCACACATATTATAAAATGGAACATCGAACTCAAATTAAATAAAAAAAAGTTTTTCAAAACTGGCTATGGGTCCACTTATAATTGCATAGTGGAAAGCGCTTCTTTTCTTAAGAGGAAAATATTTTTCGAATTAATGGTGTTAATGAGTAAGCTTAATGTAATCAAGGTTCGAATTATATACCAAAGCAATAGCCGAGGTGTTTATTCAACTATACGGCTGGTATAATATGCCGCCATCTGTGCGTATATATTTTCATGTATGTCAGCCAAATAAAATATAAATAATTCCTCCTACAGATAATATAAACGGCGAAACCATCCGTATAAAAAAAATAATATGTTCAGCAGTTAAATGTTTCCATACCTCGAAAACAATGCAATAGGACCGTGTTGGTCATCACAGTGAAAACCGTTAAGAGATATTAAACAAAACGTTTACAGGAAGTCCTTCAAATGTAAGGACCTAATTGCATAAAAAAAAACAATTTATTTAACAACGCCAAAAAAACAGCCAAACTGCAAAGCTTCGCAGATTTTACTGAGAAAATTAAGCCTATCATCTTTGCACTTTAGTTTTTTTGTATGGTGCTGCAACCGTTTGTCGGTTTGGGCCGAGACCAAAAAGCTTCACTAGTTTTCTCTCTCCTTTGCTAGGTTTCGCCAATTATTCACACCAAGTGAAGACAGGTCCTTCTGCAGTTGGTCTGTCCAGCGTATTCGTGGGCGCCCTTGCCTTCGCAAGTCGTTGAATTTTTATGCGCTAGACTATGTCCATATCGTTATACAACTCAGACAGTTCATCATTCCATATTCTTCGGTACTCATCGCTTACGCGACCAGGATCATATATCTTGCGAAGAACATTTCTCTCGAAAGCCCTCAAAGCCTTCCCATCAATGTTCAGCGTCGTCCATGTTTCTGCGTTATATAACAGGACGGACATGATGAGCGATTTGTAGAGCGAGATTTTAGTTCGTCGAGAAAGGGCTCTACTTTTAAATTGCCTACCGAGTCCAAAGTAGCACCTGTTGGCAAATGTTATTCCTCGCTTGATTTCGAGACTAACGCTTTTGGTGGTATTAATACTGTATCCTAGGTACACAAAATCCTTGACTACTTCAAAGTTGTAACTGCCAACAGTGACGTGGGTCCCAATACACGAGGATTTTTTGTTCGTTGCCACAAAGTACTTTATTTTGTCCTCGTTCACTGCAAGACCAACCTCTTTTGCTTCCTTCTCTAGACTGGAAAATGCCGCACTGACGACCCTGTTGTTAAGGCCAACGATGTCAATATCACTCGCATACGCCAGCAGCATCGGACTTTTGTTATAAATAGCGCAACTGCGATTCAGATTGGCAGCTCTTATTACGGATTCCGGCATCAGATTAAAGTTGCACGAAAGTGAGTCTCGAGCGGCTCGGAGAGGTCCTTCCTATCTTGGAAAACTTCTATTCGTGCTGTCAAAAGCGGCTTTAAAATCGACAAAGAGATGGTATGTGTCGACTTGTTTATCTAGGGTCTTTTCTAGGATTTGACGTGCTGAAAATATCTGATCAATGGTGGACTTACCAGGCCTGAGGCCACACTCATAAGTTCCAATCACTTAGTTCTTATTGTCCATCCCTAAAGATTTTCTGGGCTTCTCTTCTTCAAACGCGTCCTCAGAGTTCTTATTCAGTAGCGTTGAGAAGTGGTCCCTCCATACCTCAAGTGTGCTCTGAACGTCCGTCACCATACTTTTCTTTGCAGCAACCAGTCCCGGTCTTGAAACCACTTGTTTGAAGCCTTATTTTCTGATAAAATTTTCGGGCCGCATTCCTGCTTGCTAGCATCTAAAAATCTTCGCACCCACGCCTTTAAACCTATCGTTTCATTTTCTTGAAAATACGTCTCTTTTCCTTCCTCTTCTCCCGGTATTACTCGACTGTTGGGCCTTGGTTGTACTCCACCACCTCCTTCATAGCGGTACAAATGGTTGAGGTGATCTTTGCTTTTCGACGTCGTGACTCTTGATGAGGACACCCAAGTGACCCAAGGTCTCGTAGTCTCCGCCCAACCACAAACTCTACATCAAATTAGTGCTCCGTCGCATGTCAGATGTAGTAGACGTCGCATGGTGCATACTTCTTGCATCCATACCCCGTCCATCGCATCTCCTGAACTGCAGTGATGTCAGCCTTAAATCTATTCAAGACATCCTTTCGATTGTAAGCTTAATTTTAAGGCCCACTGTCTTAATTTAAGAAATAGTCTAGCTGCTAGACTTAACCTTATAAAATACCTTTTCTCCAACAAAAGCCATATACATACCAACACTCTTCTCAATATTACGCAGCTTATATTGCTATCCAAAATTTAAAATTTACTATGGCTTGACAATTTATAGCTAATGCTCTTAAAGGCACCAATCACGTATTAAAGGACCATATCATGCTGCTATAAGATGTAGCCGAAAAGAATTTTAAGCCACTCAAACGGAAAATCTGCTGACAGAAAGCGGCTGAGATCCAGCTACTAAATTAGCGGAAACCGAGAATGAAATCATCATCCGCGCTAGCACTAGATTAGAAAATTAAGCCACGTTCAACTTGGAAACAGCACTACTGCCATCTATAAACGAATTTTGAACCCGGTTACTGATCCATACAGAAAAGAAGATTGGAAATTGCTCCTTACAGATAGCTCAAAGTCCACTGATTGGACAACTTTCGTTGTTGTCAATGTTAGTGATACATTACTCGCACATGTAATCCTACCATTTGTTGTAACAGCTTTTGACGCAGAAGTGCAACAACAGCCATGAACAAATGCCTTAGACTTGGCCAGACGAAAAACGAGCTTCAGCCATCATGTAAATTTTTTCTCAATTCCCCCATTGCTATCCCCCATATTCTCAAAGACTGCCCTCAACTTAAAAATTCTATTTATTTCTTCTTCCCGTACCCTAACCCTTTAGATTTGCTAACTTTTCCAAATGGCAAAAATATTAAACAGATATTTGAGTTTTGCAAAAAAATCTCTATTGATAAATTAATATATTTCGGCACAACATTTATACCTACGTCTTAGGCCGATATCCCTGGCAGCTAGTGCTTATTTAATTATAATTTTAATTGTAATTAACTTAAATAAATATCTCAATAAAATAAATACCAATTGGACGGCTATCCGGCGCTTAGATATCACCCGATTTCGTAACAGACGAAGGTGCCCTAGAGTAGTAGTAGTAGTATTTATTTAGTAATTTTACTATTTTATAACAATAAATAAAAATTTATAATTACAATTCGGATCTTAATTATAATTTTCTTTAACAAATTCAGGATTGTTGAACAATATTCAAAATGCGGTTTCACCATAGTATTGTAAATATTTATTGCACAAATAGTTGATAGTTTTTTACGAATCCTTCTAAAAAAATTTACCTTTTTTGCAATTTTTTTGCAAATAAAATCAATATGCAAATCGAATTTAAGTTTAGCATCAATGATAACTCCTAGATACTTATTTTGTTCTACTTTTTCTATAGGCTCATCGTTCAGCACAATACTTTTGTTGGATCTACCATTTATCATCATAAATTTGGTTTTCTTAACATTAAGCTTCAGCTTATTCATTTGCAAATAGCCTTCAACTCTTACAAGGTCTTCTTTTAGCTTTTAAATACAACCATCTCCATTATTTTCTGGTACATACAATGAAGTATCATCTGCAAATAAGCATACTTTTGAATTTTTCACAATTTCTTCGATATCGTTTATATATATTATAAATAGCAAGGCCCCAAGTGTCGAGCCCTGTGGTACTCCAAGATTTACCGGTATAGCATCGGATACACAATCTCCCATATTTGTTCTTTGAGATCTGCTCGTCAAATAGCTTTGAAACCATCGAAGTTCAGCCCCTGTTATGCCGTACTGCTGTAGTTTTGCGATCATTATTTCTCTATCTAATGTCTCAAAAGCTTTTTGTAAATCCAGGAATACTGCTCCAATAGTTTTTTTTCCGTCAATATCAGCTTTCTATTTGTTTATCACCAAATTTATGAGCGTTTCGCAGCTGTGTTTTTCTCTGAACCCAGATTGATATTCTGAGAACAGTTTGTTTTTCTCAAAATATTGCATCAGTTGTTCGTGCACAATTTTCTCAATTATTCTACTTTCTATTATTAAGATATTTATTGGTCGAAGATCTTCTGGCTTTTTTGCATTTTTGATTTTTTCTATCGGAACAACTCGGGATTCTTTCCAATTTTCTGGAAATATTCCTTTCATTAATGATTCATTAATTAAGGTGACTAGGCTTGGCCCTACAATATCAAATGCCTGCAATAATGTAGGCGCTGACAGTGAATTGTAATCTTTCTTTTTATTCATCTTTGCAATTGTTTGTTGGAGATCACTAAGCGTTATTGTTTTGAAATGGGAAGTTTCACTCGTCCTCTGTATCCAACTATCGAATCGTATTGCTGGTATAGCCTCACTAATGCATTTAATGCTGTCAACGAAAAAATTGTTCAACCGATTCGAAAGTTCTTTTTTCTCAGTTATCACGATTCCATTAAAGTTCACTTTTTCTAAATCTTTGTTCTCATTTTTTATTACCAATTTCTTTATTGCTTGCCACATTGACTTTTGGTCCTTGCACTTCTCAATGTTATTCTCGATGTATTTATTCTTCTCCACTTCTAATTTTGCTGTGTAATCGTTCCTAACTCTTTTATATTCAGACCAATCACTTGGTTTATTTGTCCATACCGCGCGCTTATAATTATCTATTTTCTTGATTCTCATTTCACGTAATGAGTTGTTAAACCATTCACATCTGTTTGCATCATTTTTAACTGTTTTTTTTATAGTCATTTTGTGAACTGCCTCTTTAAGGTAGTCACTAAACATTTTCGCCTTTTGTTCAAACCCGTTACTGGAATGCATTTTACTTAAACAGTTTTGACTGAAAACGTCGCTAATGGTTTTTTTTATTAAATTTAATTGTTTTTAAAGTCTTTATTATTGCTTTATTCTTCGGCTGTTCACTCTTGTTACCAATCTCAACACAAATCGTTTCATGATCACTTATTTTTTAGTCTGTTATTATTGTTGCCTTTGCAATAGGCGTATTAGTTACAATATAATCAATTAGAGTTGCTGACGAGCAAGTTATTCTCGTAGGTTCCTTAATTATTTGCTTATATGCGTTATCGTCGAAAATTTGGTTTAACTGTCTCTTATACGTAGTATTTTCTAGCCAATTTATATTAAAATCACCAAGCACTAAGACATCGGTCATGTTCGACTGCTTTTCTAGATCAGTCTTCATGAAATTGCAAAATACACTTTCAGGTGAAAATTGTCTATTGTCAAAACATTTTCTCATGTGCGGTTACTTCTATTGAATCTATACTCCAGTTGTTCTTTACGTATACTAACACGCCACCGGTATGTCTGGAGCCGCTATCGCACCTAACAATTGCATAGTTAAACAATCCGACTTCTTTGTCTTCAATAATTTCTGTTAAGTGAGTCTCTGTAAGACAGATCATATCATAATTTTCTTTTGTAGCGATTACCTCTAGTTGAGAAAAATTTGTGCTTAATCCACAAATATTAAGATATAAACACTTTATGTTTTGCTCTGATTGCTAATACAATGTCCTTTCCGCTTCAAATTTTAGTTTCCTTTGCAACACTTCACAGCACGGGTCTCTTGTATCGTGATCGACATTAATGCTATTCAACTTAAGGCTTTCTTTTGCTTTAACACAGTTTATGCATTTAGAAAAATTATTCTTGCACTCCTTATATAAATGACCAGATTCGCTACATTTTGCACATATTTGGTGCGCCTCCTTGCACACAGATGCTTTGTGGTTAAAACCCCAGCATTTAAAGTATCGCAAGACATCTAAACATTCATAAACCACGCACCGGTCCCATTCAATATTTAGTTTTTTAATTTTCATGACATTCTCAAAAGCATCTCCGTCGATTTCAACATACGCATTAAAAGATTGAGGATTCTTAAAAGAATTGTATACTTTAGTGCACTTTATATATTTGAAATCAACGTCGTTTTGTTTTTTGATCGCTTCTTGTATAATCTCAAATTCTAATTTTGATGACATCCCGCATACTAAAATCTTCGGGTGTCGCATGCCCGGAAGGACAACTTCATATTTTTCACTTAGCTTATTTTTTATTTCGTTTGCTAAAATACTTCTATCACCCCTGTTAACACATTTTATAGAAATAGCTCCATTCTGCCTGCTCGTAATTCCGTTTACCTTAACCTTTAAGTTTGTTGGGTTAACATAAGCTTTGACGTCACTTTTAGTTTTTTCGCTCTCTTGGTTTATTTTAGGTTTTAAAATCACCTGCGCACAACTTTTGCTTTTCTTTATTATTGCTGAATACGTTTCTTTCTCACCACCCTCTTTGTTATTATTAACAATGCTTTTTACATCTTCACATATTTTCATATTCTCTCTTTTATTATTTTCAAGCTCACGACACATCGCTTCTGAACGATCTTTAAACTTAAGAGAAAAATCCGAAATATTATTGTTATGTATGGTAGGTTATGCTAAGAACATAATTGAGAGACGATTTTGTTTTAATCGGAAAATACTATTATTTTATATAGTTTCAAATATCAGCTGTTTTAAATGCTTCTAGAGTAAATGGACTAGTATATGGACAGTTTAGTACTCGTACACTCTGCCCTTTTTTGAGATTAATAAATAGTCTCAAAAACAATCCTATTATATATGTACATACATATATATGTATGTATGTATGTCGTTCGTATGCATGCAAAGTTTTAGGTAAATCATATGCATGATTCAATTATAAAAGGTTTGATTAGTAAGATGTTAGCTCGCTTACTCTTTGTCAAACGGCTCCCATAGCAAGGCACTGTGATGTTAAAGTTACGAGACAATTGGAGGAGAAATAAAATTTGTAAAAAAAAAAATTTGATGTCATCACTGCTGTCTTTATTGTTGTTTGCTTTTTGCATATTGGCTGACGTTTGGGTGACTGCGTGAATTCGTGTAAGTTTTCAATAAATTGATTTTATTCCTTAATATAATTAATTTCTAACCTATAATACATCTCATTTGCAGAGTATTTAATCTCAGCGTTCTTGTACGTTGTTTATTTTGGCTGTTCAAGGGCAGCGTTCTTCCTGCCCCAGAGCAGCGATACCCGTTCGGAAGTGTGATCCGTGCCAGCAAACACACACACAAAGTTGTTAATAAGCGAATATTTACCAAGTGAATATTTATGCTTAGAGGTTTCTTTGGACGTTTTTACTTTGGCTGCTCAAGTGCACCCTACCCGTTCTGTTATGATAACATTAGTTTTAGTAAATTATTTAATATATTTAATTAATATTAGTTAAACAATAAAATAAATAGAAAACAAGAACTGATGCCCTTTTGAATTTAATTTAACATCCCAAAAAATGCTCCGGTTGGTGTGTGCTTTGAGTGCAATGTTTAAAGATTTTTACATACTTGGTAGGCAGAAAAACTAATTAAGTTTTTTTTACCAATTTAGTAAAGCAAAAATGTCAAAAGCAAGTGGAAAATTGTGTAGCAAATAGAAGAGTTCGATAGCCTTCCCGAGGACGGGCTTAACGAAACATGTTCCTATGAGCCTACCACCACATAAGTGGATGAAGTTTCCAGAGGAGGCTTAACAAAGCCTAGTAGCTGTTTTTTGAATATTATTAAGCGATTGGAAGTAGTATTAGAACATTTTAACGGTACCACTGTGACAGGTTCTGGTCAAGAATCTTTTTTAGAAGAAAAATGTACCAGTTAATTAAAAGCAGAGATCGAAAATAACCCTCTCCCTTATTTTCAAAGAATTTTTCACTGTACATTTATGATATTATATACTGAAATTAATTATCTTTTTTTCCATATTTGAAATGGTTGTTTTTATATTTTAGTACATTTTCGAGTTAGTTTGCGTCAAAAATAAAATAAATTCTCTTCATGGCTACATACATATAAGTATATATGTACATACAAATGAACGAAAATGTGTTATGACTTAGGGAACAAACTAAATATTTTTTAAATAAAAACACAAAACAAATGTAGTTTTAATGAAGCCAGATGTTTGTACAAAATACAAAACGCAATAAGCGGTAATCTGAAACAAACTTACTCTTAGGTCACGAATTCCACCCAACCTACTCACCCGCAACCACACTCACAAAACTCAAATGGTGACTCACTCACAAAAAATTTCAGTACTTTACTGTCTTCCTATATATTTTCTTTCGACGCTCTTCCATGCACAAATACCGTACCCATTGCTAACACAAACAAGAATCTGACGTCAGCCAACACTCAAGCACCCACAACCACTTTGCCCACTCAAACCGCATCATCATCTGTTTCTACTCAAAGCTTCCATCCCATTACGAGCCAAAATATCTCAGGTAACACTCAAAACAACTTCACCACCACAAATTGCTCTCAGTACACCGTATCTCTTTCCGAACAACATTTTTTAACAGAAAATCATTCTCTCACTCCCATATCCCAGTATGACATTGAACATGTCAACACAGACAATAACAGCAGGAAGAACAATATATTTTGCTCATCCATAAACGCCTTTCTCATAAAAGCATAAACATCAACTCAAACTTGTCAGTAATAGCAGTCGAAATAAACCTTAAGGACCCCATCGCAGTATTCTCTGTTTATTCTCTGTTTTTCGCATTCTGATCTTTACAATCTTATTTCTAAGATTAATACGCCAATATTGTAAATGTACACCTAAAACTGAACGCTCCATTCGAGTGGCTACATCAGTTTTCAACGCCCCTAACTGACCTTTGACCAATCGTTTTATTTCTTCGATAATAGACTGTTGCCGAACACGAATTTAGTCCATAATGTTGAAACGAAATGGGCGACATCGATAGCGCATTATAAATTGGTTCAACAATTTCTCGAAACCCTTCGGAGTCTAAATGAAGAAATGGCCTGATGTCTTTTGTTACTATTTTTAGAATTCAAGAAATAAAGTCATCTTTGTCAACTTCGTACGAAATTTATTTGCATTTTCACTTCTTGTCACTTCAATTATATCATTTGGGTAATCTAAAATTATAAATACGTTTACTAAGAGCTTACAATAATAACAAGCACTAAAGCAAAAACATTATACCAGTAATATAATAGCAAAAAAACCTACAAAAAAAAAACTCTTGATAGCGTTATTTTTTTTATTTTTTCTCTCAAATAATAAAAGTTATTTTGGAACATTTTCAAAGTGGAGAGGGTTATTTGCGAACTCTGATTAAAAGTCTGAACAAATCGATCAGAAATAAAAGGCTGTTATACATTCTAGAAAACTTCGTCAAATTTAATGAACATTGTTTTCTCTGTTTTTTGTCATATTTTAATAAAATAATAAAAATGTATTTCGAATGATATAAATTTCAATAGCATAATAATTTTTTGTTAGATAAAATGAAATCTCCGTACTGTTTGCAAAATTAAAAATAACAATAAAATTTGAGTTCAACAATTATTAAGAGCAAGAAGCGAATATGTTTTAATTTTTTCCTTTTTTTAATTAATTTTTCAGTTAATTTTCTTTTGAGTGAACATTTCTCAAGTGGGACAACAAATATCGAAATGTTTTATGTACTTAATGTCACATCAATTTTGGAGTCTTGTTATGGTCATATAACACTCCGTAAAATTTTTCTTCTTGGAAAAAAGTATTAGTCAAGTTATAAACAATTTAATTTTTGCAGGCGTTTACTAAAAACTGCATTTTGAATGGGTAATAGAAGATAATCGAACGGGACTAGACCTAAGATTTGCAAAAACAGTTTAACTAAAAAAATTAGGTTGACAATGTGCTTGTAGAAAAATAGAAGAACAAAAATTGTGTTCAACTCTGTATTAATAAACAATTTATTGGCAATATTCTGTAATATTCATGTGTCATACGCACACCATGTTAATGGTAATTAGTTTGTTGTTTTTATGAAACATTCTAAAAATTTATGCGGATTGTTAATTTGTTAACACGCTCATTAATCAATTTAAAAGCTGATGGTGATTTAAATAAGGAAAATTAGAATTTGTGAGCTAAATTGATGAAACATTTAGATTTTTGGGGTCTCTCTTGAGAAATTTTCAGTCTTTATTATATGCAAAAAAAGCACATGTTACCAAGTGAAAGGAAGAAAGAAAAAGAAATAAAACAGAAAAGACAATTTCTGCTGTGTTAAGTGATTGTTTGCAAATTCTGAGCAGGCTATATTACAAAAGCAAATTTAACTAACGGTTGGAAATTCGGGGAAAATTGATTTGTGGCAAAACTTTGCGGTGAAGAAGCGAGTTAGAAACAGTTGTTTTTAAGTTTTTGACCAACACAGTATAGCTGGAGTTGATATTGCAACATGTCAGGAAAGCACATTAATAACAACGTCTTCCAGTTGGTTTATTTTAAATATTACAAACGAAATCTTAAATAATAAAGATGACAAGAAAAGATGAAAGTGGGATTATACATTCAATTTTAAACAATCCTCAAATTAGCACCAGAAAGCTAGTCAAAATCTAAAAAACGAATACGGTGTGGAGATATCGCATAAAATAAATCGACAAGTACTCAAACAGCACAAATATTCCTCCACAATTGCAGGCGGAAGACACTGCTGGCTTCACAGAATGTTTGCAAAAGGCTATCATTTCTAAGCCAATGGAGTTTTTTTGCGATTAGACTAAAATAGTGCCGTATCACCATGATGTGCCCAACAAAAAAAGGAAAACCGCTCACAGCCTTTCAAAATAAAAATATAATTCTCAGGGTCAAATTTGGAAAATTGTTCGTCATAGTATGGGTATGTATTTCTAGTAAAGGCGTTGGAGTGTTGAGAATTTTTAAGGAAATGATGATAAAAGAATTTTATTTAAATATTTTAGCAAACGAGATAACTAAAACCATCATGTACCGTTCCGCTCCCGGTACTATCGTCAAGTATTTCGTCGGGAAGCAGTTTGAGCACTAAGCTCTAAGTTCGTTACTGTCTTGATGCAGTCCGTTGAGGTTGCATCTACTTGGTACCTATGTTGGTCTAACTAACTAGCTCACCCGTTTCGGGCAAACAATCTCTCAGGCAAATTATATTAGTCAGACACTATTATGGATACCATAGAGCATAATTTTCGCCTACTTAGCCTTGTTGACTCTATATTTAGTTCCACTGCTGCGGCCGTCGTCTAATACGCCGACATCATAGCAGATATAGTAAGTAGAGTTCGGACAAACAAGTACTTAAAAAAGTCATATAGGACAACTGTTCTTTCATTGTTTTCGGTATTATATTCAGAATATTGACTTATTTTACTGATTAAATTCATATTTTGATTGGACAAATGAACGTAAATATGTTTTTGCTTCAATTTGCATAGTAAAGTACATAAGAACATATGTATGCACATATGTATGCACGTATGCACATATGTAGGTACTTTCTAGGTCATATTCATCTACTTATGTACTACATGCTCCACATACCTCATCTACTTATGTATGTATATATGTATGTATGTACGTGCATAGTTATACAAACATATGTACAAAGTAGGTACATACATATGTAATCAAATAAAAGTAAATACAACATCTTGGTACATACATACATACATACATACATAGGTGTAAAGGTGCAATACAGCTTTAGGAAGGGAATATCTACCGTGCAGGCTGTAACAGAAGTAATTCAGCTAGCGAGACAAGCAACCAGTCGGTCCAAATGGCTAGGTGAAACAAAACAGTACTGTTTGATTTTAACTCTCGACGTAAAAAACGCGTTCAACTCGGCTAACTGGGCAAAAATTTTGGACACCTTAGAACGCTTAGGAGTATCATACTACTTGCGACGGCTAATGAGGAGTTACTTCCAAGATCGCATACTGTGGTATGACACTAAGGAAGGAAGGAAGAAGTTGGTAATTACAGGCGGAGTACCACAGGGTTCAGTCCTAGGCCCATTACCGTGGAATATTATGTATGACGGTATTCTGCACCTGCAGCTACCGAAGGGAGTGAAGGTGATTGGCTTCGCCGATGATATTGCGGTGGTAATAACGTGCAAACAACTGCAACAGATTTCCGAAAGAGCTTCTGCTTCAGTGGAGAAGATTTAAGCATGGCTCGACATCCACGGGCTCACACTAGCGGAACAGAAACAGAGGCAGTTCTCATCTCAACTAAAAAAAAGATGGAGGATTTAACGTTCAGAGTAAATGGCTATCCTGTGTCCACGAAGCCTGCGATAAGGTATCTGGGGATCTCTATCGATAGAAGGTTGTCGTTCAAAATGCATCTTGAATACGCCAGAGACAAGGCGGCCGCTAAAATGTCACTCATCGTACTTTCGAGGCATAAAATCAACGTATCGCCTGTGTGCACTCAGGGTATGCAGCGCATTTAAAACTGTGTCCGATGAAGCAGCCCTGGTAATTGCTGGAATGTGCTCACTATACATACTAGCTACGGAGTCTGCTCATATCTTCACAAGGACGGAGGTAACTATTGAAGCCCCTCGCAAGGAAGCTAGAGTAAATAGCCTAGTCGAGTGGCAAAATAAATGGAACAACACGATAAACGGACGGTGGATACACCGGTGTATTCCGAACATAGAGCGCTGGATTCAAAGAAGCCACGGCGAAGTAGATTTTCACACCACCCAATTTCTAAGCGGTCATGCATGCTTTAAATCGTATCTCCACAGATTCAAACACGAGATCGACCCTTACTGTGATTTCTGCGGTATCGGGGTAGTAGACAATGCGAAACATGTTTTCTTGATGTGCCCGCGCTTTACCGACGAAAGGAGCATACTGCAATCAGCAATTCGAGTAAACCTTTCTCCAGAAGCAATTGTAAATTACATGCTGATAGGCAAAGATGAAGGGAACCTGGCCAATGACATTATCTCATCACGGATGAAAGTTTTAAGAAGTGAGGAAAGAAGAAAGGCAGAATTTTCAGTACCATATGAGACGTAGTAAAAGGGGACACGAAATTGTACCTAAATGCATTACAGCGGATTGGAACCAAGGCCGTTCCAACCGCCATGTGGTGAATCCAGATCGCTCGCTTGACCCAGTGAATGAGCAGATTGGAAACTCGGACTTTCCGACTGCTTAAGGTTTTTCGCCGAAACACACACACTCAGGCGTCGTTGCGGATTAGAACCTAGGGCGTTCCAACCGCCAAGCTACGGCACGAGAAAAAAAAATACATATAATAATACAAATGTATTGTTTAGACATAGATGCAGCAAGGGAACCAAGCTTCCAAGGAGTTGGGGCTGATTGGAACCTTGGGCGTTCCAACCGCCAAGACCAACAGATGCAAAATTGGCCTAGTCTAGCTGGAAACATCCAAAAATATTATATTTGTTTGTGTGGAGATATTCGATGCATGCATATGTAAGTACATTGATGGCTTTTATAATAAATATCATAAAGGGGACGAGACTGCGGCCAGATTACAACAGACCTAAAACGGACGATCGAGCTTAGTGCTCAAACCACTTCCCGACATAATATCTGACGGTGGTACCGGGGGGATCGGTACATGACAGTTGGACGTTTAGTGCTGGTTAAAGTCCCACACTGACGGGGTATAGGCTTTCGATGCTTCCTCCTCGTAAAAAAAATATATAAAAAAATAAAAAAAACATAGGTGTATATCTATACAAAATTTTTTACATTTTAATCTATGTGCATACATACATACATGCTTCACATACCTCATCTATTAATTAACATACATATGTACATACAATGCATAAATATACATAAATACATACACATGTATCTCATAATTTGCACATGCGCATCAAACTCTTTTATTCATATAAATTGACTTCATTCAAAATTGTGCGCACCTTGCACACTTTCCCCGCTACGCGCATGTGCTGTCAACAAACCATTCTTGTTCGCGACGATGGCAAAAATTATACAATCTTCAATTTGACCATTTGCTGATGTCGAAATGAACATTGGCAGCAAAGTGCTTTAACCTCTTTCCCTTTCCACAAATGCATTGCCTACACAAAAATTATGAAGTCTGAAATTCTCTTCGCTAGTTGAAGATTGACCACAAAGCGTATAAACCCCTTGCCCCACGAACTTGGTTATCCATCGTCGCAAGCAAAAAGTAAAGGTGCGTGGAGGAATCGTTTCACTTGTGTTTCTTCCCCTTTTTACTTCTTCTTATTCCCTTGTATAAAGTCAACGATGCAAGAATAAGAATCAATAAACCACAGAAAGAAAAATTAATTTTGATGCACACAATTCGGTGGCGGCTGAAATCGAACTCGTGCAAAGACGAAAAATAAACGCCGTTGACTTCTTCTCTTCTACCAACTACACCTCGTACTGTACGTACTGCCGACGTATGCAAACTGTGGTTGGTAACTTTTGGTGGTAGATGTTGTGTTTTTGTTCTTACTGTGGTATCTTCAAGTCGAAGTGGTGAATCCCTGAATCTGAAATCTTTCAAAAGTCAAATGTACTAAAATAATTTAACAGTAACATTTGCGCCTTCTCATTTCTTACAAGTTCTCTGATTATGGTTATCCCGGCGATTTGACTGATTTTTGGAGTAGCAGCAGTTTCTGGTTTTCCACACCTGCGGAAACACTCCTCGCTGAAGGCAGGACTCCATAACTCTGGCATACAACTGAGGGTTTTCCGCAATGGCGATTTTAATATTTTAAGGGATATTATCAGGACCAGATGCTTTGCGGTCGCCGATCGTTATGGCGAATCCCATCCCGCTAGCGGAAGCGGGTACAGTGAATGTACCACGCGCATGAGGAAATAAGGTTTTTACAATTATGTCTAGCAACAGTAGGCATTTTTCCTGAGACGCCTTAGAAATTTTCGATATTACAACTTTGCAGGCGTCCTAGCATCGCTATTTGCCTCTGACAACTCCTTCTTTTTTTAAGAAAACTCGCTCATAGTCCCCTGAAGGTATTATTCCACCAGTACACCCGTTTGCAGGTAATATTGACTATTTCACACGACATTGCTGCATCACATGCCAGCAAGCCAAGAATAATGTTCACCCACCATCTAATGAGCCACTCGTTAAAGTAATATCAATGAAGGATGCTCTGTTTTATCTCGGGAATGTGCAAGTATTTCCTCGATTTCCTATTACTAAGTCTATCGAAGCGAAATATTCCAGCACGGCTGCACCCCTTGCATTTGTTTTTCTGTAGACCCATTCGGTAGGGAATTAAAGTCGGCAGCGATGGTTAACAGATGACGACGGATGCTGACTCAACTATTTTGCTCAGTAACTCCTGCTGCGTTCAGCATGGTGGTGCTTAGCAGATGCAAATATGGAAACCTTTGGTAACCGCCAAAACAAAACCCTTCCCTGCATACGCAGTGTGCGCACTTTGTAGTCGGAGGTTTCCACATGCCCATATTGCTGCTCCTTTGACCCTTATCGTGGCCATCTGTGTTCTGCCATATGATTTGCGAAGGCTTCTCAACGCCGACATAACGGACCCAAATCGCTCGTTAATGGCTTGTAGAGGACGTTGTGTAATAGATATTTCGTCCATGTCTCTGCACTCTACGGTAATCTCTTGTGTGAGGGCTCTCACTTCCGCTTCAGCACTTTATAAACCAGCTGTAGCAACATTTCTCCATTTTGTGTTTTTCGGATATAGGTAACGAGATTTCCGAACTCGGATAAGCTATGCTTAGATTTTATTTTCCGAAGTATATTAGCAAAGGTCGCAGTTTAATTTTTCCCTGTTTCTGAGGCAATGGGTCACCTGGATCTACGCACTCAGTCCAAGCAGAGTCCGCATCCTAACGGGTTCTAGGCCTCTTCCCACTTCCAACACTGGATTTATAAGTTTGTCTATTTTTTTCATTATAAATCCTCTTTTTGCCGTTTTCAAGCTCTCCTACTTTGCCTTCTTCTGTAAATCCGCCAGCGATGATACCATGTTTCTCATTTGCTGATTTACGTACCTTTAGAATACCAACATTTTGGCCAGCTCTTCAATTCTGGAACCGAGCAGGCTTAAAATGTCGATATGATCCAAAGGGGAGGCAGCAATGTTAAGCGGCCCGCATTCCCCTTCTCTCTTAGTTCTGCTGGAGAGCAGCTTATGTTTGCAAACTCCTCGGCAGTAAGTTGACTCCTGGACTTGATAACTGATCTGATAACATTCGGAGAAACGGTTCGCTCTGGCGTTCTTTTCACCTTGGAGCTGCGAATGGACTTACGTTCTCCATTACACTTCGTTCTGCGCGCAGTTGAGGAATGATTTTTCTGTAAGTGAGCCCTCGCTCATTTTGTAGCATATTTCATTATTGCAACATCGCATTTGTTAACGTCCTCTCGATAAAAAAAAAATCTTGGATTAGTAAAAATGACATAATGGAGGGTCGCGAAAGACACGAACTTTCTTACTTGGCGACATATTGCAAACGAAAAATTATGCTTTCAAAATGCTCTCGCAAGCGGGCAAGAGTTGGAAGCTTCCGCTCGTAAGTGGTAAAAACCTTTGTAATATACTAAGAAAACCGTTTCTTTTCATATGCTATAAATTAGAATAATGTTTTAATATGGAATGTATTTATAAGTAATGACATTTAACATATGCATATGAGTTTTACATATAATTTATAAGCTTACATATTTTGTTATCATAAAATTAAAATTCCTCAAAAATAAAACAATAAAATAAGATTGGAGAGTTAATTATTTTTCACTTTTTCATGACTAATCCATCTTGCTCTTTACCTCAGAGTCAGTAAACATTTTTACTACTTTTTAAATAAAAAAATTATATTTCATGCAATTCAGTCAGTACTTAGTGAGAATCAGTTGATCTCAGCTATGAGCTATTTCCGGGAAAACAGCTGATTATTATTATAAATAGTTATAGACCTGTACAATGGTTCGGTGTCTGAAGTATGAGAGTGCGGTTGGTTTTCGTTTTGAGTTAAAAAAATGTGTGCGAACATTTAAAAAAAAAGCAAGTAATTGGTGGTTTATTACTTAAAGTGTGCTTACACGATATGTATTTACATACATCTGTAGCTGCCACTTTTTCGATACATATGCATTTCTGTATGACTGCCAAATTCAATTTATTTGTTTTGCGTTTACAAGACAGTATGTTTTTTTAGACATGTGGTTTTTAAGAAGAAATAAAACGCATTTACAGTCCTCGACAGTGGCTCACTCTGAGAAGACCTACTCCCCCCTTAACTTTCCTGGCTTGCCGCAGTCCAAGTAAGAAAATCCGAATTACATTTTAATTAATGCAACTGACTCAAACAAACCAATTTCGAAATACTCTTGCTTCGCTGTACACAAAGCCTTAGAGGCCATTAGCAAAGAAATCATGTCGATTTCCGAGTTGCGTGCTGGAAATCTTTTGCTGCTTGTAAAAAACAACCAAATTGCCCAAAAGTTCATTTCAACCAAAAAAATACCTGGTGTGTGTGAAATTGAAGCGAAATACCATGTCAGTCTTAATAGTGAGTAAGGTAAAATTTTTGCTCACTGTCTCAACAATGACAGTGAGAAAAAGATAATAGAAAACATGAAAAAACAAGGTGTAGTCGATGTATACAAATTCTTCAGGCGTACGGAGGGAGTAACCCTACTCCAACCCACGGGTGTTATTTAACTCACCTTTGATCTCTATGAGCTACCCAAAAAGGTATAAGTATTTTGACGAAGCTCAAAAGTAAAACCTTACTATCTCAACCCATTGCGATGCAAATCTTGCCAACTTCTTGGTCATACCGCGAAATGCTGCAATAAGGCACATGTGTGTGCTTTATGCAGCCTTCCTATTCACTCTTCACCATGCACACTAGGGATGTCAATTTTGGGCATTTTGTTGATCCCGTGATTTTCGGGTTTATCCCGGGATCCCGAATTTCACTAAGTTTTGATTCGTAATTTTTAATTTTCCAAAAAATGTAGCACGTCTGTAATCGTTGCATTATAGAAGTATACAAAATAACATTAATATAACCAAGAAGAACGAAGCACTGCTGCGCATCAACACTTGTTGGTTGGATTGTCGACAAAAAGTTAAATGATCTCTGTAGGACTTAGCCTTTATCGCCTCATTACAAAAACTATCAATTTCTTTTACCAATGCAAGCTGCGTTATTTATCGATTGTGAACTCTCTCAAGGCTTTGAAAAATTTGAAAAATAAATGGCTATTAAATTCTTTGTTTCTACAATTTCGGGATTTGAATAGACTTATTCCGGATATTCGGGAGCTAAAAACGGTCGGGATCCCGGGATTGACACGCCTAATGCACACGCACACTATGTGCAAACTACCCGTCCTCTGCCAACACTTGCCATAAATACGTACAAACGAAGAAGATACCAAAAATTACATGTCAAAATAATTGCTCCATGAGGGAAAACTGTATAAAGCACAAACACCATCAATATTGAACACTTCTTTACCTACACCCGCTTTAGTAAACAAATCACTCATTCCACTTCACCCGATCTTTCTTCCACGAACTCACCACTCACCAGCTCTTCAGCACCCGAAAACTCACCCCAAAACATCAATAACCAACAAGAACGATAGAATACAAGATTGCGCCTTCCCGACGAAAAATGATGTGAAGCAAAATGCGTGCAACATGATTTTACTGAGAATCGGAAGAATTTGCAAACAAAAATGTGAGGTTAGGTTCTGCTATGATTTCTAAATTTTGAAGTTTTTACCAATTTCGGCACTTTATGCAACATATTTATATTCAAATAACTTCATTTATACACTGTGTTTGATTGGATGCTTTGAAAACAACTGCATTGCAGCATTAGGAGACACAAGAAGCTTAACTTGCTACCAAGTGCGCACAGCTACACTTTCACATCATTTTTAGCGAGTTTTATAGCCCCGTATCATTGATAGACTCTGTGATTTAACACTTAACACTGCGCACTTCATGTTTAATAACTTTATTTTAAATAAAATTGCTTTTAAGCATTGAATTTAAGTACAAACAATTGTATGCTTACAAACATACAAACAAAACTAACCGCGTTCTGTGACGTAGCATAAACAGCTGATTCTGTCAAATTTGCTGAGAGCGAATAGCGGTTTGCGGAAGGCGCAACCTCTGTATTTTCTAAATCGTGAATAACCAACAAGCCAGCAATAGCTCAGCCTCCTCTTTCACTCTTGTTTCACAGTAATTCACACACACACAACTAAACCTCGAATCAACTCTCGCCAACATTATCGCTCAAGCCAACTCCTATCAAAATAACGCAGCTTCACCTACATTCTCAACAGAGACAACTGATACTTCAGTTACCAATATCTGTCTTACGCAAAGCAATTTAGATAACAAAGCAATCAAAGATGCTTTGATCATGTCAGTGGACGACTGTCATTAAGTATACACCACTCTCCACATAGCATATAAACATCTCATTAGCAACCTTTTCCAGCAACTATGTTTAATATCTTACAGTAGAATATGCACGGATACTACAACAACTTTCACGAATTGGATATACTAATTAAAGAACACGCTCCAAGCATGTATAATTTCCCTTGAGGAAACTAACCTTGCAGCGGACAAGTCTGCGGCAGCACCTAATCAACACCAACGCTATTTTTATAACTTGCCTCAAAATCTAACTAGCAAGCAGGGCATCGCCGTTTTATTAAATAAGTCAATACCACACAAACAAATCCCTATATCTTCAAATATAGCCACAATAGCTATAGAAATCTCACTATCCTTCAAATTTACAATCATTTCACTCTATACGTATACTACCATTACAAAATTTCTCTTGCAGCGATATCTTTATATGAGTATATAAAATAGGATGTGTGTGTGTATGTAACGTATGGACTCCAAAACGGCTGAGCCGATTTTGATAAAATTTTCAGGGAACCTTAAGGATATTCAGGCGGGTGACTCTGTGAAGTCTAATTCCATATTGCACAACCAATGACATATACATATTTTAATTTTTTTTTGCTTTTTTTTAATTTTATTTTATTTTTTTTAAGCCGTTGTCATGTTTTTCAAAACGAGATATCAAACTTTTAATTCTTAAATTTTAAAACTTTCGAAATGTTGCATTAAAAAATCCGAGTTTTCGGTTTATTTATAAAATATTTACATCATTCGATAACACAAGATATTCCGCGCTTACTAAGGTGCAGCATTGTACAATAAGTTAAAAATAATATAGAATATATTTAGAAATTACTTACATACATTTGTTAACCTACGAAACCAAAAGCAATATGAGAAATATACAAGCTGATGTTCCTTGCTACGTACGCTCTGATCACTTGTATGATGCCAAAGCATCTGAAAAACAAACATACATACATATCTAACAGTGTGTATCAAAGTTAAGCGCTGATTATGCATACTTCGCACAACTTTCGCATAACGTTTGAGAGTTTCACACAACCTTACGTATTTAATGTTGATTATGCTTCGCACACCCAAACTTATCAGCCCTGCCAACCGTCAAACAATAATAAATGGCTATTAACGTAGTAGGGTCATTCACGTTATGTGCACAAAAACAGCTGATCTTTGTGAAGTATATGTAAACGCATTTTGATATAAAATTTTAAAGCAGGCTTAATTATTTTTTACAAGGAATTAGCAAATAAAATATTCCCTCAAATCCAAGGCGAAATAGTCCATGAACATCACATTGTTATCGTTAACGTGATGCCACAAGCTCTCTTGTTAGCAATCCTTCGGTGTGGCTCTGGCGACACTTTTAAGAACGAAACACTGCCTTTTACGAGCCGATAACGCACCGTTCTAATTGGGCACAAAATAAATAACACAACTATATGTACAACATATTCATTAATTTCATGAGCAAACTGCACAAAATGTTTTTTTCACTAAAAATCACAAATCAAATGTAAACAAATATTTTTGTTTTTATCAAATGAAAATAAAGTATAACAATTAAGATAAATAATTAAAATCAAATTATAAACTTTACCGAGGTTACCTGTTAAATCCGCCTTGCTCAAAACCAAATATACATACATGTATTTTCAAATCCGAATTTAGAATTCGTTAACGTTATGGGACATAAATGAAAATTGTATGATTGTACATAAAATTGAAAACCAACGACAACCGGCGGCATAGAAAAAAAAACTTAATAAATAAAACTTCATTTCAACTCCAGCAAAAACTTCTTACAATAACTTAAAACAATATTTTATACGCATTTGGTGAACTCTTTCTCTACACTCCTTTCCATTTTCAAAAATGTTTTGTACTTTCGACGAAAATACAAATGGTCAACCTTATATTTTTAGTATTTGTATTTCAGCTATATTTATTTGGTTTTTTGAAGAAAATAAAACAAATAATATAAGAATTCACATGTTAACAATAAGAAAGTTGTGAATATCCCTAAAAACCTTTACATATAACTCTGTTAAAGCATTGGTATTGGTACCACTGCAATTGAAATGTCACTTAAGGAAAACGCTAGCAAATCAAAATTCAACAGACTTCAAATTTTTATTAAGTTGTGCTAATTTCTGGGTAATCGGATGCAGGTAAAATGCATTGAACAGATTTTATTTGACACTTCAAAAGTTATGCGAAAGTTGTGCGAAGTATGCATAATCAGCGCTTTATCATTTCGCCTTGCATCTGTTTACCAACGAAGTCAACATCACATCTCTCTAAGCATAGCCGAACAAAGTAGAAACGAAGAGTAGTTGATTTACTACTCACACAGTTACACATCTTCCCGCTACGACCCAGCTAACCAAAAAAAGAGCGTTTTGAAATAAGGATCCGTAAGGAGTCTTATTTATGAGCTTTTTTGGATGTTTTATGTAAACTTCAAGAAATGCACCTTTTTCTGATGGTTTTTTGAAGTGTTAGCGTTCATCTAACGGAATTAAAAAAAATTTGATGCAGCGTCTTTTGAAGTGAACTTCAAATTATCAGTTTAAAGCCAATTCTTGAGGAGTTCACACGTTATTAAAAAGAGGTGAATATTTTATATTATATAGAGAAGATTAAAAACTCTACAGATTTGGCGCAGCAATTGGTAATTTTTCTTTTTATTGGTATTGCAATAGTTGCATATTAACTATTTAGGTATCTATTGTTATTGTGTCATTTACAGGAAGAGGATTTTTTTTTAATTTCAGTCACTAGCCCACCAAAATTTGTACGTGAGTGCTGGAAGCGTGTGTTTGATGAGGAGCTTTCAAAGTCATTCTCCTGGAGAGGTACTTCATCAAAAAAGTCACTTCGGGTTTTAAGTTTTAGGTTTTAAGTCATAAATTTTGGTGTTCATAACCTGAAATTTTCAATGATCTTTTCTTAAAAAATGTTTCCTAGAAATGGTTGCACTTTATTTTTGATTTTATGCATTTATTCACATATACGTATATATATATGTATTTATGTTATAAATCTTAGTTATAACTCATTATATGTTAATGAAAAACAGTATTCATCAAATTAAAATTGAAAATGAAACATTAAAAGAAAGTATTTTTATTCCATTCAAAAAAGTCGCCAACGCACCATCAAAAAATACTCAAATATGACTCCAAAAAAGACCCAAGAAATGCTCAAATATGACCCCAAAAAGACTCTAATAAACTATCAAAAAAGGACCAAGAAATGCTCAAATAAGACTCAAAAAAGACTGCTAGAAACGTTCAAATAGGGCTCCGAAAGAGCTCAAAAGTTCACTGAAAATGAGTCATAAAACGCACCGAATTCATCGGAAAATCGCTCATTTATGGCTCCAAAAAGAGGAAATGCTCCGATATAAGAAGGGTTTCTGCTCATAAAAGAGTCTTTTAGGATGATTTTTGTTAGCTGGGGACACTGATTTTACATTCGGTTGTAGCAATGCTGTACTTCGTGTAAAAAATTTTAAAACTTTGCACTTAAATATTTCAGAAATGAATGAACTTATTTTTAATTTAAGTAACTATTTTCATAGTTTTACTAGCGGATACCCGGCGTGTGCTACTACGCTAAAAAAAACCAATGCGGTCAAAAAGGAAATCTATCTATCTATATATATAAAATAGAAAAAATGTTTTTGTATGTGCTTTATAGGCGTCAAAAGTACCTAAGCGATTTTAATAAAATTTTTACACCATATTTAATTTATTCTGTAAAAAAAACTTTATGATAGGTATACCAAGGATTTTTATTTAAAGGCCGTAAATTTCGTTAAAAGCTCAATTTAAATGGTGTGGTAATACAACACTAATATTTGCTTAGGGCCAGCAACGCGGACCGGGTAAGCTAGTAAAAAATATTTTTCGGACGGTATCCACCCCATTTATATTAGTAGGCAATTTCAATGCGTGGAGCCCTCTTTGTGGCTCTGCCACTACAAACATCAGAGGCCCTGTGTCTTTTCTGAAAATCTTACGATACTGAATGATAACAAAACAACACACTTTTCCACACACAAAACATTCACCACAGTAGACCTTGCCATCTGCTCCTCTAACATTGCATATAAATTAACCACAAACACCCTTTCCCGTCTGCACGGTAGTGATCATTATCCTATCCTAACATCCCTTTCCACTCCTTTCACTTCTAAAAGCCCACCGAAGCCAAGGCTTCTAATAGAAAAAGCTAACTGGGGCACGTTTGAAGCGGTTGCTTGCAGACTTTGCGCGGACCGACCTTACTCTGTAAATATAAGCAGATAACTTGCTGCAATTACAAAAATTATTCGCATATCAGCTCATCTCTCTATCCCACAAACCACGTTCAAAGTCCATAAAAAGATTGTGCCTTACTGGTCCTCCGAGCTATCCCAATTACAAATAGAAAAAAGACTTCTTTGAACGGAATATAAGCGGACAAGATCAAATTCTAGTTAAAGCTGTACAAAAAGGCAAATGCGAGTTTAAAAAAAAAACTCAAACAATCTAAAAGGGAGTGCTTAAACAAATTCTTGGAGTCCATTACTCATCTAACAAATCCAAAAAGAGCAGGGTCGGATATCAAACGACTTTCTGGCACTTATTCTCATTCGCAGATAACATCAAAAAATTGCGCACACGGCCTTATTGCTGACCATAAGCAAATAGCAAATCACTTCCCTTTCAGAGAAGAACAAATATCTCAATAGTAATTCCAACAGTTCTCTTGCACCTTATAGTATCACCGACTGCAAGATCGATAATATTGAGCTCGAATCAACACTCTCTTCTTCTTGAAAAAATTATATATATGTACGTATTTCATGGTATGCCTCAAACAATAACCCCAACAGCCCTCTGCAAATGGCTTATAAGGAAGGACATAGCACCGTTGATGACATAGCACCAACTTGAAAAATGGGTCATTGGGAGCGATATTCCAAGGCTCATTCAGTCATTCCTCACAAACCGGAGATTTGTTTGTAAAGTGAACAACACATTGTCAGGCCCCTTTCCCCTCCACAACGGAATACCCCAGGGTTCTCCACTCTCTGTAACCCTATTTATCGCTGCTTTTAATGAAGTCAGTAACATAATTAATAAATATAAAAATATAGATCATATATGCTATCCTGATGACGTGTTAATTTTCAGTAAACTTAATAATTTAAATGTTGTTAAACATAATTTCACTACTATTCTTAGGGATCTAAATATATGGTCCGAATCTTCGGGCGCCAATGTGGCTGTAAATATGTATATGCAAAAATTTCCATATTTATCGCAAGCACAAATGTGATTACTTTGCAATTATTTACAATAACTGCCCAATCTCAAACACTAATAATACTAAGTCCTTAGGTGTAATTTTTGATAAAAAACTAAACTTTAAGGAAAACTGTTTATTCTTAAGCAAGCAACTGGCTGCCTGACAGAATATTATTTAATATTTATCATCTAAACATTGCTTAATTAACTCAGCAACTGTAATAAATGTAACTAGGGCGCTTGTGTTGTCGAGGATAGATTACGGCCTACCTACCTATGGTAATTGCACGAAAAACCACATCAAGCAATTATACTCTCCATACCACATGGCAGTAAGCAGAAGCATTCGCGCATTTCCAAAATCGCCCACCAAATTCGTTCTGGTGGAGGCCAGGTTACCCACAATCGAGGAAAGATTCGAACTGAACCTAATCAAACTTGTACGAAAGCTTTTTATTTGTTACAACAGCACTCTGTATGAAACCGTATTGTCCAACCTCCAAAGGAAAATTAACCCTAGACGCAAAACGACAATTTCACTCTGCATAGAAGCCGCAAGAAAGCTTGGGATCACTGTGCCATTTCTGTGGCAAAGAGAAGTACTTCCTTCTCGGCAGATAAAAGACATCATTGATTTTAAGCTTGGAGAACTTCAACAAAACACACACTAACCCTGCTGTTTATCAACAACTCTTTGCTGAGTCTAAAACTTCTTTGCTCCCCGAATGGAGTTTAATTTTCACGGACGGAAACAAAACCGAGACAAGTACGTCATTCGCAGTGGTCGATGACAAAGTAGGAATCCTGCCAAGGTACGCCTCTGTTTACACAGCAGAAGCCGCAGCGATCCTCAACGCTACCATTTTCGCTTCGAATTCCAAATTGAAAGCAATTATTTGTACAGACAGCAAATCAACTATATCAGCGGTCTTAAATACTTTGAGCAAATCTACCATCATATCTTGCATCCGCAGAAAATTAGCCGATAATAACGCCAATATAAAATTAATGTGGGTTCCAGGCCACGCAGGTATAAGCGGAAACGAACTAGCGGATAAACTTGCTAAACTTGCTGCTAGTGAACCGCTCGTTAATTTTGACTATCTTGAGAAACACGACTTATTTAAGCTGGCACACAAACAGCAACTTAGTTCACTAATGGAGAGTTGGAGGCACATCCAGCACCAATACATTTGAAATAACCCAGATAGAAGCAAACCAACCTACCCACCAAACTGTCGATGCAACGATGTTAAATCATTTGTCCGCCTACGACTAGGGCACACAAAACCCACACACTCGTACTTCCTAAAGCGCTTCAGTCAGCCTTTTTGCTAACATTGCCCGGGGGCTTCACTAAAAGTTCACACCTACAACCCTACGTTTTTCGAGAACGTAACAAAAATTGCAAAATATTTGGATAAAACCGGTCTAAAACAGCTAATATTACAGTCTTTCTAGCCTAGACAAGAACTTTGTATTTTACTTTAGCATGTATATAAACTACATGAGGGATTTGAAATATATGAACCATTGACAATTGAACTTAAATTTAGCCATCTAGCTAGTTCACGTTTATAATAAATAAATAAAACGCATATAATTTAATGTTATGGCCAGGAATTTAGCTTTATTATAAAGTTAAGGGTTTACCATTATCTTTTAAAAATGATTTCGGGCAAGTGACCGCCGCGGCTGACTCGAATAAATTCTAGCCGAGAGGCCAAATTTTCGACCACTTTTTGCAGCAATTGGGACCGTATGTCAGTGATAAATCGCCGAATATTCTCTTCCAAGGCGTCTTGAAATGGCAAAGCAAACTGAGTATAAATCAAGTAACAGCTGCCAAAAAGACCAACTCCGAAAAAGGTATTGCCTCATTGCATTACACACGTCTAAAAAAAACACACCCTATATTTGAATCTGTATTTTTATCTGATTTATTGTCTACAATAATTATTGGCTGATAGAAATGTGTTGTTAAAATAAGTTAAAATGGACACAACAAATTAAACAAAAACAAAAGGTAAAATAAAAAATCGACAAGTGAGTGAGTAATGAAATGATTTACAACATTTATTTTTGAAAACAACAAATGTGAAAAGAAGTGCTGATTATGTCTGTGCGTCAGATGAAAATAGAAACAGTTCTATGTATGTTGTGCATTGCTAAATACAGAAGTACATCTAATTTGTTTATAATATGTTTGCATTTCCAAATGTAAAAAATTACGTGTACACATGCAAATAACATATGGCGTAAGCACACTTTTATGTTAGAAATAAAATAAATATAAAATATATACAAAATAAAATTAATTGCCTAATTTTTTTGTGTCCGGATAATAAAACTAAAATTGAAATAATTTTCAGCTTCTGGATGTCCGGCTACCGAAAATATCTTTGTATTGGTTCTAAATAATACATATGACACCTTCATTTTGTATGACATTTGTGGTTTTTATCCAAGTTTTTATTTTAAGGAAGGAAGGCCTTAGAGCATATAATGACAAACCAAATCTGCATCAGCAGAGCGGCAAATAAGTTTAGTATATGCCCCTCAACATTGCATGACCGATAATACGACCTATTAGTATGGACTTAGAAGGGAAATAACACTTCTTCTGTAATACTTAAAGGATATTTTCTCTTTCATGCATCGAACGTACTTGTCTGACGCCATCTTACAAATGATAATATATATAATATAACTTTGGCGCATACACCTATAGCTCAGTGTTTGGCCGAGCTTCTCCTACCAATTGTGGTGTGCGTCTTTATATTATACCACAAATGGAGGGACCTACAGTTTTGTGCCGACTCCGAACGGCAGATGTATTTAATGAGAAGCTTTTTCATGGCAGAAATACCCTCGGAGGTTTGCCATTTGCCTGATAATGGTATAATGAAAAATTGCCCACACACAAAACCTTGCAATCTAAACAAAATACCTGAGCAAAATTTTTTATTAAATAGCTGCCTACCCATATAAATATGTTGCTGCTTACCAACTAAAAAATATCTACTTATATTTAATACATAAGCTCTTAATATAAAGTAATGGAAAACGCGAATTTTTCGATTTTATGTTTTATTATTATATTTATTGTAAACGTTTAATGCAATCTAACCATTATATTAATCAATCCAATACGAGTTTGTTTTAATATCTACTTGAATTGTGCAGGGATTTTAAATACCTTTTTCTAATGAAATATGATATATGTCTTTTTGTTTTAAGGAAATACATGAATATAAATATATTATAAAATAAATAAACATTTAATTCTTCAATAAGGAAACTAAATTCCTTTGTCCAGATGACGTTAAGTGTCCGTCTACTAATGCGTATATCTATTGTTCCCAATAACTAATATTTGGGTATCACGAATAACACCTCAAAGCTTGCCAATTTCTGATAAACTACTACTGATATTTAAATAGGTAAGTAGTAATGAAAAACGTATTGATACAAACAAAGTAAAATTGTGTGCAAGCCTAGTTCTAAAATTTTTTTTAAGAAAAAGTTTAGTTGCGCTTTTTGAAATAAGTGAAAAAACGGTGCGTCACGGTAGGCGAAATTATCTTTCTCCAAATTTTATTTAAAATTTAGCTAGCCCAAGTAAAAAATAAACAACGCTCTTACTAACTTATTTAGAAAAAAATCTATACAAACAAAGGTTATGCACGCGAAAAAAAGACACGAAGCATATTTACTCCTACATACATATATGTATAGTGGCTGTGGATCTGCAGACACCTGTACGAAATTTTGTCTCGGAAACTTAAATGTACATTTCACGCAAACGCCTCCCCACGAAATTTCTAGCGCGCTTAATTTTTTGAAACTTATATTGTTCTATGTACTATGTATCCATTGGACCAATAGCATTTCCCAAAATAGCATTAAAATCACAAGTTTATTATAATACTAATAATAAATATTCAACACATACATACAATTGAGTTTGGAAATTGTGTCAGATAGACCCAAACAACGTTTGGAGCTTAAGTAAAATAGATGAAAAAATCCTATTTCACTAACCGATGTGGAAGTTTCGCGTGTTCATTAAGTACAGTTAGCGCGCTCACCAAAAGGCAAACACATGCTACGCCATAGAACGGGCATACACCTCTTACCCTGCCCACTAGAACTCTATTCGGCGGATTGGCAAATTCATTTCGAACACATTTTTCGTTTTTATCCCAACCATCCGCTTTAAATGTTATCTGAAAAAAAGTTTCATTTGCATTATCCTCGTTTGGTCCGAATGATGAGAAAAGACCAAAAGAAAATATTCTGGGCCATTTTAATAATAACTGACGAGTCCATGAGTGTTGGGATAGTATTAAGATGACAAAATACCAGCATAAAATTAAGAAGGCGATGACAGCGTTTCTGAAATAATTTATGTTAATTATTTAAAGTGAAATAATCAACTGTGAAGATTTTATGAAAAAAGTCGCTTTTTCAACACTCCTTTGCCATGTCCGTCTGTTCTTCTAACTGCGTCTACGCAAATGCGGAAAATTATTTTGCACACAGTATACGGAATTGAATTCAAAAGATGAACTTGATTAGTGTATAGTAAGGCCCGCAAATGGGTCATCTGTCCGCTACTAAATGTCAGTAATCAAACCGAATGGGATCTGAAAAGTGCTTGTGACTTGAATAAATAATAAATTATAATAGGGCAATGATCCACACTGCTTACCGGGGTTAGCAGAGACCACTTTATATAATTTACCGTCACCCGACTGTGTCGAAATTTGAAAAGCAATAGCACATCTTACCAATAACAAACAACCCAAGAGGATGATAGATTTTTAATATCGCTTATAAGGTTCTATCGTAGGTATTGTGTGAAAGGCAGAAGCCCAAAAGGAAAAATCTTATTGTATCTCTATAGTGTATGAAGGGCTTATCCGAGA
The DNA here is from genome assembly GCA_963971545.1 of Philophylla caesio. Lineage (NCBI taxonomy): Eukaryota > Metazoa > Arthropoda > Insecta > Diptera > Tephritidae > Philophylla > Philophylla caesio. The sequence goes on along the minus strand of OZ020604.1, from coordinate 154,599,334 downwards.
CGTTCTATGTAAATGAGATTGGTGTGGTTTCAATCTGTTTTAAAAGCTTTCAGCACGCTTCTTACATTGACCGTTAACAATGTTTCATTTAATTTGCAAATATCACTTATTTTTCTACTTTCTTTATATAAAAAAATAGCAGAATCGACTTCCGGTTCGTATATACTTATGCATTTGTTTTGTCCTCGTTTACTGCAAGACCACCTCTTCTGCTTCCTTCTCTAGACTTAAAATTGCAGCACTGACCGTCCTGTTATTAAGGCCAACGATGCTTTTAATATAAAAAAAGAGATCCTTTCCAACTTTGACGAAGACAGAAGTCGTGCTCAACGTCACTCATGCTGTCAAAAACGGGTTTACAGTTACCAAAGAGATGGTGTGGGTCGATTTGCTTGCCTAGGGTCTTCTCCAGGATTTGTCGTGCTGTGAATGTTTGGACAATGGTGGATTTACCAGGCCTAAAGCCACACTGATAAGGTCCAATAAGCTGGTTCATATACGACTTCAGTCTTTCACACATTTTCGTCGATAGGACCTTATATGCGATATATAGAAAGCTTATCCCACGGTAGTTGGCTCAAACTGCTTATGGATTTGGCAAACTACACTGAAATTCTAATCTTGTGGCATGTACGCGTCGGACCAAATTGTGTTTAAAGCTGATACCCGTCCATCGCATATCCTGAACTGCATTGATTTGTGAAGGACATCCAGTAGCTGGTTAGAGACATCTTCCTTATAGAGGAGCCGAACATTCTAGGTGCATATCCGTAAATCGTAGTCCTTGTTTCTTTTGCAGGGGTCGTCGTGGGGGAGATCATTATCCTTTATAAGGCTTTCTATTATGAATTTTCACTGGAGGTTTTGTTTTACGTGGCGGGTCCCAAACACAACACACAACCTGTTCGCAACACGTAGCGCAAAAAGTATTTAAGCATTTTATGCCTTTTGGCATGTTGGCCTCCTTTAAGCAATTATGTATTGGCACAACAATTTTGGGCAGACGATATTTGCTTGGACGCAAATTTTACGACCATTTTTTATTTTTTTTTTAACTCGAATAGCTTAACGATAAAAGACTTCAAACCCGATCACGTCGTGGCTCTACTAAAAAATCGATTTGACAACAAATTACTTGTTTTCAGGCACGTGTTATGGCGATTTTCGCGCTTAAGACTGCTGATAAAGGTTCTGCCACTTTGGCACTACCAGAACATATTTCGAATGGATTACTTATACATATTGTTACCAGAAACTTCGATCAGAAGACACATGAGAAGAAAGAAGAAGGCCAACTTTGAACGCAATGACCTCGGTTTTGGACAAGCGGTGCCGAATGGTAGAAAATCCGGAAAGTGCGAATGTAGGACAAACACGTGGCAATCAGGTGGGCCAAAACTCGAATAACAATAAAGACGTTAGAAACGTTTTGGTGGCTTCTTCAAGTTTATCTAGTCGTTGCATAATTTGCGATTCTAATAATATTACATTAACAATTGTATACAATTTTTGAATTTATCGCCAAATTTGCGCTACAAAGAAGTTAAGCGTTCAACTTTGTTTGAATTGCCTACGTAAGGGCCATAGTGTCCAACGGTGTAAGTATGGCCATTGGCGTCATTGTTCAGCCAAACACAACTTTCTTCTCCACATGAGCCCACTTTCCTCATCTTCAAAGCACTCATTTCATCGCTAACTTCAAGTTCAGTCCACGCCGAGCTATTCTTGACTCGGGATCTCAAATATATTTCGTAACTACTCGCTTGGCAAATATATAGCAGCTTCCATTCAAAAAATCAACAATTTTGATCTCCGACATTGGCGAATCCAACTTCGTAGAGATCGACGTTTTGGCACAGTCGCGAGATAAAGGCTACAACACTTCGTTCGCTACGGTGGTTGAGCCCAGCATAACAGATTATCAGTCTAACTTCAACCTTTCTTCGGATTGAAAAATACCTTCAAATATTATGACATCATATCCACTATTCTTTATACCACAGTGCATTGACTTGCTTATTCGCCCTTTGCGGATACATACTTATGTATGTTAAATGTACCGATGTGTACTATACGTGTAACAGCTCCAGATGAATATCTTCAATGCATTTTATGGCGTGGGCATCCACTGATGATATAAAGGTATATAAATTAGATACAATAACATATGCTACAAAATCTGCCGCTTTTTGGCAATACGCACTATGCACCAACTTTCGTACGATGAAAAAGAGATTTTAATTTTGACGATCTAATTTCAGGCGGTGATACCATGGAGGAGTTTGTGGAGATGAGACGTCTGGTAAAACGTTTACTTAGTGTGGAGGTTTCAACATACGCAAGTGGTGCTCCAATGAGGCTGGTACGCTGCAAGTTATTCCTCACTCAGAGCGTAAGAGTCTGCTAAAATTCCATGATGGAACTGATGTAGCGAAGACTGCTATGAGTGATGATTTTTTATTTTCCTTTTCGCCCATCGTATATAACGCACGCCCGACAAAACGAACGATACTTTCATATATTGCTAAATTTTATGATCCCCTTGGCCTTGTTTCGCCAGTCCTTTCGAAAGAAAAGGTACAGTGGGATAAAAGCTTGCCGCAGTCGTTTGCAAACTATATGGACTGCCGCACAGTTTGGTCTAACGAGCAGTTTTCAATTTCCGCGCTTTTGATTGACGCCTCATTCTATATGGGAAAAATTCAGGCATTCTGCGACGCAAGCTTGGCAACGTTTGGTGCATACGTGTACTTTCGTTCAGACTGTGAGATTGTCAATCCTATTATATACGTATATATTGAATTTTTTATTAATACTTTATTTCTAAAATCATAGTCAATACTTTTTGTTAAAAGTTTTTTATTGCAGTTGCTCAGCTAGAGTCTTCGTAACTGATGGAACTAGCTTTTTCGTGTTCTATACAAATTATTAGCAACCGATTTAACCTGTCTTCAGCTGTCGTGGATCGTAATCTATTTTTAATGAGGTCCAACCCTTTCTCCAGAAGCGACAGATGGTGGTAGGACTAGCAATAATCTGAGTGAAATACATGTTTGAGCCAAAATATTCTCGAATCCGCTTGAATATATGGAATTGAGAATCTCCAAGGCAGAATAAGACTCCCATTTCATGGCTTTTCTCATTTTTTGTAACAGGTAAATCAAGATCATCTATATCATCTGGGTATATTTGTATATTTTGCCAAACAACTTCTGCGTTTATACCCAAAAACATCAAGCGTTTAACGAGAGCATACCCAAATGGCTTTATTTATATTTTTTGCAAATTGCTTTACCAACCCGATTTATTTCAAAATACGATAAGCTTCTCTAATATTGGAAGTCCGCAAGATAAGGGAGGTGGTATATTGCTTAAACATATTTTTAAGATCATGGACTCGTTTATTTTTGGAAAAATTCTGTTGGTTTGGCGTTATCTTGTTCATATTTGATATTTAATCTTTTTAATATATATTTTATGTTATTATTGTTGATCGTTTTACTTTTTTTTAGATAATAATATGATTCCTTAATTCCTAAGTCTTTAACGAGCTGGTCCATAATCTCGCATCACGATAGGTTATCGTTCATATAACGCTCTTTGCTTAATGCTGATCCCAGTATTTTATTTAGAACGCATCGTTGAAGAAGGTCTCCTCGTACTGGAGTATTTATAAAAATAGGAAAAACAATTTAACTTCCTCCCGACAAGTCTTGCGAAATTTCCAAATCCACTTTTTTAGCTTACTGTTTGTAATTGCCTTAAATTGTGTCATTTAAATTATAGTAAAGACTTGCACGTTCATAATTATTTAGATATTCTCTTAAAAAATATAAGAATAACTCAACAAAAATTTAGATTCAAATTATTAACTTTAACGAAACTTTAGTATCGTTACACAATTACAATAACTTATTAAAGTCTATAGGACACAGTGACAAAGGCGTAACTCGCGCTAACAATCGATGTTGAAAAAGCGACAATGTAAAACTATTACATTTAAGGGGCTCCTCTACTCTCGCGGTTTCAAAAATCGATTTTTTTTTAAATCAATATGTGTCCAAGACGTATTCTTGGGGATTTCGTAGAAATCATATTCCCTTGCATGCTTCTGGGCTCCGTAATGTACCCGTCTCCATCAATTTACACACCATAACTTATCTTTAAAATGACGTGAAAATTTTAAATTTTCACAAATCGTTGCATAAATTTTACAATTCGCAAAATAAAAAAATTTTGTCTCGGGAAAACATAGCCATCGTAACTGTGATTATAAAGAATATTTAATTTCTGATTGCAAATTACAGATTACCCAACTGGCCAGATATTTATTTAAGCGGGACCCATGCAGTGGCAACATCTATTTAGTCAATGACGTTTTAAGGTCGACAATGTTTTTTTTGTATTTAATACAACAATTTTAAAGTCTTGAATCCATTCAGTAGATCCTTCGCAATTTATTTACAAAAAAAACCGCTCGATTTTAGGTCTTGGGAGTAGAGGACCCCCTTAAGAAAATTGAATTTAAAAGTGTGTGTATGAAATCAGCTTACGAAAACGATAGGTAAGAGTTATATTGTAGCGGTCTCCGGGTTTTCTCTTCAAAAAAATATAGTTCAGACCGATCAACAAAATCTTCGTCAACTGTTGGTGCTGGAACACAAAAGCCTTTAATAATGTCCGATTCACTCAGCATAGATCTATTCACAAATAAAATTTCTATAAGTTCAATTTAATAAAAAATTATTTCGGTTCTCACACCAAGCTCGTTACTTCGGTATATAGGTGCCATACATACATATACTCGTATACTGACGGGGTATAGGCTTTCGATGCTTCCTCCTCTGAAAAAAAAAAAAAAAAAAAAAAAAATGTACATACTTTCGCACATTTGCTCGTTCGTTTTAATAATTACAATAGTAGTGTTCTCGAAGTCAATAGTTTGTAACAATTGTTACAACCTATCACGTTTTGGCGTTCTTGTACGCAAAAACTTGCAAGAAACTTGCAAAGTAGGGGAAATCGAGAGAGCGAATTGACATTTAATTTTGAGGGGAAGTTAATAATTTTTACTGGACAAATTTTTGCCAGTAAAAACTAGCAACAGGAACAGCTGATCAAAAGCAGCTGATTGCAATTTGGATAAATACGAAATTTTTGTTTAAGAGTTTTAAAGGCGAAAATTATAAAATATCGGTATCAAACAAGCAAGAAGCAAGTACAAGTTCCTTTGGTTAAGCTTCGTTAGTGGAATGTTTCAGGAAAACACTAATGCAACGTTTTTCATTTTGTATATTTAGATGCGGACAAAAATTCAATCAGCTGTTCTTGAAATGTGTCGCAATAAACAGTCAGTGCAAAAGTTGCAGAAGTACTGCAAAGTTTCCTAGTAGCATTAACTTTTTTTTTGTATATTTTGTAGTTTACTAGAAGTAAAATCACATTATTATTGTAATTTAAAATTTTTCGACACATAAAGAAAAAATAAATGTAAATATGTAAAGAAAGCGAACTGAGTAGGAAATTTGATTATTTGGACCTAGATATACATATATACATTTATGTTGTATATCCTAATTGCGTGTCAGTTAATTGCTGTAACTGTTAGATACAGTTTTTTTTTAAACGGTTTCTCCTCGCTTCTCATTTACAGGGCAGATTGGCACAAAACTTTAGATCCTTTGTTTGTGTTTCGATATAAATACGCACACTTATCTAAAAAGCGTAAGCTTTAAGTTTCAAAGCAGGACTGTTAGTTTGTTTAAAAATCAATTAGCATTTAAAATTTTATTTTGGAGGTCTACATTAGATAAATAGTAACATACATATGTAATATTGCCTTTAAATATTTCACTACGGTTTACAATAACTATTATATAGATGAAAAAATACTCCAATTTTTACGAAGAAAGACGATGGTAAGAAATGGCATCAATACATGAACAAAGAAGCTGACGGTATGCGGGGATCTAGTTTTAATCAAAAACAAAACTTAAAAAAAAAAATAGATTATTACGACTAAAATGCCAAAGCCATTAGAGGGTATGGACGTCATCAAACAGACAGAGAAGACATGGCATTACAATAACTAATAGAGAAACGGTTTTTTATATTATATTTATATTTTATATTAATATAATATAGATAGGGATGCACTAATAAACCAAGGTGAAGACTTGCAGAAAGTTTTGTTCTTATGGCACTGAGAGAATTAAAGAATTTTGTGCAACCATTCAAATGTTCTTAATATGAACAAACGTGGATTTTGAAAACAGGATTTACAGGTATCACCACTGTTGTGCCACTTAAGGCCGAAGATCCCCCTATGTCCGGGCACGGAGATACTGCTTACCAATAGGCATCAACAGGATCGATGGCATTAAGGTCCTATCACGGTATACAGGATATCTTGTAGGAAAGATTTTTATAGGACGGGAGAGAGTATTCTATCAAAGCTTATAACTATCTCCGTATCTTTAAAAATTTTACAGGTCTTTAGCAAGATCAAAGCAACGTAGCCATTAATTTGGAGGTAAGGAAGCAGTTGTGAAAATTTTTGACTAACGTCCGATTCAGGCTCTGAATATTGGATCCCATAAGGGGCAAGCATAGCTTACGAGCACCTTGACAATATTATTCACATCCTTAGAAGATGCAAAGTGGTATCCTGATACAAAGCAAGCGGGCTCTAGCCTCCTAAAAATATCAAAACCAGCTTTCCGTGATAGAACCTTAAAAGGAAAGGCGCAGGCAACCACAACTAGTTAAATTGTAAAGCTGTGGAGGGATAACCAAAAACCGGAAATAAAGTATTATAAGGATAAAGAAAATTTTTTTTAAAGTGAACTGGGTGGTATATACATACATGCATATACATTATATTTATACGAAAAAACGCTATTTCTTAAATTATTTACTTAATTTATATACGAGTATAGAAGCTGTTATTCCTAGTTTTTGCAAAATATGAATTTCTGTGAAATTTTCATAGTTTTCATGTTGATTTCATATATGTACATATATATGATCTTTTGGCATGAAAGTAAATACTATCTCTTATATATTCTTATTTTTATTGTATATTCATTTATTCTGTTAGCGAACCTCAACGATAGCGAAGAAAGTGCAAAATTTCCAAAAATTCAATAAAAACTCCCAGACACTATTTTTTACAGAGTGGCTCTTTTGGAAATTGTTATAAAAAATGTGCATTTGACAGCGCTCTCACGAAGCAAAGAGTTTCGTATCATATTATCTATGCCTGGTAGAATGACATGTGAAACATTTGATTTAACAATCCGAATATCGAGACCAAAGAACATAAGAATATAAACAAAAGGAAGAACAGTAATTGTAAACTAAAATAACATACAAACAACAATGCAATACATGCTAAGCCGTCATATATAATACTTATGTATATATTGGCAGTATGAACAAGTGCAGTCAGCAAACATTACAGTACAGATATATAAATTAGAAAAGGAAAACCGAGTAAACGTAAGCCAAAAATGACACTGGAATTCAAAAGAAAATCCAGTGGCGTAGACAAAAATTAGTTGTCAAACTCTAAATTGTTTTTATCGTTTCAAAATGTTTCATTTATTTATTTTTTATTTTTAATTATAGTTCATTTGACAAAAACTATATGCTTTTAAATTATATACTATGTGCAAAAATTAGAAATCTTCATCATAAAAATTAAACAAATTCCAAATGAACGACATTGCGAATATTGTAAAAATATCACTTCCTTTGTGAGGTTAGGCCAACATAATGTTTTTTCTCTTTATGTAGTTGAATAGTCAATGATTAAATTTTTAATTACTGAAAATGGAAATTTATGAATATGCATATGAATTAAACATTCACATATGTATACAAAATTGCTTATGAATGCAAATCAAATCGTTTTTGTTTGATTTTCAAGGAGCTACAAAATAAAACTTTAATAATTTATCAGCACACTTTATTATGGATGCGTAAACTTCATTAAAAAAGGTATAAGCCCCCCACAGTGAAGCAACCCTCTTCCAATTTATTTTTTGGCGCAACTAATACATGTAAAACCTACGCATGCGCACAGCGTACATTTGAACTAAAACTATCTCCCTTTGATTACTGAATTTTTACACATTGCGCAGATAGGTTACTGCCAATATATCCCAGTAGCAAATGATATCATAGCTGAAAAAAGTAAGAGAGTTGGTAATGGGTTGCGGGGAAAGAGGCGAGTTTGATTGTTAAATTGCTGAAAAAAGTACGCGAGTTGGTAATTTGTGATGAAGTGAATGAATTAATTTGTGATCAAGTGGTTGAAAATATTTTTGATGAAAATATTAATGCTGCCAACATTAGTACCAGTGAAGATAGTTTAATAAGTGACATGAAACAATGGGCAGTGGACAATAGCATTACACGTGTTGCTTTTGACAGTTTACTGCGGGTTTTAAATAAATGGCATATAAATGTTCCAATTTCTTCAGAATCCCTTACTGACAGACAGCCTGCAATTATAAGACAGGTTTCTTCAGGAACATATTTACATATAGGAATTGAAAAGAAGTTGCGTAGGCTGAGTACAGTGATAGAAAATATGAATGCGGTAGTGCTAGACATTGGAGTGGACGGTCTACCGTTGTATAAAAGCTCAGCTCAATCGTTGTGGCCTATTTTAGGAAAGCTTGTTCCAGAATTAAACACTGAAGTCTAATTGTTTGGAGTTTTTTTGGGGAAGAAAAAACCCTTAGATGTCAATGACTACATGCAAGATTTTGTGGAAGAGTTATCCAACTTAAAGGCAAATGGAATAAATATTAATGGCAAAGTTATAAAAATTGAAATTAGAGCGTTTATTTGTGACTCGCCTGCAAAAGCATTTTTATGTAATACTATGGCCCATAACACGTTGCAGGGGTGCACTAGATGCTGCCAATTAGGAAAACAGCCTGCAATTATAAGACAGGTTTCTTCAGGAACATATTTACATATAGGAATTGAAAAGAAGTTGCGTAGGCTGAGTACAGTGATAGAAAATATGAATGCGGTAGTGCTAGACATTGGAGTGGACGGTCTACCGTTGTATAAAAGCTCAGCTCAATCGTTGTGGCCTATTTTAGGAAAGCTTGTTCCAGAATTAAACACTGAAGTCTTATTGTTTGGAGTTTTTTTGGGGAAGAAAAAACCCTTAGATGTCAATGACTACATGCAAGATTTTGTGGAAGAGTTATCCAACTTAAAGGCAAATGGAATAAATATTAATGGCAAAGTTATACAAATTGAAATTAGAGCGTTTATTTGTGACTCGCCTGCAAAAGTATTTTTATGTAATACTATGGCCCATAACACGTTGCAGGGGTGCACTAGATGCTGCCAATTAGGAAAACGCATCAATAATAGGACAGTATATACCACATGCAAAGGATTGCCACGAACAAATTTAGATTTTACATTGAGAACAAGTGGAAACTATCACAAACCTTCAATAAATGAAAGGTACTTATTGGAAGAAGTAGGCATTCAAATGGTGACACAGTTTCCATTAGATGCAATGCATGTAATAGACTTGGGTGTTGTCAAAAAAATGCTCATTTGCCTTCTCAATGGAAAATTTAATTACAAAAAATTAAGCAAAATAGAAAAAGAAAATTTATCAAAAAAAATGTTGGAAATAAAAGATTTTATTTCTATCGAATTTGCTCGAAATCCCAGAACATTTGAAGAAATAAAGAGATGGAAAAGTGTAGAGTTTCGTCAATTTATATTATTTATATACAGGTATTTTGATTTTAAAAAATTCTATTGACAACAATGTTTACAAACATTTTCTTCTGTTGCACGCTGCATACAAAATTCTTTTAACAGAGAAAAAATATAAATATAATTTAAATATTGTCAACAACATGCTGCAGTACTTCGTTGAACTTTTTCCTGTTATATATAAACCAGAAACCGTATCTTCTAACGTACATTATCTTCTCCATATAACAGAATGTGTAGAAGAGTTAGGATTTTTGAACACTTTTACAGCTTACAGGTTTGAGAATCATATGCAGAAAGTTAAAATATATGTCAAAAAACCGACGAAGATACTGGAACAAATAAATAATAAATATCAAAACTGTGAGGTTATCAAAAAAGAACAAAAATTTGGTACAAAAATCAATAGGTTTGGGGATATTATATCTTTTAAGTCTGATAGATACATCCTAAAGGTCACATCACCTGATAACAAAGTTTTTGCAGGAGAAAATCCATTTCAAATTGTTCGGTTTACTAAAGAAGGGGATGATGTTTTTGTTATAGGTAGAAGATTTTCTAATTGTACACCGTTTTTTGAAAGTCCAATTAATTCAGAAACCGGCTTAGGTATTTTTACTTCAAATAAAAATCCCATTGATAATGAAGAAATGTTTAATATAAAGCTTGTTGAATACAAACTGGTCTACTTCCCACTTAATGACAGCGAATATTTATTCATCACTTTGTTGCATACAATATAAAATAAAGATTATTCAGAATGCAATATAAAATTATTACTTATCTAACACATGCAGAATAAACTATCAAAAAACATTTTTTAACCGATACATACATAAAAAACAAGATAACAACTCCTTTGTTTAAGCTTAATAATGAAAACGTTAATCCAGGTATGTTTATATTACATATGTACGTATTATTTTCTTCATTTGAACTAATTGTTTGTTTTGAATTATTTACAGCTCAAGGCGATATATACAAAATTATAATTGAAATAAGGAAAGATTTACAAGTTCTAAATAAAAAATGTGATGGTGAGTAATAAATTAATTAAATTGTTTTTGTTTCTTATTTGTTTTCAAATTCCTGTTATTTTCAGATCAGGCTATATCTATTGCAGCACTTACACGAAATTTGGCACAAAATAATTTATACATGAAGGAAATGATGGACAAGTTATACAAAAAAATTAACTTTCCAATCAAAGATATGCAGGGGCTTCATGATATTGAAAACGATTGCGCAGCAAATAAAGAAACTTATGTAAATATCCAATAATTTGTAGTATTCACAAATTTATTTGTACTAATTTATTTTTTCCATTAGCTCAACATTTTAAAGAATATGATGCAGTCATTGGACGTGGTGAAAGGAATGAAGAAAATATTTACGGACGAACTAATTATCCAAATAAACTATGACGGACTGCAAAACAAAGTAGCTTTTAAAAATTTTGAAAGCCTTAACAATGCTCTATTTGGTAAGTTGAAACTAACATGAAATATGTATGTATATAGATACTAGCTATTTAATGTCATCATTCTTTATATTTACAGAAGCCGTTCAAAAAGATGGATACACGAAAGCTGATTTTGTCAAAGACATTAAATCAGCTTTCAAGATGGGTAAAAATCGCCACCACAAAGCGGGCTCGTTAAAAAGGAAGCACAGTTTAAATGCAGCTGATTAAATCTTATATTTAAAATTATATTCAAATTTCTACTTACTTTTTTTATTATTAAAAAACAATTAAAAAGCAAAACAAAATGTGTAGTTGTGAATGCATATGAGTTGGTAAGGACTGATACACACCAAAGGTAATGAGTTGGTAAGGAATGATATAATCCTTGACCAAAGGTAATGAGTTGATAAGGACTGATACACTCCTTGACCAAAGGTAATGAGTTGGTAAGGAATGATATAATCCTTGACCAAAGGTAATGAGTTGGTAAGGACTAATATACTCATTGTTCAAAGCTAACAAGTTGGTAAGAGCTGATATACTCCTATTCCCTTGTATGCGAGTTATTCAGTCCTGAGTTTTCAATGACATCGCTGTGTTAATTTTCAGCGAAGAATTCAGCGCTAAGACCCTCACTTTGGCTATTACCAACTCTTATACTAGCTATTACCTTTTGCTAGTGGGGTATTTTTATATTGTTGCTTAGGCGAAGTTAGACGACTATTAGAACAAGTGATCACTAGAACTCCTACATACATATGCACATCATTACATACATACAAGTATTTGTGGTACTGTAATAACAAGAATGATAAATAAGAAGATTGCGGCATTTTTACGTCATAGCGTAGTGAATATGAGTAGGGAGCGAAACGAAAATACCAACATGGCGGCGAAATCGTAAACACACGCGCTCACATTAGTGTGCAATTGTGAAGCATTTATACACGTGCTGTGTTCTGTGCATGCAGCAAATAAAATAGCAGTTTTCGATATATCAAAATATGTGAAGTTGAAGATGTTTCGGTGTTGTTGGTTCAGCTAATGGTGTATTTGTACAACTCTCAAATAGTGGATAAGGAAAATTTAATTAAAAAAGACTTTATTTATTTAAACATTTATTATCGAAAAATTGTGAAAATGCGATGGTTTCATGTTGTCGTTACTACAATTTTTGAGTGTGACTTTCTCTTCATTTCTCGTTTGACTCCATATTCAGGTACTCTATGACGAAACACAGCTGTCAAACCGAAACCAAAAAAGATAATAAAACGAAAATGTCGCAATCTTCTAATTTATCATTCTTGCTTTAATACTAGGTTTCGATATACGTGTGAAGAATTTTTGGTGTGTGTTTTAAAATATATCCATTTGCCATGTGTTTTAATTGCTTATTATTTCACACTTCATTTATATAACTACTACTACTGCTACTAAGAAATGGCATATATTATTCATCAGATATTTTAAATACTTCAAATTGTCCAATTGTCCAGAGAGTGGACTTTTATGATATAAGTTAAGTATTTTTTAGGAGTTCCTTTCAGCTATATAAGCAGTCTATTTAATTAACAGTAAATCATTATTTGTCTTTTAAAATTTTTGTATGTGCCTGTCCTAATTTCAAGTAGTCGAATCCTAAACACGAGGTTTCAAAATATCTCGTGTCTCTTAAGCTGATCTATTAAAATTTGATTTTCATTGCCATTATGTTATGGCAAATTTTTTTTTAAAGCAACGAAATTGATATGAAACCCCATCCATTATTATTACCTGCGCGGTACTACCGGATCCATTTTTGGGAGTAATTTTCTTCTGAATTTTCTCATATTACTTGCCCCTAGTATGAAACTTGCCCAAACATTATGATTTGCAACTGATCCGAAAACTAATGGATTTTTGGACCAAAATTCCATGTAAGCATCTATGCTGTTAATAGTACCTGCAAGATACAAAACAAAGTTATACTGTACTATATGCATATAAATAGACTTGTTTGTGAGTACATAAGCAAGAATAAAAATAAACTGAATTGGGATTTCATCATTACCGTTATTTGTTTAGCGTATAAAATGCTATTTGTTTAACAGAAGGAAATTCAGTGAGTAGCTTGCGTTTAATTCGCTTCACTTGGCTTTTTTCATTGTAAAACTCATATATATTCCATCATTTGATGTTTTCAATAACACAAACTCGAAAATATTCAATAATCTTCCGAACCACTTTTTTCTGGAACACTCCAAGGTCCTACTCATCTTATGTCTTCACACAATGGGAAGAGACTTATAGCAAATAACGTTACAAACCAAGAAGGTACAACCCGTCATAATTTGCAGGGAGAGTAAAATTTTAATCATAGAAAAGTTTTTTTCTAATAGCGTTCACCCTTCGGCAGGCAATGGCAAACCTCCAAGGATATTTCTGCCATGAAAAAGCTTCTTATTAAATACATCTGCCGTTCCCAGTCGGTACAAAAGCTGTATGTCCTTCCATTTGTAGTAAGTCATAAAGACGCACACCACAAATGGTAGGAAAAGCTCGACCACAAATGGTAGAAGATGCTCGGCCAAACACATTATTATTATGGTATTGTCAAATCAGCTAAACAAGGCAAGATAACAACTTTGCTATTCAGTAACTTGCTTCGATTTTCTATAGTTTGAAAAAGACTCACCCTGTTTGAAAACTTGTTTGATACCAAACGGCTCGGGTAGGTCCTTTCTAGTTCAGACAGGGCTGGTGGTGTTTTTCAACGTCATTTATATAGCCTATGTGTTACAAGCTTCTAAATAGACAAAAAGATCGTACGTGCTGATTATTATTCTTGGTCTTTTGCAAAATCTGCCGTACTGTAAATAACTGGCCGATGGTTGAAAGACCTGATCTAAGACCACATTGATGAGGTCCAATCAATTCCTTCACGGGGGCTTTAAATTTTATCACATTACGCTCCAGTTATACACAATATTAAGAAATTTAACCACCACCATTATTGGCGGAAACCTGTGGCTTGGACGGATTACACATGACTTCCTATTAGAAAGTATGAATTCGTCCGACCACGGATAGGTCCTGGGTTACGGACGCGACATTCGCACATTAAACACGTGCTAAAAGGCAGGAAAAAGAAGCGAACTCAATGCATATTATAATAATTGCAAAGCACTGACGGGGTGCTTCGCTCCATATATTTTTTGGGGACTTTAAGGATTTAAATCATTATATATATCAATATATAATGTGGTTCGGACGCGAGGATAATATATGTTTTTTAAATGAGTGATGTAAGGTCAAATAAGGCCCCCATTTGTAGATTTACGAAAGTTAAAATATCTTTCTAAAAAGTTGGGTACGAGATAAAGTATGGTTGCGGACGCGACATTGCGGACACGACAAATTTTACCAATGAATAATAATAATAATACATAATAAATTGTATAAAGTATATCATTTCCGAGGAGATTTATGCCTAGTTTTTTCTCAAATTTGCAGTCTGATACTTTTTTAAATAGCGAACCTACATATAAGCTTCATGCCGACTCCAAATAAGCCAAATTAATTTTTGTTTACCAGCTTTCAAAAATGCACTAAAAAGGGTCTGGCAAAAAACTGCCGAGTAGCGAATCCCTTTAGATAAGTTTTCTTAATAATTTTGATGTTATTTCTCCCGTGACTTGAACCAGCACTCTACATATATAACATGGGGACCACCTCAATGAGTGATTTACAGTAAATAGGTCTGTTTTAGTTTTTTAATGAAATTCTCATAAGAATAAACAAAAATTACATTTCAAGTGCAACAATGTAATAAAGAGACTTAAAAGTAACGTACAACTAGATTGCATGCATGTGATTTACTACACTTTAACTTTTTTCTTTTTCAAAGAATAAGCAGTTCGACCAACTTCAATATAGCTACTATCGATTAAAGAAAAGTAATGATAACTTTGAATCCCGTTAATACTTGGAACATTTTCCCATAGCTTAGATAGTTTGGGACTAAAACTCTCGATTTCGGTTCCAGATATATAAAGCGTGTTTACTCCCACGATGTTACTTTGAGCACACTCAAAAAAGGATAAAGCATCTTTCAGAAGAACATTCTTTGTTTTAACAATTTGCCAAACTTTTTTTTCGATTTGTAGTTTTTCCTTTTGTTTTTGTCGAAGCTTCCGCTTCCTTTCTGCTTCTTTGCGCTTATATTGCTGCCACTTATCTTCGTTTTCCTTCATCTTTTCCCGCCACTTCTTAATTTTTTCGGTACTTTTTTTCATTATGGTTGTTTCTATCTATAAACAAAAATGTTAATATGCACATATTATTGTTGAAGTGAATTTTTGTACTCACGCGACAAATTTTAATCACTATTAAAATATTTTATTCAACAGTTCGGTAAAAAATTATTTTATTTGTTGAAAGATGTACATATGCCAACTTCACTACAAAAAATTTGTTTTTGGTTGGAGGACATGTTTGCTTATAGGAACAACTTGTGTAGTTTTTTGGTAACGGACGCGACACAAGGATAAGGGTAAGATCGAATGAGAAAATCTTAATTTTCCAAAGTTTCTTAGAGTTTTTTTCAATGTTATATAAGAGGCTACAAATATCGGAATTACAGCAATTATATGGATCCAGGTAAAACAGGCTCAATACAAAAAGAAAATATGTTATATTTTGTTTGCAAAAAGGAAAAATGAAAAAGCCGAAAAAGCCTTTTTTTAGTCCTATTTATCGGTCTATAATTAGAGAAAACTATAAACTATTTTATATCCATATCATATATGTATATATTAAACTTATGCTGAAATATAATAAAAACTAACTGTGACTACTTGGTATTTCCGTTCGCGGTAGACCTTTTTTGGGACTTACTTTTATACAATTATTACAGAGTATTCCAGTCTGGACAAAGTTATCGCTATAATCGGAAGGTGCTTACGGCTTGTGAATAAGTGCCGCAACAAATTGAATATTATGTAATCGTTTTCCCAATAGCCAGTATGCTACAAACCACTGAAGTTACTTGGAAGGTGACGCAAAAGGCTGAATATTACTTAGAAAAGTCAGCTATATAACAACAAAAACTACTTTTACAAAAAAGTAAAAAACTGAATTTAATACTGGATTCTGAAAACATTATCCGGCTTCGCGGGCATTCGTAAGGCCTTAGTTCTGGATTATTGATAGGCGTACAGAAGTGAAGTACGTAATACGCAGTTATATCAAATATTTCCGGCGATCTTCCGGCAGCGAGTTGCAATGTTTAATTCCCATTCATGCACATTTTCGTCGATTACGGTTAAATGACATTGCTAACATCATATGCAAATTCTCAAGGTAGGAGAACTTGTGCTTGTTACAGATTAAAAGGCCCCGCCGACTTAGTGGATACAATTCGCTGAATATCGAAGATATCTGTTTTACCTATTTCTACAAACGTATCCCATGCTTCCGAATAGGACATCTTCAGTCGTTTTTCTTCATCGGAACACCCGAGGTGGGCGATAAATGATAAAGATTTTTTTAAAACTTCCCATAACGCATTTACGGTGTGACCAATATACGAGTATTTTCTTATAAAAAGAAAGTAGTCTTCAGTAATCAAAGCTGATGTTGAAAAAGTTAAAGCGGCTATAATAAAAAAGTTTAAGGATTTTATGTATAAGGAAGTTACTCTATTATTTGGCATTGGTTTGCATCAACACACTTAAGACTTTTTTAAATTGTTGTCCAAAATGGTTGATTTAAAACCAATCAATCCATTAGTGTCTGCAGCATATAACCTCAAATTCAAAAGTCCAAAAGATTGCTGTCAGGTGACCTCGGCGGCTATTCATCCTTGGTAATAAAATAAACTAAATTTTCTTTAGGTGCTCTATCTTGCTGGAAACAGTAACATTCATTATAAAATATTTTCTCAAGATCAGACTTTAAACGGTTTGGCAGCAATTGTTTTTAAACAAAGCAGCCCGAAACATAACAGATAAGGAACATGTTTCTTGTTATAAGAGATATCATGGTAAGATACCGCCCACAATCTATCATATTGCATGCGGCAAGGAACTTCTAGCACAAAGAGATTTTCATCAGAAAAAATAACATCATCAGCAGCGTGCCAGGATAGCGGTCGTTTTGATATATCAATTCGCTTCTATATTGTATTCGTAATAAATCCGTGGTTGTTCTTCTTTTTGAATGTTTTCAGATTCAAGTCGAAACGATTCATGTGACATGTTGATTTTTTGGGTCATACTTTGTACTGACTGGTCGCAATTTCTTCGAATCCGCTCTTTCTCACAACCTTTATGACCGCAGCAGTTCTAACTCTTCGCTTACGGCCGCCTTTTTTTTAGCGGATTTGTGTAGAACTGGTATTCTTATATCACTTCTTGGTATAATACACGTAGTCCCTTAATTAAACAAATAGCAATCACTTAAGCAAGATCAGCTGCTCATGGTTTTAGTTGGTTTTTTTAAGAACGGTGGAATAAACACAACAGTCAACTCGGCAAGGTTCCCGGATGGTAACGAATTTACGTTTATGCATGAATCAGCACCATGTCATAAACCCAGAAGCGTTTGAAGACCACAATAATCCAGTTTTGCCTTGGCCTGGAAATTCGCCCGCCCTGAAACCTATCAAAAATCTATTGGAGATGACCAAGGCGGATGATTACCACCAAGCAAAGACTCATAGAAAAACTAATTGATTTCTGGAATCTCAACCCTACAATAAAATAATGTGTCAAACAGTGCATAGAAAGCATGCCAAGGCGTATAAACGCCATTATTGACGCGAAGGTAATCTCACTAAATACTGATTTGTATTAAATTATATAAAGTATAAAATTATATAATTGATTTTTATAGCAAACTATATATTTTATATATTTCTTGGGGCACTTTTATTACTTTCTAATGAATTTTTTTCCGTTATTAAAGCTTTATATCATATAAAAATTGTGTTTTTATTAATTAATTTTAATACTTCACAAATATATTTTTCGTGACTGTCCCAAGTGATTTGGCAAACCCACTGTATGTATCTGCGATTCAGAAAAGGGAGCAGAGCTGGTAGATTCATTCCCAAATTTATATTGGTAATAAGAGTAAGTAAAGAAGCACTAAGTTTTTGTGCGTAAACATCCTCAAATGCAACCACGCAATTTCTGGCAGACAAATAAGATTTTATCCATTCAACGAACGCTTTCGAAAAGTCAGTGTAAATTGTGTCAACTTGGTAGCCTTCTTGAAAAGCAGTTATACAGTCCTCGGTAAAAATTGCAATATTGGAAATTGTTGACCTGAACTAAGAGTAAAAGTTGTGTTTATATATATTTGTTATAAGTTAGTCGATAATACTAAGTGATAGTGTTTTTTTTAAATAATTACAGTCCTGAAGATGGTCTCAAATTGAGGTTTTTAAATCAAAAATTAAAATTCATTAAAACGAGTATTTAAGTTTTATTAAGTCCTGGTAAGCAAATAAAAACATTCAGCCCTTTCGCTGAGTATGTCGTTGTACGATTTTCGTAGATTCTACGAAGAAGACCATCACTGAGTACGAATCGCTACGTCGTAGATTCAAAACTCGTAGATATGCATCGGAGAGTTCATTCGTAGCACATTTTCGTAGATTTTTCTATGAATTTGTGATGACGTGTTTTGGTTGTCGGAGAAAATTTTAAAAATAATATTCAGAAAGAATATCCGCTTTATTTCAATAATTTATAATAACACAGAAACATAGTGAAATTATGAGTATTAAATTTGATAAAAATGTTTTTATTTAAAGCTGTTTTTTCTCGATGGTTGTTTTCCAGTTGCGATCGCAATACATTCGGTTGCTAGAACAGTTGCAGGAATATTCAGAATTTGGAGAAGATTACAACAAATTCAAAAAGGAGGAGGTGGACAACTTTTGGACACAATTTTACACCCGGAAACCTGAATTTTGTATATGAGTCCATTATCGAATTTAATTTTTCCTGGTTACTTATTTTCAGCTTTGTTCATAGAGGGTATAACCGTGACTGGATCATTAGTATATCACAATACTTTCCAAATCACGGCTGGTAATCAACTTCCGAAAAAATCTTAGCACCGAGCCAGTGTATGGATCTCATTCATTGACGACGGTCTTGGAATACTTCAGATGCCATCTTTTAACACCCAAACCACATTCATAAATGCTGATTTATTTGATCGAATATTTTTAACAAATCTGTAATTTAAAACTGGTAAAATTAATTATATGTTTCAACAACCAAAACTTTTTCATACAAAGTGGCATCAGATTCCAAAGTATTTAAGGTATGACCTAAATTTTCCGCTGCATTTTACTAAATTTTGCCACCTTTCTTAATTGAGAAATATTATTCTCGCACTCTCAAGGAAGTTCATTTTGTTTAATAAATCCAGATTAGAGCTATAAAATTAAATTATTCTGCCAAAAGTGGTGTGCTTACTTTGTACCAGCTGATGTCGAAACCTCAAATTTGGCATTTGAGTTTGGTGGAAATTGTTCGTATTCGCAGCGGAGGGTTGCGTTCGTAAGTTTTCTACGACGTACTCAGCGATAGGGCAGATTAACTGCCCCAAATGAATTTTTTGGCGAAAATATACTGAAGGGAAAGATCTACCTTCATATGCAAGAATTATAGATAATAAAGATTGCGCCAACGAGAGAAAAATGTCTGCGTGATGTCACACATTGATATGATGTATAGCGAACCATGATAATTGATGTGATGTAAAAAAAAGTATGATAGATAGAGCTGGAAAACTATTGATACTCAAACTACCGGTAATTTTGATGTTAATTTTAGTAGAAGTTTAATATAATCTGTATAACAGAATTTTGCACTTAGTTAACATTTTGTAATAGCAAGCTACAATTTGTATATAAATAATTGTTAAATTAATGTTAAATAATTGCTAACGTTAGTTGTAGATATATGTACACCCGGCGATAAAATCGATCGATAAGTTTTTGCTTTAATTCATATATTTATTTTTTCAAATTAATTATACTTAAAATTTGTTTATATAAAAGCATAGCTTATTATTCAATAAAAATCTTATAAGCCCAAAACTTTGTAGAAAATCAAAAACACAAGAAGTTTCCTTAAAAAGTCCAAGATTGTTCAGAATTTTTAGACTATTTAATAGCCCAATAAGTTTTAGTGCACAAATGTGCAGGTTTCAAGTACCGACAAGATACCGTTTTTGATTGCAGTGTAAAGGAGGATTAGTGTGCAGAAGTCCACGAAAGTGGGAAAGTTTCTGACTGCCGTTCCCTTGGGAGTGGCCAGAGTGGTTATTTTGCGTGCGGATCAGCTCACGACTTCCGGATTTTATCCAAATGTCCTCCGGGTAGCTTCCGAACATCCGGACAACGAAAAGCTTATTGCGAAAGAATCATAAAAAATTCAGTGCTATTGACGCAAAGAAGCAAATATCGTAAATTTGTTATTGAAATTTGTAGAACAAAATTTGGTGTCCAAAGACAATAGCTGGGTAACTGCAATACATGTTCAACAAAAATGTATTGAATATAATTTTAGAAATAAAAACATATGCCATGTACTACAACGTATTATAGTTAGTGTTATTTTCAATATAATATTATAAGGATTGGCAATCTCCCAAAATTAAAGGCCCCCGCAGTTTTTTGCCCCGGGCCACAGAATTCTTCAGTTCGCTCCTGATAAAGGTATATCAAAAAATCCAGCAGGGTTGCAATTTCTTGACTGCAACCGTAAAAGAAAAAAAAACTTCACGCTGACAAATAAACCCTAAACACAGGTAGCATACACCTACAAACATTTGTTGGCTGCTAGTTAACGATAGATACCGATGCCTACGAAGGACAAAACACAATAAATAGGGACCGCCAGACGTAAACTAAACAGAACGAAAAATAACACTGAAGATGGCACAACGCCGAAACCGGTTTGTTTCAAAACCAAATTTGACAAGGATCGACGGAAAATCGTTCCAAAATACATTATGTTAATACCATAGAAGCCGTCCCCTGATATATATTATACTCTCCATATTTGGCAATTTTAATGCATTAAAAAATAACAATAACCTTAAGATTTTTTTTTATAACTCTAATTCAGTGGAGTAAATATTACATTCTTTAGCGTTTTATGGTTAATAATACCATCATTTATAAAAACTAAGAGTTAAGACGAATCGCAGATAATACTGCGTTCAAACCTTATTTATAAATATACATATATATATATATATATATGTATGTGTGTATGCATATACATTAGACTGGCCGTACAATTTTTTTTGTGGAAATTTAAATTTTATTTTTTTTTTAAATGTGTATTTTTATATAAAAACAAACTTCAGCCAAATCCAATAATGCCTAGTGGTGCCTAGTTGACCTTGAAGTTTGGTATCAGAAAAAGTTTTTTTTCTTAGCACAGTCAAATTTATTACATTATTATTTACAATTCACATAATCAAATCGATGTAGATTTGCTAAAATTGCTACTTGCTGCAAACGAGCAAATCTAACGGGAAATAACAGCAAGTCAAGATGATGAGAAATATGTAAGTCATAACATGCTGCAACAAAGAAATACAAAGTCATGTAAGCTTTTTCATTCATTACTTAGTGGACATCTAAATGTGAAGTGAATATAAGTGAATTAGAGATTAATCAAAAAACATTATAAATGGCATTAAAAAACCAGCTTAGATCTGGAGATGATAAGGTATTTTTGGTGGGCATCTGTGAAAGTAAAATTTTAGGTGCCAAATTACCGTCAATGAAGCAAGTTCTTCAATTTTTTTTTTATAAAATGCGTTTGGAAAATAATTCTTTGAAAAGCAGCGCAAAATGCACGGTTTCTGTTGTTTCTGAATTTTGGAAAAGAGCCAACATTCCGATAATGTCAGAACAAAACTGCACTAAAACCTTGGAGAAACTGTACGGAAAATGGAGGCATTTGCAGAAGAATGAAGAGGAATTCGTAGATCTGATTGAAAATTATATATTTGACATTGCAAGCTCAGATGCACTTGAAACAATAAAGATCCAACAGGATAGAGATTTTCTTCTACTTCAAAGGCAAAGAGGTCGACCAGGAAGTATGTCTGGTGTAGATATCCAAATGGTGCGAAAACAAAAACGAAAAGAACAGCTTTCGGACATCAAAAAAAGGCGTGTTGAAACGTATTGCGAGAAAACCGTTTGTTTGGGTAATTTAGATTTTTATTTTATTATCATTGTTAGTTTATTACTTTCTTGAAATATCAGAGCAATCATCTGCTATGGACATTTCGGCTAGTACGGAGAGTAGCGAAATGAAACATTCTGTGGTCGATCTGAATTTATCATATGACCAAACAGAGGATGAACCAACCGTGGAAAAACAAAGTCAACCATCTCGTGGTAATATCCAGTTTATTGACGATAGAATGCTCGCAAGTATAGACAAGTGTAAAGTTAGTACTAGAGATGCCATGCATTTAATTAGTGCAACTGCATCTGCGTTATTGCGTAAGATTCAAGAAGTCAGTCCCAACTCCACATCAATAACATTGGATGATTTAGTGCTCAATCGAACCACTATTCAGACAATGCGGAGAGATTACCGCCTCAAGCAAGCTCAACAGATTCTGGATAGTTTCAATGTAAATACTAAAATATTAATTTTTGTGAATACTGTTGTGCTTAAAAATGTGAAGTTGTTTGTTTTATAAAAATAATATTTGGTTTAATCTTCCTGATTTAAGATACCTGAAGTATTTGTCCTTCACTGGGATGGCAAACTACTCCCAGAAATAAAAGGCAAAGAAAAATCAGATCGACTAGCTCTGGTTGTGACCAGCGAAAATGTGGAGAAATTGCTTGGAATTCCAAAATTGCAAGACTCTTCTGGTGAAAATATAGCTGATGCAACCTATAACTTTTTGATTAAATGGAAAATGGACAATTTAGTTGAAATAATATCTTTTGATACAACATCAAGTAACACTGGAATTAATAGGTTAGGTTAGGTTAGAGCGGTTGTCATTTTAGACACACTTAGGCTCATGGCCCATTGTGATGCCGCATTTGGGTTGTAACTCCCCACGATCGGCCTTGATAAGGGACAGTTCTTATCTTTATTTATTGAAAACATCTGGCTATTAATAATTAAAAGCAATTAAACAATGAACAGAAAATAAGAAACAAATTAATTTGTTAAGAATTTTATTGGCCTTATAAATGAACAATAATTCACAATTTTATTCCATAAACTGGCCTCGATCTCAATAAAGTTGTGAATTAGAAACAAATTAATGCTAAATCTGTGTGATTTTCTAATTAATTTATTCCAATAATATACATCTCACACTGTATTACGTCTTATTATATTACAATAAATATTTATGTATTAACGGCTATTAATATTAAATAATGAATTCAATCAACAAATACTTTGTCTTTTTTCACAAAGTAATGTTGATAACATGAAAAGATAAAGCTACTTTGTCATTTAAAGAATTTTTAAAATATATTTAAAATAAACAAAAATATGAAAAGTTATAAACAATTATGAAAACTTGCACTAACCTTGCCAATGAATCTATTTTTCAAAACTTTCTTCTGACTCGTTATTATCAATTAAATCTTTAAACTTTCATTTATTTTCAGGAATTCCCAAAAAAAACTTTCTGTTTTCTGGCATCTATGGTCACAACTTCTTTAAAATACTACTTGTTTTATCTAAGGATATTCCCCGAATTCATGATCCATTTCAGGAAGATTAGTATTTTTTAATTAAAAAAAAAAGTCAATTTCCGTGAAGTCATTACTGAAATCATTTTTGTACGTAAAGTTACGAGAACCTGATACAAATTTAACTTCTACAATAGGATTAGGAAGAAAAGTGTTTAAAGGACCATTGGTATTTAGGCTGTACGTTTTTGTTTTATTTAATTCATATTATAAGAGTTTTATCTAAAATATTTTTTATTTCAAACATAAATATTTTTAAAATTTTATTCAAAACTAATTTAGGGAATATTTTTTCAAGACAGTAGAATTAAATTAAATTAAAAAGAAAACTTATTTAATTTACCTTTGTAAACAGTTTAAAATTACTTTTTTATTAAATTTATTACGGACAATATTCACAATTATACCACATTTACCAATGAATAAAAATAATAAAGTGTGTTGAGGCAGAAACAAAAACTGTACATATTGCAGACTAATTATCTATGGTCGATAATCTTAATTTCTACAAATATGTATTTACTGAATTAATTTCTTACTAAGTTTTTAAAATTATTTTAGGCGTTACAAAAATTCCACTTACTAGGTTTAT
The DNA here is from genome assembly GCA_963971545.1 of Philophylla caesio. Taxonomy (NCBI): domain Eukaryota; kingdom Metazoa; phylum Arthropoda; class Insecta; order Diptera; family Tephritidae; genus Philophylla; species Philophylla caesio. The sequence goes on along the minus strand of OZ020604.1, from coordinate 154,574,764 downwards.
TAAATTTGCTTTATATACGAAAAAAGATCAAATTATTGAAAAATGACAATTCAATCATGTTGTCAACTCCCTATTATAACGAAAAATGCTAAAAAATCCATTTTGAAAAATTTGTCCCTTACTGTGTTTTTAAATTGGGCAGCAGATTATACTTACCATTTTTATATTTTTACCTTTACATTTTCAATATTATTTACATTTTATTATTATGTCACAAAAAATAGAAAGACGTAACATAGATTCCTAATTACGTGAAAACGGCAAGAAAAAAAGAAACAATGCATATGTAACGGGACAAACTTTATGTATTCTTAGTGCATTGTTTTACTGTTTCTCTGGTGTTTTTAAATGTAAACACACCCCGTGTTTTACTAAGTGTTAGCAAAGTAATTACTAATCAGTAAGTACCAAAATCGCTACCTAGGCAGAGAGCTCAACTATTGATTTCAAGTAATATTCTTTTTGGTTGTTGTGGTTTCCGACAGGGTAATTATACGCTGTATTTTGGAACGAATTTCCGTCATCCCTTGTCAAGTTTGGTTTGGAGACAAACCGGTTTCGGCGTTGTGCCATCTTCAGTGTAATTTTTCGTTCTGATTATTTTCTGTACGTACGTTAGTCTTTATAGTATTGTCCTTGTCTGTTGCTTTTGGTTAGGTACTCCTTAGCGGACCCTTTTTTGTGTTTGTATTGTAGCCTTAAGTTGCTGTTATACCTGCAGGTATATATAACTTAGTTGTTTACATTTTATTGATTATTATTGTCTGGATTCGAAGGTAGGTAAAAATCCGTTATTTTCTTTCGCTTGGGTTCAGTGGTTTGCATTTGCGTACCCTTTTGTGTGTTAGTTACGGGACTTCTGACCTGTTTTGGGTATAGTAGCCTAAGAGGCTCGAATGATACATCCGAGGCTGTGTTTATCTGTTCGTTTATTATTTTTCCCACGAAGGTTTTTTGTTTGTATATTTCCATGTTTTCTAAAACGTTTAGACGATGTCCTTTATGTTGTACGTGGAGAACTTTGGCTGCTTTCCCTATTTTGCATGGTGTACATTTGTTTTCTGCCATATGGTTTGCGAAGTTTGACTCCGGCGTAGTGGATGGTTTTAGCCTTTTCTTGTTGTAGTCTCTAATATGTTCACGATATCTTGTTTTTATCTTGCGCCCTGTCTGTCCTATATAGCTATATTGACATTCGCAGGTCAACTTGTATACACCCTGCTTATCTAATGGGTCTTCTTCGTTGGTGCTATTTTGTAGTATTTTGCCCATATTATTCCTTGTTTTAAAGGCTGTTTTTATATTGTATTTTCGGAACACTTTAGCCAATTTGTAGGAAGTTGTTCCTGTATAGTTTAAGACTGCCCAATTTTTATCGTTATCTTCCTTCTTATTCGACTTCTTTGTTTTAGTGCCTTTCATGATTTTGTTTACCAGCTCTTTTTTGTATCCGTTGTTTTCGGCGATAGCATATATTGTTTTAAGTTCTTTGTTGTACGCATCTTTTTCTAGTGGAGTTCGTTGAAGTCTCGTTATTAGATGCCTAAATGCGGCATTCTTGTGTTGCTGCGGGTGGTTCGAGGTGTTATGTATTATTGTGTCTGTGGCTGTGGGCTTCCTATATATTTCGAATTCAAACTTGTTTGTGTCTTTATTTATTTTAATTGTTGTGTCCAAATAGTTAATTTTTCCTTCCTGTTCTGTATCCATCGTGAACTTTATGTTTGTGTGTTGGTCGTTAAGATAATTAAGTATTTGTTCCTCCTTGTCTTCCATTACAAGGCAAATGATATCATCGACATATCTCGCGTAGAACCTTACTCCTAGGTTGCTTGCCAATTTCTCCATGTATTTCTCCTCCAAATGTTGCATGAATACTTCCATTAGGATTGCGGATGTGGGATTACCCATTCCCAGTCCTTTAGTTTGCCGATATATCTTATTATTGAACTTGAAATAGTTTTGGTCGAGCGTTACTTTCAAAGTATTGACTATTTCTGTTGCTATGTTCTTGTCCACTTTATCTCTCAATGTTTTAGTTAGGACGGTAAGTGTTTCTGTCAATGGTATTGATGGATAGAGATCTTTGACATCAAATGATACTAATTTCGCGTGGTTTGGTACGTCCAGCGATATCATCTTTTCAATTAACTCCGTTGTGTTTTTGATTATATGTTTGTTTGGTAGTTCTAAATGATCCACCAGTAGTGATTTCAGATGTTTAGATAGTTTATATCCTGGGGCCGATTTGTGGTTGACTATTGGTTTCATTGGTGTATCTGGTTTGTGTATTTTTGGTAGCGAGATCATTGACGGGGCTGATGGATTCATTAATGTCATTGCATATTTCTGTGTCTGGTTAATAATCGTCTTTGCTTGTTTAATTGCATCTTTTATTGCCACTTGGTACTCCTCAGTTGGGTCTTTTCTCATTAGCCGACAATTTGTTTCTTTAATTAGGTTCTCGGTCTTTTCTACGTATTCTTGTTCGTGCATTAGTACCGTTGTGTTGCCCTTGTCTGCCTTTGTTGTGATAATTTTGTTTATTTTGAGCTTTTGTTTAAGTCCTTTTATGGTTTTATTTTCGCCTACCCCTTTCTCTCGCTCTGTGGATTTTATGTCTTTCTCAATTATGTGTTTACATAGATGTCTAGCATGATCTTGATCTGCGCTTGGTAGTAAAGATATCGCCATTTCTGTGTCCACAATTGTTTGTTCTACTTCCTTCCTTTTATCATAATTTGGAATGTTGTGTTTGAGACCCTTCTTCAATATTTCCGTCTCTTCTTTGTTAATGTGAACCTTAGTTAAATTGACGAATCTTGGATGGAAGGCTATTTCATTTTGTTGTTTGTTTTTTGTACCGTTTACTTTCCTATTGAGGTCATCGATTTTCTTGTTCAATTTATTGTATCTTTGACCCATGGATTTCTTAATAATTTCCTTTATTTCATGTGTTATTTCCATAAGTGCGTTGACTGGAAGGAGTTCTGCTAGTTCTAAGTGAATGTCAAGTAGTTCTTTATTGGTGTTTTCTTTTTTGGCCTGTAAGTATTTAATTTCTTGTCGAAGGAAGCTGTTTTCGGCTTTTTTTATGATTTTTTGCCTTTCTTCGGATCTCGACTTAAGTTTTATTTGTGCAAACTTTGGTGTGATATTCAATGTCAAACATTGCTTATTGAACCAAATGCTTGCGTTGGTGTTGTGTATTTTCAGTTGTCGTCTTTGGTATGCTGTCAAAAGTTGAATCGTCCTTAGTTGATGAGCCTGACTGGCATTATTATATTCTTTTTGGTTGTTGTGGTTTCCGACAGGGTAATTATACGCTGTATTTTGGAACGAATTTCCGTCATCCCTTGTCAAGTTTGGTTTGGAGACAAACCGGTTTCGGCGTTGTGCCATCTTCAGTGTAATTTTTCGTTCTGATTATTTTCTGTACGTACGTTAGTCTTTATAGTATTGTCCTTGTCTGTTGCTTTTGGTTAGGTACTCCTTAGCGGACCCTTTTTTGTGTTTGTATTGTAGCCTTAAGTTGCTGTTATACCTGCAGGTATATATAACTTAGTTGTTTACATTTTATTGATTATTATTGTCTGGATTCGAAGGTAGGTAAAAATCCGTTATTTTCTTTCGCTTGGGTTCAGTGGTTTGCATTTGCGTACCCTTTTGTGTGTTAGTTACGGGACTTCTGACCTGTTTTGGGTATAGTAGCCTAAGAGGCTCGAATGATACATCCGAGGCTGTGTTTATCTGTTCGTTTATTATTTTTCCCACGAAGGTTTTTTGTTTGTATATTTCCATGTTTTCTAAAACGTTTAGACGATGTCCTTTATGTTGTACGTGGAGAACTTTGGCTGCTTTCCCTATTTTGCATGGTGTACATTTGTTTTCTGCCATATGGTTTGCGAAGTTTGACTCCGGCGTAGTGGATGGTTTTAGCCTTTTCTTGTTGTAGTCTCTAATATGTTCACGATATCTTGTTTTTATCTTGCGCCCTGTCTGTCCTATATAGCTATATTGACATTCGCAGGTCAACTTGTATACACCCTGCTTATCTAATGGGTCTTCTTCGTTGGTGCTATTTTGTAGTATTTTGCCCATATTATTCCTTGTTTTAAAGGCTGTTTTTATATTGTATTTTCGGAACACTTTAGCCAATTTGTAGGAAGTTGTTCCTGTATAGTTTAAGACTGCCCAATTTTTATCGTTATCTTCCTTCTTATTCGACTTCTTTGTTTTAGTGCCTTTCATGATTTTGTTTACCAGCTCTTTTTTGTATCCGTTGTTTTCGGCGATAGCATATATTGTTTTAAGTTCTTTGTTGTACGCATCTTTTTCTAGTGGAGTTCGTTGAAGTCTCGTTATTAGATGCCTAAATGCGGCATTCTTGTGTTGCTGCGGGTGGTTCGAGGTGTTATGTATTATTGTGTCTGTGGCTGTGGGCTTCCTATATATTTCGAATTCAAACTTGTTTGTGTCTTTATTTATTTTAATTGTTGTGTCCAAATAGTTAATTTTTCCTTCCTGTTCTGTATCCATCGTGAACTTTATGTTTGTGTGTTGGTCGTTAAGATAATTAAGTATTTGTTCCTCCTTGTCTTCCATTACAAGGCAAATGATATCATCGACATATCTCGCGTAGAACCTTACTCCTAGGTTGCTTGCCAATTTCTCCATGTATTTCTCCTCCAAATGTTGCATGAATACTTCCATTAGGATTGCGGATGTGGGATTACCCATTCCCAGTCCTTTAGTTTGCCGATATATCTTATTATTGAACTTGAAATAGTTTTGGTCGAGCGTTACTTTCAAAGTATTGACTATTTCTGTTGCTATGTTCTTGTCCACTTTATCTCTCAATGTTTTAGTCAATACCATTGACAGAAACACTTACCGTCCTAACTAAAACATTGAGAGATAAAGTGGACAAGAACATAGCAACAGAAATAGTCAATACTTTGAAAGTAACGCTCGACCAAAACT
>OZ020604.1:154492801-154569581 GCA_963971545.1 Philophylla caesio | reverse complement strand
ATCCGCAATCCTAATGGAAGTATTCATGCAACATTTGGAGGAGAAATACATGGAGAAATTGGCAAGCAACCTAGGAGTAAGGTTCTACGCGAGATATGTCGATGATATCATTTGCCTTGTAATGGAAGACAAGGAGGAACAAATACTTAATTATCTTAACGACCAACACACAAACATAAAGTTCACGATGGATACAGAACAGGAAGGAAAAATTAACTATTTGGACACAACAATTAAAATAAATAAAGACACAAACAAGTTTGAATTCGAAATATATAGGAAGCCCACAGCCACAGACACAATAATACATAACACCTCGAACCACCCGCAGCAACACAAGAATGCCGCATTTAGGCATCTAATAACGAGACTTCAACGAACTCCACTAGAAAAAGATGCGTACAACAAAGAACTTAAAACAATATATGCTATCGCCGAAAACAACGGATACAAAAAAGAGCTGGTAAACAAAATCATGAAAGGCACTAAAACAAAGAAGTCGAATAAGAAGGAAGATAACGATAAAAATTGGGCAGTCTTAAACTATACAGGAACAACTTCCTACAAATTGGCTAAAGTGTTCCGAAAATACAATATAAAAACAGCCTTTAAAACAAGGAATAATATGGGCAAAATACTACAAAATAGCACCAACGAAGAAGACCCATTAGATAAGCAGGGTGTATACAAGTTGACCTGCGAATGTCAATATAGCTATATAGGACAGACAGGGCGCAAGATAAAAACAAGATATCGTGAACATATTAGAGACTACAACAAGAAAAGGCTAAAACCATCCACTACGCCGGAGTCAAACTTCGCAAACCATATGGCAGAAAACAAATGTACACCATGCAAAATAGGGAAAGCAGCCAAAGTTCTCCACGTACAACATAAAGGACATCGTCTAAACGTTTTAGAAAACATGGAAATATACAAACAAAAAACCTTCGTGGGAAAAATAATAAACGAACAGATAAACACAGCCTCGGATGTATCATTCGAGCCTCTTAGGCTACTATACCCAAAACAGGTCAGAAGTCCCGTAACTAACACACAAAAGGGTACGCAAATGCAAACCACTGAACCCAAGCGAAAGAAAATAACGGATTTTTACCTACCTTCGAATCCAGACAATAATAATCAATAAAATGTAAACAACTAAGTTATATATACCTGCAGGTATAACAGCAACTTAAGGCTACAATACAAACACAAAAAAGGGTCCGCTAAGGAGTACCTAACCAAAAGCAACAGACAAGGACAATACTATAAAGACTAACGTACGTACAGAAAATAATCAGAACGAAAAATTACACTGAAGATGGCACAACGCCGAAACCGGTTTGTCTCCAAACCAAACTTGACAAGGGATGACGGAAATTCGTTCCAAAATACAGCGTATAATTACCCTGTCGGAAACCACAACAACCAAAAAGAATATAATAATGCCAGTCAGGCTCATCAACTAAGGACGATTCAACTTTTGACAGCATACCAAAGACGACAACTGAAAATACACAACACCAACGCAAGCATTTGGTTCAATAAGCAATGTTTGACATTGAATATCACACCAAAGTTTGCACAAATAAAACTTAAGTCGAGATCCGAAGAAAGGCAAAAAATCATAAAAAAAGCCGAAAACAGCTTCCTTCGACAAGAAATTAAATACTTACAGGCCAAAAAAGAAAACACCAATAAAGAACTACTTGACATTCACTTAGAACTAGCAGAACTCCTTCCAGTCAACGCACTTATGGAAATAACACATGAAATAAAGGAAATTATTAAGAAATCCATGGGTCAAAGATACAATAAATTGAACAAGAAAATCGATGACCTCAATAGGAAAGTAAACGGTACAAAAAACAAACAACAAAATGAAATAGCCTTCCATCCAAGATTCGTCAATTTAACTAAGGTTCACATTAACAAAGAAGAGACGGAAATATTGAAGAAGGGTCTCAAACACAACATTCCAAATTATGATAAAAGGAAGGAAGTAGAACAAACAATTGTGGACACAGAAATGGCGATATCTTTACTACCAAGCGCAGATCAAGATCATGCTAGACATCTATGTAAACACATAATTGAGAAAGACATAAAATCCACAGAGCGAGAGAAAGGGGTAGGCGAAAATAAAACCATAAAAGGACTTAAACAAAAGCTCAAAATAAACAAAATTATCACAACAAAGGCAGACAAGGGCAACACAACGGTACTAATGCACGAACAAGAATACGTAGAAAAGACCGAGAACCTAATTAAAGAAACAAATTGTCGGCTAATGAGAAAAGACCCAACTGAGGAGTACCAAGTGGCAATAAAAGATGCAATTAAACAAGCAAAGACGATTATTAACCAGACACAGAAATATGCAATGACATTAATGAATCCATCAGCCCCGTCAATGATCTCGCTACCAAAAATACACAAACCAGATACACCAATGAGACCAATAGTCAACCACAAATCGGCCCCAGGATATAAACTATCTAAACATCTGAAATCACTACTGGTGGATCATTTAGAACTACCAAACAAACATATAATCAAAAACACAACGGAGTTAATTGAAAAGATGATATCGCTGGACGTACCAAACCACGCGAAATTAGTATCATTTGATGTCAAAGATCTCTATCCATCAATACCATTGACAGAAACACTTACCGTCCTAACTAAAACATTGAGAGATAAAGTGGACAAGAACATAGCAACAGAAATAGTCAATACTTTGAAAGTAACGCTCGACCAAAACTATTTCAAGTTCAATAATAAGATATATCGGCAAACTAAAGGACTGGGAATGGGTAATCCCACATCCGCAATCCTAATGGAAGTATTCATGCAACATTTGGAGGAGAAATACATGGAGAAATTGGCAAGCAACCTAGGAGTAAGGTTCTACGCGAGATATGTCGATGATATCATTTGCCTTGTAATGGAAGACAAGGAGGAACAAATACTTAATTATCTTAACGACCAACACACAAACATAAAGTTCACGATGGATACAGAACAGGAAGGAAAAATTAACTATTTGGACACAACAATTAAAATAAATAAAGACACAAACAAGTTTGAATTCGAAATATATAGGAAGCCCACAGCCACAGACACAATAATACATAACACCTCGAACCACCCGCAGCAACACAAGAATGCCGCATTTAGGCATCTAATAACGAGACTTCAACGAACTCCACTAGAAAAAGATGCGTACAACAAAGAACTTAAAACAATATATGCTATCGCCGAAAACAACGGATACAAAAAAGAGCTGGTAAACAAAATCATGAAAGGCACTAAAACAAAGAAGTCGAATAAGAAGGAAGATAACGATAAAAATTGGGCAGTCTTAAACTATACAGGAACAACTTCCTACAAATTGGCTAAAGTGTTCCGAAAATACAATATAAAAACAGCCTTTAAAACAAGGAATAATATGGGCAAAATACTACAAAATAGCACCAACGAAGAAGACCCATTAGATAAGCAGGGTGTATACAAGTTGACCTGCGAATGTCAATATAGCTATATAGGACAGACAGGGCGCAAGATAAAAACAAGATATCGTGAACATATTAGAGACTACAACAAGAAAAGGCTAAAACCATCCACTACGCCGGAGTCAAACTTCGCAAACCATATGGCAGAAAACAAATGTACACCATGCAAAATAGGGAAAGCAGCCAAAGTTCTCCACGTACAACATAAAGGACATCGTCTAAACGTTTTAGAAAACATGGAAATATACAAACAAAAAACCTTCGTGGGAAAAATAATAAACGAACAGATAAACACAGCCTCGGATGTATCATTCGAGCCTCTTAGGCTACTATACCCAAAACAGGTCAGAAGTCCCGTAACTAACACACAAAAGGGTACGCAAATGCAAACCACTGAACCCAAGCGAAAGAAAATAACGGATTTTTACCTACCTTCGAATCCAGACAATAATAATCAATAAAATGTAAACAACTAAGTTATATATACCTGCAGGTATAACAGCAACTTAAGGCTACAATACAAACACAAAAAAGGGTCCGCTAAGGAGTACCTAACCAAAAGCAACAGACAAGGACAATACTATAAAGACTAACGTACGTACAGAAAATAATCAGAACGAAAAATTACACTGAAGATGGCACAACGCCGAAACCGGTTTGTCTCCAAACCAAACTTGACAAGGGATGACGGAAATTCGTTCCAAAATACAGCGATTTCAAGTAAAGTTGAGATTCTTCAGGCCGAGTTGAGAATTCTCTCCGAAACTCTTACATTTCATCTGTTTCTAACTGAGTATGTATGAAAAATATATATGTTCATGTAGATCCCGTTTTTTTGTAGTAATAACAGTGATATCACGGTATAAATACCCGAAACAATTGCGGGAATTGAAGTTTCGGTTAGTCGTGTCTTTTAGGGTAGTAGAAAAGTTACTATCGCCATTTCAAGTACTAGCGAGATTATACCTTCAAATATGTGCATGTATGTGTATATAAAGAACCTATGTATCCGCCTGCAGAGGAGCACTCTGACTTCGCTGGCTATCTTCATCCAGCTTTGTAAGGGATATTCTTTAAAGACATACACTCCGATTCACTTGATTAGAGGCACTATTGAAGCAATCAATTAATGCTCTCTGCCTTCAAAACATGTTAAGGACATGATTGTGTTGTACATTTTTTGTTAGATATTTATCATTTAGCAAATCGAATATCAAGGGATAATCAATCGTTAACAGTTAAAAAGAATGCTTAAAGGTCTGTCTAAAAGAAAAATAGCTAATACAATGTCAAGAGAAGGTGTGACGTTATTTGGAAGTAATTCAAAAATTAATGGTCGTTTGTAAAATTTGCTAGGAAAACAAACCAAAATGATTAATTCTTATAAGTGCCGATTTTACTTACGTATGCGCTATCTTGGTTTTTGACTTACTTTGATGTTTAGCGAAAATTTCCCAATTCCCCTTGGAACTTTCCACTTTCCAACACTTTCAATGAGGTCGCCTATTTTTTAAGCGAGTTTATTTCAACCGTTTATTGAAACTCAACTCGCTTATTTTTGTTGTTGCTTTCCACGCTATACAAAAGGTACCTAGTGTTCTTTTGCAAGTCGCTTACAAAAGATGAGGCCTACTTTTTAATATCTTAAATAGTAATTTACAACACTTTCCTGTAAATAAAAATAATACACTTGTCCACACACCTACAATTCAATAACTGCCCCTATTCAAATGTCGTGAATTTGGATAAAATACATACTGAATTGAATGAGACTTCTATATTGATTATTCCTTGATATTCGGGTTGCTAAATGATAAATCTCTAAAAAAAATTACAACACAATCATGACAAGCTTCTCCAACCATATGTAGTGCGCTGCTTTATGTTGTCCAACAACTGGAAGGACATAGAGTTTTATGCTGTTTTCGGCAATTTTATATATAATATTTTTCCATTTCCATTATGCATTATGCATACAACAGCTTCTGGACCAAAATTCAACGTCAGCAGACGGGCTAAAAATACTCATTCAGCTGTTACTGTCTACGGTACCTTACTGGTCTTGTTGAATGATAATTTTTCCTATTGTCAACTGGAAGAAAGTAATTCACTAACGCCTTGGGGAATCTTCCGCGTGTGAACAGCAAGAGGAGAAGGGAGAACGAGAGCACATCTGCGGCGACTATCAAAGTCAGTACTTAGAGCCTACCGAGTCCGCACCTGAAAAGGCACCGTGAAAATGTGACTTATCTCTTCTGGAACTATTCTACTCTTTCGAACCGGAGTCTATGCAATCACGAAGCACGAAGTTTGGTAAAGCAGTAGAAAATATCAGGATTTGAATCGAACGCGCCTGCGCACACAAAAGCTGTGAATCGACTCTATACGATCTTGTAACAAAGATTGCAGCAGGTCTGAAATCAAAGAGAACACGAGGAGAGTTTTTGCTGATGTGGAGGCTACCTTTGACAACGGTAGATACCTCTGACTCTATATGTTTCCGACTTTAAGCTGGTTGAGTTTTTGAAAGAAATTATAAGGTAAAAACAACAATACTAAAACTGGTAGAAGTTATAGCAGCTATTTCGGAGATCATCACATCTCCTAATCAAAGTTCATTGTCCAAGGCTTCCGCGGGAGTCGAACTCACTCCCATACAACCGATTGTTCAAATATTGCATTTGGCACCCCTCCATTTAAGCAACTAAAGGCATGAAATTTTGCCAAAACTTCAATTGTTATTAGCATTATGTTAACAATGAAAATGAGCTCGACCTCGGCGTTGATCACATGTTGCATAGTCGGATGACGGGGGTAAAAGCGTTGTTGAGGGTGGTCACATGTACAGCGGAGGTGCGCGGATCATCCTTTGGCGATACGACAAGAATTCCTACCGTTTCGGGTTCTGTTCTTTGCTAAGATGTTCCCTCTCCGTTAGCATGTAGAATTTGTCTGATATATCCTGCCGGGGCTGTGGGTGGTTGTGTGATGGCGACTCCTGTTTTAAAAGGGAAGACCATCCCATGAATCATGCGATTTGCGAGATTCAAAAGCTCTGATACCAGTGTGGCCGTTGGCTGTCCTTTGCAGCTTATCTTCACGGCAAATGTATGCACAGAAGTTTTGTCACGAAGAAATTTGCTCGATGAGTTCTACGAATTTTAGATGAGACTCGAGTGTATTTTGCTAAATTTTTCCTAAATAAATTAGAAAATAGGCAGTCTAGTAACTTTAATAAAATTGTCATGATGTCAGTTTATTTCGGCCGATCAAAAATCGTAGCTGATATTCCTTTCGAAAAGGCTCAGGAGGTCACTGCAATATGGTATACCGAAGACTGCTTACGGAAAGCTTTAAAAAATTTGTGGTAGAACAGGATAAAAGAGGATTTGCGACGCTACTTTTTACATCATGACAACGCGCTAGCTCTCACTTTTGAAATAACGGAGATGCTGAACTTGATAAGCTTAAAAAGCAAGATTTTAAAGAATGTTTTGAGAAGGGGATCTATAGGCTTAAGAAATGCATTGAAATGAATGGTGAGTATGTAGAGAATAAACTCAGCGAACTTTTGTTAGTTCTCTCGTACCTCCAGTTTGATAGAGTGGTAATTTTATTCCATCCTCTCTCGAAGATCAAACAAGGACAGCAAGAATAACCACATATTTTTCAATGGCAAATTCTAGAGTAGTAACAAGGAAATAAAGTTTATTAATAAAGCCAAAGAAGAAAAGTTGATTAATAGAAAAAAGTTTATTTGGCGAATAAATCTAACTTGGTGAAAAACATTGAATTTTTTTGACGTTTAAAGTATATGTATATAACCTGAGTAGGTTAGAGACCTTTGTAACTTAGTTCATATTGTAAACCCGTTTAATAATAATAATAATCCCAACGGTTTTTACCCTCCATTCCCGCCCGACCGACGCGAGGGGCGCATCCGCATGACGCACGGATTTAATTTTTTTTTTTGCATATGCAGTGCCAAGTCATGAAAGGCAGGAGTTTGTTGGGTGTCGAGACTCTAAAACTATTCAGCTACAGAATTAAAGTTCATCAGCTGATTTTAAATTAAAATTATTTTAGATATTAAAAATGGTTTTAAAGCGTAATTGTGTATGTAATCCATCATCTATTGAGAGTACAAAGTATAGTATTCTTTATGTAAAAAAGTGAGTCGGAAATATCAAAGGAGCCGGAATGAAAGTTAAAGTCCTGGCATAAACCACGGAGTGGCTCGTTTTATTCGAAATTATTTTTGGAAGGTTTTAGAAAAAGAGGCCGGAAATGCCTGGAAATTCGGGAGGGAACGTTCCACTTCTCTTCGACTAGAAGAGGTGGGCTAGACGTCAAACCTGTCAGTAACTTATGCCTAATATTTCTCTGCGACTATGAAGATTAATAAGTTTTAAACGGATAATATAGGTGGCTGGGAATCCCACCGAAAATTTTTTATTGTTTTTGAATTAACTCTAACCGGTCAAAATGAACTTAATAGTGCGGGTTCCAAACCATATTGTAGTATTGGCCTCACTAATGTTGTGAAAAGAGCTTTCGTAATATAGGGATCACTGAATTCTTTTGACCATCGTTTTACAAACGCAAAAACACCCTTAGCTTTGTTGATTGTAGCATTGATATGAATATTGAAGTTAAGTTTTAGGTCCATTGTGATACCTAGGTCAACAAAGTTAAATACTTGTTCAAGGTTATAGTTACTTATGTCATAAGAAGCTGGTTGAACCGCCCTGCGAGAAAAGCACATTACTTAAAATTTTTAAGGTTTAGTGGCATACCATTTACTTCACACCAATTAGACATGCTATTTAAGTCCGCTTGTAGTAAATACCTTTCATCAACAGTGTTAAATGATCTAAAAAGCTTTACGTCATCCGCATACAACAAAATTTTCGTTGTGTTCTGTCGTGCAGATAAGAAGATATCCAACGAAGAAGATTAGGTTGAAAACCAAGAAGATCGAGTTTATGGACAAGTAAGAAGTGATTTACTTTAATACGAATGCTTTACTAAAATCGGTGTATATAACATCGGTATGCATAATTTCTCTAAATCCGTTTGATACATGAGTAGTAAACTCAAGTAAGTTTGTAATAGTCGATTTTCCTTTAGAGAACCCATGTTGCGTGCTAGAAATAGCAGAAGAATATGTTAAACGGTCAACAAAAATAGCTAGAAATAATTTTGGAATAGCAGAAAGCTTTGCTATGCCCCGATAATTTTCTATAGAGGACCAACTTCCAATTTTGTGTAGGGGTATAATGAACGATTCCTTCCCAGCCAATGGGAAAACTCCAAATTTAAGAGATAAGTTAAATAAATTCGTTAATGGTTCAATTAGATATTCAGCAAATTTTTTAAGGAAGCAAGTTGGGATCAAATCGGGGCCGGACTTCTAAGATTCCTTTAGGGTACTTAAGTTACGAAACACTTCTTCGGGAGATATAGCAAGAATGATAGCGGTTTTCATCGGACAGAGTTTATATGGATAATCTTTGTTTGTATGCGAGTTGATAGAATAATTGGACCTGAAGAACTGAGCAAACATGTTCGAGATGGATTGACTGTCACTTGACACGACGTTAAATTATTTAATCTTGCATAAATAAGATTCGTAACATTTTTATTCAAATCAAAGTATAATTTAATTTATATAATTTAAAAGATCGCGACTTTTTGTTTTTTAAGTTTCTAAGTTCTTTTGTAAACCAAGGTAGCGATTGTTTTTCATGAACCCAAACACGTATAGGCACAAACTTTTTAAACAAGCTGTATATACACCTAATTCTGTTTTTACACGGTAGATTGGTTCCAGAAAAAACCGAGTAAAAAAAAAACGTGTAAAAAATACATTGATCGTATGCAAAAATAGGTGATTGGTTCTTAATCTCTAAAACCTATTAAAATTTGTGAAAAACAAGGATGTTTTAAAAACAAGTATTCATGTTTATTTTATTAAATCACATATATAATGTTTATTTTTACAGGCATAGTTATTAAAGATAAAAAAGATATGCACTCTAATCTTAAAAATAATATAAATTAAATGTATGGCAAGTTCAGGAACTAAAAATAATAATATTGTGAAACAGCTATGTTGTTAACGAAAAGATTAGGTTATTCAATTTTAAAGGTAAAAAAATAAAAAAATAAGTGAATATCATAAATACATGAACATAAATTTAATTGCTGTCATCATCAGTTATTCGCAATCGCTTACTTCGAACGCGTATACAATCACTATCATCGCTGCAATAATTTTGAACTAGACTTTCTCTTGCTCGTTCAGCATCTACATTTTTAACAATGAACTCTGTTATGAGCCGCTGTTCGCCAATTCTTGCTACCTCTTTGTATAATTCTTTGTAACGAGCCATACAAGAATTCAGCTCACGTTGGAATTGTGCAGCTCTTTCGACATTGGGATCATTTATGACGAAATGGTGTCCTAATTTATTTTCAAGTTGAAGTCCTTCTTGAATTAACTTTGCAGTTAATTTTACTCAATGTCATCGAATACCAAGTCATCAAAACCCCCCTACCAAATGCGTGTGCCAAAGCAATTATATTGGGATATTCATTTGTATTTGGATCCACAGGATTTTTACTTTTTACACATTCTGGCCAAATTGCTCTCCAACATCCGTTTAAGGTTGATGATCGTAAATCTGATAATGCTAAAACAGCATGTGTAACGCAATCTTTAATAGAAAACTTTTTCCAGGCATCAATTACTGTAAGAGTTTTATCCTTATCCAAAGTGTCCAAAATGTATTGGAATGTTCGTTTGATGTAGTAAGTTTTAAATGTTGCGATAATTCCTTGGTCCAGTGGTTGGATTAGGGATGTGGTATTCGGTGGCAGGAACAAAACTTGTACATTTTCGTGTTCCAACTGAGGATGCCCGGGTGCATTGTCTACCAAGAGAAGAACTTTAAATTCTAAGCCTTTTTCATTCATATATTTTCTAGTTTCTGGCACAAAATATTTAATGAACCATTCTGTGAAAACTGTAGTTGTCACCCATGCTTTTTTATTGGCCATCCAAATAACCGGCAATGTATCAAAATCGACACCTTTCATTGCTCGAGGCTTAAGTGCACGATTGATAAGCAGGGGCTTTAACATCCGATCTCCAGAAGCGTTACTGCAAAATAAAAATGTGACTCGATCTTTTTCAACTTTAAAACCACCAGCACTTTTTTGCGATTTGGCCACATATGTTCTTCTCGGCATTTTTTTCCAAAAAAGACCAGTTTCGTCGGCATTAAAAACCTGATCTGGACTGTATGCACCATCGGCTATTATTTTTTTAAGTTTAAGTGGAAATTCTTTGGCGGCTTTCTGATCTCCAGAAGCAATCTCGTCCTTGATTTTTATGTTATGAAGCGCAGGCCTTTGGAGAAATCCCGTTAACCAACCTGTGCTTGCAGAAAATAAGTAGCTCTTCTCAGGAGTGGATTGTGTCGATGTAGACGGTTGTTCGTCAATTATCATTTTATAAAACCTTAATGCTTGCTGTTTGATATTGTTTCCGTCTACGGGAATTTGTTTTTGTGCATTGTCCTCAAGCCATATTATGAGCGCTTTTTCCATTTTTGCTTTAGTAGCATCTCTAGTATATGATGAAGACTTAACAGATAGTTTCGTTCCAGAAATCACCGATTGCCTAATTGCAGTTTAATTTTTTTTTATAGTTCTTATTGTGGCTTCATTTAAACCGAACATTTTGCCAAGAAATGTTAAGCCTTCTCCATTTCGAAGGCGATCTAAAATTTCAATTTTGGTTTCCAAAGATATTGCTTTACGTTTTAGTTTTGTATTTGACATTTTCTTTTAGGGATACATAAAATATTTAACAAAATTAAAAAATATAAATAACTGAATAAATATAAAATATTTTTTGGCTTACCTTTTATCTTAATGCGTTAAATTTAATCTAACGTTGGAAAAACAAATTTGCCAATAAAAAATTTCTTTACCAAACACGTCTGATGGCATTGATTATTCACAAAATATTAACACATTACAATTGCTCTGACCAGTAAATTTGCTTGTATGGACAAAAAGGGAATTCGCCTAAATTTGTGCTATTTACATTTGCTTTGACCAGTAAATTTGCTTGTATGGACAAAAAGGGAATTCCCCTAAATTTGTGCTATTTACATTTGCTTTGACCAGTAAATTTGCTTGTATGGACAAAAAGGGAATTCCCCTAAATTTGTGCTATTTACATTTGCTTTGACCAGTAAATTTGCTTGTATGGACAAAAAGGGAATTCCCTTAAATTTGTTATATGAACATACTTCGCAAAAATTAAATTTGACAAAAAAAATGTAAGCACAAAAAATTTTAGATCGTGCTAAATGGATCGTGTAAAAAAATTAAAAATATTTTATTTTCAAACCGTGTTATATCAAAACCGTGTAAAAAAGACCGTGTTAAAACAGAATTAGGTGTAGTATTATTAAAATGCTGGACAGCTGAGTTTAACGTCCTCTGAATACGTCGGCCAGGCTAATTTTTACAATTCACGATTTAACTTCTTGAAATTGGCATTCGCGAAAATAAAACGCGAGCTTGAGCTACATGATTTATCATCGTAATTTCCAAAATCATTTATAATTTCGTAATTTAACTCAATTGTAGGATGGTGAGATTTCTCAGGGAGAAGCAATGGGTCACACCGATTTATGGATAATTTAGATATATCATCAACATAAACAAGATCTAAGATCGTTCCAAATTTGTTTGGAATTAATTTAATTTGATTAAGGCAGAGTTCAGCCAAATCTTCTTAGAACACATTATACATATCCCTTGATAAAATCGGAATGATATGATTGCCGATAACAATCATCGGGTCATGTGGTGTAACAATTGCACTTAAGGAATTAAGTAATGAAATATGTTTCGAATATAACGTTAAGTCTGAATTTGGAGGGATGTAGCAAAGAGCTAAGTAAATGAATCCCTTACCCACTATTATACGTATTGCTTTAAATTCAATGGGCTCAATAACGAGGACACTCACTTCTTCGGATGGTATTGAAGAATGAACTGCAAAGAGAACACCTCCACCGATTCTGTCCTTACGATCATTTCTATAAATTTGGAAATTGTCAGGAAGGATCTCTGAATTGAAAATGTGCGGTTTTAGCCAAGTTTCTGAAAAAAATAATTTTAAGGCGTTTTTTCATGAGTTTCGTAATCCGATATTTTTACAAAGCGCACAGTCAAAAGTAAAAAATTTCGATTGAAAACGAAACTCGTGTTGAGGGTAATTATAAATAAACCATTTCGCACTTCTGATGAGATATGAAAATTTGAAATACATATGTATTAGGAATGTAAATCTCGGGATACCAGGATACTGGGCTCGCGGTATATCTCATCTATAAATATCTCACTTTCAAGGCCAAAACAAAGCATTATTAGTAACACTGGTTGCGATTTAGTGATAAAACAGCACCACCCAGTCAAATATTATGTGCTCGCGACGTGGGCTTAACCAAACATGGCATCGCTTTAAATTTTAATATTGAGGAAATAAAATGGAATAAATCGTTGCAAGGCTCAAGCAACGGCATACAGTTCTTAATAATATGGGTATGTATATGGTATTAAATATGACTTTTCTGAAGCTTCTAATTGTACTGCCATAGGGAAGGACTGGAGAATATCCTTGATGTAGAAAATGAGCCTTACTTTGAAACGATTTTAATTAGACTAAGGACGAAGTGGTTGAGGAAGATTAGGCAGTGTCTCAAACAGCCGCGGATACAGGGGGGATTTTGGGGATACGGACTGATATATCAGAACCTTACACTCAGGAAAAATGTAAAGCGATGTAAATGTATGTAACAGTTCATCAATCATGACTTGTAAATAAAATATTTTTTTGGACCCCACCCCCACCCCCAAAATTATTTTAAGTGATCCAGGATATAGGATAACACATTTAATGCTATAATTTTTTTAGATCGCACATTGATCCAAAGAAGGAATAAATCTGACTCACTCAAAGTATATGGTTTTTTTCTACTAAATGTTCTGTATCATATATTAATATTTAATATTAATTTCATACAGTTATAAAATATAATTTTACTGTATATGCATTTTCTTATGAACCAAATATGTATATATGTATTTGGAGTAAGAATTACTTTGAATACTTGTCAAATTTTAAGTTAATTTCTTTTTTGTTATTGAAAATACCAATAAATATGTGCATTAATTACAATAAATTGTTGTTCTTTATTGTATTAACTTTATTTTCAATACTACTCTAATACGACGATTGCACACGTGTTAAATTTTTTGACAAATAAAAATTTTGATTTCGGGACGATCCGGGATTTTGTTTTCACATCCCTAATATATATGGTGATTTGTCACAACTCTCAAGAATCGCAAAACTATCAATTTGATATAAACAAAAAATGATTTTATCAACTTACCATTAAAATGATTTCTCATAAAGATAATTCCGACTTCTGCAGGTAAACTTTGCAGTCCACAGCCCATTATAATATAAACTCTTCTTCTTTTTGCTAATTCATCGTATTTATAGTGTATGAAATCCATAAGGTAAGACTCCGTGCAGAGATCCACGTAATGGGTTTTGGCCAAAATGCAGGCTTTGATAACATTTTCAGAGTAAGGTTCATAGGGTCCAGCACAATTTACTAAAACCTGCAAAAGTTAAATTAAGATTGAACTATCCTATCAATATTTACATATGTATTAGAAATAAGAATCATTAGAAATTATAACTAGAAAATAAGCTACATAATAGTATGAAAATGATAAATAAATATTTATTTACTACTTGGCAATACTAGATACTAGTAGACATAATACACAAATGAAAACATCTTCTATGGGATAAAGGAAGTCCATAATTATAGTATTAAGTTAAGATCCAAATAATTTCATTTTCTAACAAAAAAATAATAATAACGTTTTCACCAATCTAGTTAAAGCTAGAAATAATTTTTTAAGACTCAAAGGTACCTGAAAAATTTTGGTTTTTGAAAGTGCAGAAGTTTTCAGTTAAGCAAAAACCTTAAACTATAACCAAATTAATAAAAGTGTATCCGTAATAAAACTGTGCATTTAATATAACGTTCATAGATGTACGGATTCAAAAAAAAAATGTGATCCCATCCGAGACTGCTTTTTATTTGTATTCTGTGGTATTTGGACTTTTTTTGATGAGCCTTTATACCGAATATGTCGGAGTGGGTTACGAATGGTTATCAGAAACTTCTCCACATTCGAAAATTTCCTCACACGGATCCATCCTCGTAAGTTGAGGAAGGAAGCGAACTGGTTAATTTCATGCACGAGCTCATTTCCGAATTAGTCTGCTTAATACCAAGTATAAGGTTTAATCGAGCGTATTGAATGAAAGATTAAAGCTAACCATCAATGTAGACCTAGTAAACCAACTTGTAATCAGATATTTACAGTACGCTACTTCACGGGAAAGTCACGAGAAGGAAGAATCGAAATAATACAGCTGTGAAAAGTAACGTTGAGCAACATCACCAGCTCCTCTCCGAGCCATTTGATACCAAACGTAGTTTCAGACAGGGTGAATCTTCATCGTAAGATTTCTTTAAACTAAAGTTTAACAAGATAATTCGAGCTACAGAATTAAATCCGTCAGCGAACATCTTTTACAAAAGCTTGGAACTGCTGGCGTACGCCGACGAAAATCATCAGCCTTAACAATCGCGAATTCGGTCCTTATCCAAGTTAGATGTAGAAGCAAAGCAAATGCGCCCGGAGTTGATCGAAGGCCAGACGAAGTATTTTATTGCATCTAACAAACGCTCAGCACTTGTGCAGTCACATTACTGTTGACAGTTACAAATTTGAAAAAGTAGGGGACATTTTGTACCTAGGAACTATTTTTAACACCAATAACAACGTCGGTAAGTCGTCTAAGTCTTTCTTTGTGCCCGAGGTATTGTATGGCGCAGAAGCATAGATGATACCAATATCCGACGAGAGAGTTTTTGGAGGGTTTGAGAGAAAGGTTTATCGAAAGATTTATATACCTCTATGCCATTGTGACGGCAAAAACCGCATACAATGGAACGATGGTCTGTAAGAGCTTTACAAGGACGTAGACATAGTACAGTGGTTAGTAGTAAGTAAATGTACGACGTCTTCCGGCCAGAACATATGCAGCCATGTCTGACATTGTCACGAGCTCGCAGGATTCCCTTAGTGACGCACTGGGGCTGGTGCTCTCATGTATGGGGTGTAAAATGTAGCGTTTGCACAAATTCGTGCCACATACATCAAGATGGACGAACTGATGCTCGCAACCAGTATCTTTTTTTGTTATCTCAGACCTTCAATATTTGGCATGAGTCTTTCCAAATCACTTATCTTGCTGTTTGTAGCTAAGTTCTTGTCGACGCTATTGGCAGAATTTGTCACGCTGAAGAGGAGGAAGAAACAGCATCACAACCCGGACTCTAAGTGTGTCTCTAGAGACAAACGCTCTAACCTTACCTAATTAAGGGTGAAGAATATCAACGTGGTAGAAGGAAAAAAGAGCTATCATATTTTCTACATGTATTTTGGCCGCTGTGGTCGAGTTGGTAGAGGTGCGTGCTAAAACTTTATATGCCGGTGAGTTCGAGGTTCGAATCTCAGTCCGGGCAAGCAAAATCTTATTCTTAAAAAAAGTTTTTTCTAATAGCGGTCACCCCTCGACAGGCAATGGCAAACCTCCGAGGGTATTTCTGCCATAAAAAAGCTTCTCATTAAATACATCTGCTGTGCGGAGTCAACACAAAACTGTAGGTCCCTCCATTTGTGGTATAATGTAAAGACACACACCACAAATGGTAGGAGAAGCTCGGCCAAACACTGAGCTATATAGTGCAAGCGCCAAAATTATATTACATATATAGTGAGTATCGTGCGCTCATTAGTGTATGACGTGTTTTCTTAATATTACGGAGCCACTGAAGAAGCGTCAGAAGGCAAAATAGCGAAACGTGTCGCAAAGTGCTATGATGAAGACGAAATGTGTCCATCCAAACAAAGTGAATCAATGGCTAAAGCCAATTTCATAAAACTTTTGGAAACCTCTTCAAACCCTTTCTGATTGCGAATCAGACATGGAGGAGGATGCAAACACCGCAAAGGAGAAAAATACAACCAAAATATTTGTACCACCTATCAAAGTGCTGGCAATTAGTAGTGACTATATACTTAAACTTTTGACTGCTAAAGGTATTAAACAATTCCTTATTAACAAAATATCAATGGATGTAAAAATTATTTGTGAAAATAATGACGTATATGAAAAAATTAAGAACGAACTTCGAGAATACAAACTGCAATTTTTTACACATGACTCAAAAAGTGATCGTGCGATTAGTTCTGTTATGTACGGCTTAGAAAACAAAAGTGCCGAAGACGTAAAAGCGGAATTAACTTCTCTCGGATTGAAGTGCAAAGAAGTAAAAGCAATCGTAAACAAGGACAATGAAAACTATATTGACAATATTTACATAGTGTATTTTGAAAATGGAACAGTAAGGCTTCATGACCTTTGTTAAAATGTGAAGTATATATTTCAAACCATTATACGTTGGGATTAATAATAATAATTTTGGCGCTTACACTATATATCTTAGTGTTTGGCCGAGCTTCTCCTACCATTTGTGGTGTGCGTCTTTATATTATGTCACAAATGGAGGGACCTACAGTTTTGTTCCGCTTTTTCATGGCAGAAATACCCTCGGAGGTTTGCCATTGCCTGCCGAGGAGTGACCACTATTAGAAAAAACTTTTTCTATTATTAAGGTTTTGCTTGCCCTGACTGAAATTCGAACCTTGAACTTACCGGCATATCGAGTTATAGCACGCACCGCTACCAACTCGACCACAACGGCCACGTTGGGATTACCAACGCAAAATTAAACACAAGCCAATACAGTGTCGAAATTGTCAAATGTTTGGCCATGGAGAACGTGGCTGTTTTGTTAAATCAAAATGTTCAAATTGCGCCGGTAAACACAAAACCGTAGACTGTACAATTAATGACAAAGTGCGCTGCGCTAACTGCAACAATAGCCACAAGTCTAGTGATCCAAGTTGTCTAAATCGCGCTGCATATATGTATGCAAATCAAGCAAAAGTTTAGCAAAAAGTCATCGGCGCATGATCCAGCACATACACATACACAATTTAAATTGCAGTTGAACGATGAGCATTTTTCGAAGCTACCTGTGCAACGCTCGCAGCTCAACGAAAAGCTGCCGACTCCCACAACAACTACACAAGGCTGGCGCTTTCTAAATAACGTATGCAGCTGCTGACAGTGCGCCGAAAGATTGTTTGTTCACATACGAGGAAATCACTCAACTTACGTTCGAAATTGTTTCTAAACTTAAAGCATGTACTAGTAGAGACCAACAGTTTAATGTTATCATTCAACTAGCTATAAAGTAGTTGTACTCCGATAATAAGTGATTTCCCAATTATCTATAATTTTTTGGAACTGTAGAAGTGTCCGTACATCGACATAGACATTTGTTTGCTGACTGAAAGATGGCTCAAAAGTACGAGCAAATTTTATCATCCGTTTTACTCTTGTGTACGTAGCGATAGAATAAATTCTGTTGGAGGTGGGGTTGCAATCCTTATCAAGAAAACAATTAATTACTATGGAATAGACAATGTCAAAACTAAAGTAATTGAAAACATAGGAATTGAAATTGTTGGTAAAAATAATAATACAATTAGGATATTTAGTGTATATTTTCACGGAGGTTCACCAACATATGATCTCCGTAATCTATATAAAAAAGATTTAAGACTACTCTTTAATGTAAAAGAAAATGTGATAAGCTTGGGGGAATTTTAATAGCTAGCATCGTGACTGGGGTTGTGTAAGAGCAAACGCTTGGGTTAATATCCTCAAAGAATTCATAACATTTTTTCCAATTACTATCTTATATTCGACTAACCCTACCTACATTCCATCTGCGGCAAAATCCGCGCTGTCAAACATTGATATCATGATGTCTGCATGTCATGCATTCCAACTTACATCTCTCAGCCGATAGCAATTAACGATTTAAATTCTGAACATTTGTCTGTCAAATTTAATCTTACCATAGATGAGCCATGTATATTTAAAAATGTATATTTTACAGGGTTTATACCTTTCGTTTTAGAAAATATGTCTACAGCTTGTTATGGCACTGATTTGGTTAAACGCAATGGTGAATAAAGCAACGGAGAGAAGTGATCCCTGTGATATTACATGTAAGTCTAAGCTAAGTGCGAATACGTTCGTTTTAACAATGTAGTAGAAGCTTAGTGTTCAAAATATAGAAGAACATCAGTAACTCAAAAGCAATGTTGAGAACCTGTAAGCATCTGTTTTAGCAGATTTTAATTATTTTTTAAATGCTTCTAGAAGATCCGACGAACTACGTCTCACCCAAAATGTATAAGAAGTAAATGAAACACTTTTTGAACTCTATTGTAATGCTCTTTTTCTGTATATCATGACTCCACCACTCCAAGCAAAATAATTTTTTACATTTTTCATTAGCAAATATAATACGACACGAATTTTATCAAAATCGGCTTAGAAATACGACTTTTATAAATAGCTCGACGAAACACCTACCTGATAAGTTTTTCGCAGAGATGTTTTTCTTTCCCTTACCAATAGAATATGACTGAAATCGGACTATAAATACGATTTTTAGTTGTAACTCGACACCAGCGCCACCTATCATTGTTTTCTCTATGTAACATTTTACCATGGGCAAAGACAAACACAACTAAAACAATTCTACTTAAATCGGACAATCCATTCCCGTGTTATACGTACGCAACTTAGTTTTATATGTATGTTTATGCAGAGATGAGATGTTCGTGGCTTGTGGATTGTTTGTGTTAGAGCCATAATGTTCGCATACTTTTCCTCAATATTGTTAGGTATTTTGACCAATACGGCAGTTTTGAAATAAAGTTCTTGGTATAGGGCTGGAGTATTGTGAAATATGCTTCTGAGCGGATGATTGATTTTATAAGGAAGGCTTCAACATTTATGTTTTTTGACGGAGCTTTGTCGTTTTCAAAAGAAGCATAAAGACATCGGAAACTTATCGAGTCTGCCTTATATATTAGAAACTTAAGTTGAGGTGTTACTTTGCATCAATTAGGGGTAGAGTTGGATTTATGGAGATCGTCAGTTCTTTTAGAGGGACGTTTGGGTGCAATTGATGTGGAGGAAGGGATGGTATAAGAATGGGTTAAGATTCTGTGGGTGTGTAATCCATCGTTAAGCATGACTGGGTTGTGGTATAGGAATCTATGCGCAATACTATTTCCTCTTCTTACTTTCGGGTGGTAGGCTTTAAGTCGGTTAAAAAACATAATGTTTAGATATGTATTGGTTTTTTGGTTATTTAGAACTAAAGACAGCTATGAGCTTAATATAATATTTTTAATATAATTTGGATATTCTACATTATATTTCATTTTATTCTTATTCTGCTAGTATTGCTAAACCATTGAATTCGCAATTGGTTATTTGTGAATTCCTTAGTTTGGTCCTTTTTACAAATACATATATTAATATTCATTGTCAGTAATCTTACAAATGTTTGATATTGATAAAAGGTTAGTAAAATGCATGCAATGTAAGAGTACATAAACCGTTATTTGATATATGCCAAAATATTTTAATTGCAGTTGATGGTTGTTATGTATGTACATATACGTATGTACATGTACGTTTTATCCACCCTTAGTTTGAAAACTCTCCCGAATTTACTTTGAGCTTTGTAAATTTTGCAAATGCAAGACTGATGACGAATTATAGTAATATGATAATTATTAAAATTATTACGAATATTGCAAAAGAGAAGTGTGAGTTGCTTATTTTTGATGTTTTATTTAGTTTTTGTGCTCTATATGTGCTTCTTCTTTTCTTTCATTGGCTCGATAACCGCCTATGCGATTTTGGCCGAGCTTAGCACGCGAGATATTTCTCTCTTTCGCTAACTGGCGCCAGTTGGAAATACCAAGCGTACCCAAGTCCCTTGCCGCCTAGTCTTTCCAACGCAGAGGAGGCCTCCCTTTTCCTCTGCTACCACCGGTGGGTACCGCGTCGAATACTTTCAGAGCTAAAGCGTTTTCATCCATTCGAACGACATGACCAAGCCAGCGAAGCCGCTGGATCGTAGTTCGCTGCACTATACCTATGTCGTTATAAAGCTCGTACAGCTCATTGTTCCATTTTTTACGGTATTCGCCATCGCAAAAGCGTAAAGGCCCATAATTTTTTCGAATAATCTTGCTCTCGTACACTCCTAGAGCCTTCTCATCAAATATCTTCATCGTCCATGCTTCTTCGCCATACATTATGGCGGGCATAATGAGAGACTTATAGAGCGTGATTTTTGTCTGTCGAGAGAGGACTTTACTGCTCAGTTGCCTACTTAGTCCGATGTAGCACTTGTTGGCAAGAGTGATCCTCCTTTGGATTTCGAGGCAGGCATCGTTATTGATGTTAATGCTGGTTCCTAAGTAAACGAAGTCTTCTACTTTTTCAAAGTTATAACTGTCAACAGTGATGTTTGAACCCAGTCGTGAATGTGCCGGAGAAGTCAGAACTAACTGCGCGGTTGTTAAGGCCGATGATGTCAATGTGATCGGCATTTAGTTCTGCAGCTGCACACTCTTATAAAAGATAGTGACTGACCGATTTAGTTCTGCGGCTCGAATTATCTTCTCCAGCATAACGATAAAAAAGTCACACGACAAAGTGTCACCCTGTCTGAAACCTCGTTTGGTATCAAACGGCTCGGAGAGGTCCTTCCCAATTCTGACGGAGCTGGTGGTGTTGCTCAACGTCATTTTACATAGCCGTATAAGTTTCGTCGGGATACCAAATTCAGACATTTCGGCATAAAGGCAACTTCTTCTTGTGCTGTCGAAAGCGGCTTTGAAGTCGACAAAAAGGTGATGCGTGTCGATTCTTCTTTCTTCGGTCTTATCCAAGATCTGGCAAACTGTGAATATCTGGCCGATAGTATATTTACCATGTCTAAAGGCACACTGATAAGGTGCATGCGCATTACCAACTCTTCTCCGCTGTATTTGAATTACTCAGCTGGCTGCCCATGAACCCCGGGCGCTTTGTTGTTCTTTAGCCGTGCTATTGATATACGGATTTCATCGCAGTCGGGTAACGGAACATGGATTCCGCCGTCATTGATTGGGGTTTCGGGATCATCATCTTTTACAAGGTGGTCTCTGCCACTACCAGTAAGTAGTGTGGAGAAGTGCTTCCTCCATTAATTAAGTATATTCTGAACGTTAGTCACAAGGTCGGCGTTGTCGTTCTTACGGGAATTCGCCCCGGTCTTAAAACCTTCTGTTACCCGTCGTACTTTCTGAAAGAATTTTCGGGCGCTTTTCCTGTCGCCCTGCACTGCAAGCCCTTCGCACTCACGCATTTCGGCCTTTCTCTTCTTCTCTTGAGAAATGCGTCTCGCTTCCTTCTTCAACTCACGGTATCTCTCATGCAAGGCATTTCGTCGTGGAGACTGAATTTTCCGACTGTGGAACCAAAGATGCCCTCCTTGCCCACCTTGGCATTAAAATCGCCAAGCACGATTCGAACGTGCGCTCCAGGAGTTCGTAGAAGCAATCTTTGGTCCCATCGTCCTTCTCTTCCGTATGGGCATGGGCGTAAATCAAGGAGATGTTGAAGAATGTCGCCTTTATACGGATTGTGGCGTCCATCGGAGTGAACGACAGTACTTTACGGCGAAGTCTCTCTCCCACCACAAATTTGCGCTCTTTTACATGGCAGCTGTAGTATACGCCGCAAGGTCCTACCGTTTTCCTTCCTTGCCCCGTCCATCGCATTTCTTTGATGGCGGTGATGTCAGCCTTTGCTCTGCTCAGGACACCACCCAGCCGGGCAGAGGCACCTTTCCAATTAAGGGTTCGGGCATTCCAGGTGCATGCCCTTAAATCATGGTCCTTAAAACGTTTGCCGTCGTGGTCATCTAAAAAGGGGGGTCCTGTCCGAGGCTTTGCTTAACTTTTTATTGAATATGTGTTTTACGTGGTGGACCCCCATCCCTGCGCACAACCTATTGCTGGGGTTTAAATTTTAAATTCGTTTATATAGCCCGCTTGCAGCCGCACCTCCTGGTGAACAGACGCTGCGGACTTTAGTGGACCCTTAAACTGAATATGTCGGAGTGGCTCCACTAAAGCTCTCTCTCTATTAGCCGTGACCGATGGCTCCACATGGGTTGCTCACGTTGCCTAGGGTGCACGAACGTGGACGTAAGAGTAATTGTAACCGCATACCCAGAAGCACCACTGTACCCCATTGCACCCCCTCTATATGTTGCATGTTACTTAATACTATGCCATAGAAAGTTGGTTAAATTTTTATGTTATTGACTTCAGTTGGTAATAAAAGAGTATGTTTAAATTGTTTGTTTGTAGGATTTGTTATTTTTTTTTATTTCCCAATTATTAAAGGTTAACAAGTAATTTCGCTTAAGAAATAGATTTCTTTGATCACAATCGCTAGTTACATTATGACTAGTCTAGTGAATTCTCCAACAAAATCAAACCTTCCTCAATTTCTATGATTTTTAAGGATATTGCTGGCCATGATAGCAAGCCTGGAATATGCTATTTAGGATGGGTTTGCAATTGTTTTCTCCAATTTTAATTTTGAAAGAAGATCTTAATAAGAAAGCCATTTTCAATAGCTAATTTTAATGTGCAAATGTTTTATTAAAATGGTTATATATTCGAAAGTTTTTTATCTGGATTTTCTATTTCATTGTTGTTATTCTCATTAATAATTTTAATGTGACCTTCTATTTCTGTTGGATCCTTATCGTCCGCCGTGCCTGTTAAGAGGTTTATCTCAATACCCACTATATTTAGTGGCCATCTTTAGTGAATGGGAGGAAAGGTCGTCAAGAGATTTGTCCTCTTTTTTAACTCCTGTTTTAGAAGTTTTTTATTTGTTAGCTTTGTTGTTCCTATATTTTTTCTTTAATGGGCCGATTATGTCGAAAATTTTGTTGGGGTAATTACTTACTTACTTACTTAGTTGGCGCATCAACCACCTAAGCGATTTTGGCCGAGGTCAAAAAAGCACGCCAGCTTTCCCTATCTTTTGCTAACTGGCGCCAATTAGAAATCCGAAGTATAGCCAAGTCTTTTCCCACTTGGTCTTTCCAACGCAGAGGAGGTCTTCCTCTTCCTCTGCTAACACCGGCAGGTAACGCGTCAACAACCTTCAGGGTTGGAGCTATTTTATCCATTCGTACGACGTGACCTAGCCAGCGGAGCTGCTGGTCCTTAATCCGCTGCACTATGTCTACGTCATTGTACAGCTCATCGTTCAATCGTTCGCGGTTTTCGCCGACGCAAGGACGTAAAGGTCCATAAATCTTTCGAAGAATTTTTCTCTCGAACACCCCAATAGCCCTCTCATCAGATATCTTCATCGTCCCTGCTTCTGCGCTATAAATTAGGACGGGCATAATGAGAGACTTATAGAGCGTGATTTTTGTCCGTCGAGAGAGGACTTTACTGCTCAGTTGCCTACTCAGTCCGAAGTAGCACTTGTTGGCAAGAGTGATCCTCCTTTGGATTTCGAGGCAGACATTTTTATTTATGTTAATGCTGATTCCTAAGTAAACGAAGTCCTCTACATTTTCAAAGTTATATCTGTCAACAGTGATGTTTGAACCCAGTCGTGAATGTCCGACTGTTTGTTCACCTCAAGACCCATTCGCTTTGTTTCTCTATCCAGTTTGGAGAAGGGAGAACTAACTGTGCGGTTGTTAATGCCGGTGATGTCAATGTGATCGGTATTTAGTTCTGCAGCTCGAATTATCTTCTCCAGTCGCACGACAAAGAGTCACCCTGTCTGTAACCTCGTTTGGTATCAAACGGCTCGCAGAGGTCCTTCCCAATCCTGACGGAGATGGTGCTGTTGCTCAACGTCAATTTACATAGTCGTATAAGTTTCGTCGGGATACCAAATTCAGACATTGCGACATATAGGAAATTTCTTCTCGTGCTGTCGAAGGCGGCTTTGAAGTCGACAAAAAGATGGTGTGTGTCGATTTTTGTTTCTCGTGTTTTTTCCAAGATGTGGCGCACTGTGAACATCTGGTCGGTGGTAGATTTACCAGGTTAAGAAAACTAATCCCGCGATAATTGGCGCAAACCGCAGGCATGCGATCTTCCTACCATGTTTAAGAAATGAGCTTGTGCATGCACTTAACTAGCTCCTCTCCGCCGTACTTAAATAACTCAGCTGATAACCCGTCGGCCCCGGGCCGTGCTATCACTTTCCGAATTTCGTCGTAGTCGCGTGATGGTCAGGTCGCCGTTTTCATTCTTACAGGATTTCGCCCCGGTCTTAAAACCTTCTGTTAGCCGTCGAACTTTTTGAAAAAAATTTCGGGCGCTTTTCCTGTCGGCCACCATTTCAAACTCTTCGCATTCACGCATTTCGGCCTTTCTCTTCTTCTCTCGAGAAATGCGTCTTGCTTCCTTCTTCAACTCACGGTAACGCTCGCGTTGCGCCCGATCGCTGTGTAGCCCTGTAGGCAGCGCCTTTACGTTCCGTAGCGGCACGGCATTCCTCGTCATACCAGTTGTTCTTTCGAGCTCGCTGAAATCCCATGGATTCTTCAGCGGTGCTTTGTAGACAGCGAGAAATATGGTTCCACTGCTCGGAAATATCGTTCTGTTGATTATTGCTTTCAGAGAGCAGGAGTGCAAGTCGAGTGGCGAAGTGGGTGGCTTTCTGTTGCGATTGCAGCTTTCCGACGTCGAGCTTTTTTTGCTGCACAGAGGCGCGTGCGGATCTTGGCTGCCACAAGAAAATGATCCGAGTCGATGTAAGCTCCTCGGATCGTGCGCACATTAAGGACACTGGAAGCATGCCTACCGTCTATCACAACATGGTCGATTTGATTTTGGTAAATATTCTTATGCTGGAACCTGGAACTACAGACTACCATGTTTCGGACGAAGTCGATTTGAGTAACTTTCACTCGATTTATTTTAGTTTTGATTAATAAAGAAATCAGATTTTTGTATTATTCAATTTACGGCTTTAATATTCTATTTTCAACACTTACACTTACAACATACTTACTCGACATTTCCTTGCTAACTTATATAGTGATCGTTTTTGTTTCAAGTTTGCAGTAATAATAGGAATTTTTGATAAGTTTCTTCTAGATCTTATGCCAATATCTTGTAAAAGGTTTTCCAGTTTTTGCTATTAACAAATATGTTTTGCGTACTTTTTATGACAACTCAATGTTATTATGACTTACTCTATTTCTTCCAGCAACGCCCCATGAATAAGAGTTTAGTGCTCGCACTGCTTCTATTACGGAAAAACGCCCTGCACAACCAGTCGCTCCAAAAATTACTACATCCAGACGCTTTCCAATAATATCTGAAAGTGGAAATAAAATAAATAAATACTTAGCAAATTGTTTTGCTCCTTAAGAATAAGATTAATTTCGAAGGGTGATATACATTGCGCCCTAAAAGATCTATTATGATACCCCTTTTAATCTTAAATTCATATATTTTGATTGGACCCAATTTTGGAAGAGAATTTCCAGAAAGGGTGTATTCTCCAAAACATCTGAATCTGACATGCATTAGCACTCCGCGATTAAGTGCAATGGAGTTTCGTCACATTCTCCGCACATTCTGCAGATTGACTCCGTGGCCACTCCAATGTTGTACAAATGATAAATAAGTGGGCAATGCCCATTAAAAAACCCAGGAAGAATCCTCAATTTTCCCCGAAGCATGCCTCTTAATACCTTAGCTCTTCCAGGATTAAAATCTTCCAGAAAGGCATTCGACTGATGTAAGCCTGGAAGAGATTTCCACATTTGGCTTCTTCTAGCCTTCGTACAGTTTTCTAGTAAACTGTGTTGGATGATAACCCACAGAAGGGCTCAGGACCATTGAATGGAGAGGCAGCCGCCTTTCTAGCAAGAGAGACCGCCATCTCGTTCCCTTCTATTTTCGTGTGGCCCGGTACCTACAGTCCCAAACTACCTTAGACTTCACAACGGGTGAGACTAAGCTTTTATTGGCATCTTGACTATCGGATAGTATAGCGATGTTTTTCCCGCGATACTTCCTGTCAATGTTGAACTGGGTGCCTCTCTCAATATCGTGTATTTCCGCTTGAAAGATACTGGGGAAAGAACCCATTGGTTCCCAGTATTTGTTTCTAGGGCCAAAGACTCCAGCCCCAGTTCGTTCTGCAGTTTTAGAACCATTTGTATACCACACAAGTTTTATTTCCCAATGTGATATGTTTCAGGCAGGTTTTTAAAATATTTTTTTGTTAATTAACCTACTTTCAAACTTTTGGTTAAAGTTGAATCTCTTTGGCATGAATTTCTTTATTGACTCCATTATGGAGTAATTCCCACCCATATTATGTGGGTGAGACTAGATTCTCCAGGAATTACTTCTAGAACCCTGCAGGGGGGTTTCTTAGCAGATTCCTGTACCACTCGATGTAAGGGAGTTAGATCCATTATCACTTCCATTCCTGCCGTTGGACAGGTGCACATGGCCCCCGTTATAATTAGGCATGCTAGGCGTTAAATTTTGCTTAGGGCTGATTTTGCAAACTTCGTATGCTGATTAAGCATTAATGTTTACGTAGAAAAACCATCACCAAAACCTGCAACGGACTTTCTGGGGTGCTTGATGTAGCTCTTGGTTGTCCAGGGTATCTGCAAAGAAATTAACCCTATCTCCTCTATGAATCAATACACCTTCGCGCTACCTCGTAAGCGTAGAGCTATAGTAGGTTTTAAGCACTACAGCTAGCACCCGTCTCAGCGGTTAAAGCCCACCACGAATATAAATTAATAGTCTCTGAGGTTTGATCCCTCTTTAACTACTCGTATGACTCACGTTGCGACGCGTGTCATGTATGCCTATCGACTGACTATGTAATATTCATATTGATCCTTTTATACTGTTTTGCCCGTAGGCAGACAGTTATCCTTATAATAACAATTTCATATGTACAAAGTAATAATTCAAGTTATGTGTATGTATATGTACATGTGAAGATACGTATGTATGTATGTAGATAATTCAATTTACATGCTTGTGTATGTTTAAACTAATACAATTCATGTTTGGTTTTTATGTTATTGTGTAGGTATATATACATATATATCTAAACTGTTGTGAGGGCTCAGGGTCATAGGATCCAGGGTTCTCTCACTCCATCCTTACTCCCGGCAGCGAGGCCTGCGGTCACCTTTCCCGTCTTCGTAATACGCACCCTGTACGCCTGACCGTGAGTGGCACGCTTAAATTATTGTTGTGTATGGCTCTGACGTTGGTTGCTTACGTGTGATTTTATTTCTGCTCCCAACTCCTCCGGTAAAACGCCTATGTTCGGATGGACCTGCCGATCCGCTGGCACACTCGGCTCACCTTTTTGTAGCCTACGTTCGATGTCGGCCACCAAATACGTCTCTGCTGACAGGTTTAGTTCTGCTTCCAGCAATGCTTCATCCAGCCAGTCACCTGGGTCAGCGCCTTCTATGTTACTTGCCGGAACCATTCCCTCTCCGGATGCCTCCCGGTCGTATAACCGTAGGCGCATGTCTACATGGCGTACATAGTCGACGTACCCGTTGCCGATATGTTTGTGGTCCTCTTTCGCCAGTGAAAATTCGCCTCGCCTCTTTGGCTGCTCTTCTCCTTCTTCAGATGATATGGTCATTGGTGTCGTCGCTCGCTCGATGTCGTAACCCACTTGCTCATCGTCATCGGAGTAAATACTAATGTGTGATGGTTCATTTTCCATCTCCTCCTCACCGCTCGTCGCTAGTGGCGTATTGTTTGATAAGTATGCTGCACCCCAAACGTTCGCCATACCCTCTGCATCGTCCGCGTCATTTTGCCCATTTACAGCAACATAATTCAGTAGTGCCAAATATTTTGCTACTGCCGCTTTGGCGTTGCCAGCATTGACAATATTGTAAAATCTTGAGATTAATATTAATTATTAAGGTAAGTATGATTACTTGTTTATAATATTATTAACGTAAGTATTATTATTTCCCTCTGATTATTCTAAGTTAAATTTTTTTTTTCTATCTTGTCTTTCTGGTTAGGTTTTTACTCTTTCTGCTTCCGTTGATTTTTTGGGCGTTTTTGCTTGTTTTTCAGACGCCCTCTTGTAACTTCTTTTTTGTCACTTATCACCTTTCGGGTCTCTTCTGCCATAATAACCACTCTCCTGTTTTGGTGATTGTCGAGTTCACACACTTCAGTTACGTTGAAGCTTATCTGTTCGTTGTTCTGCGTTAAATTAAGCTTCGGTAGCGTCACGAGGGAATTGTTAATGGTCGCCTCGTAGTATGGTTTAATATCGCTCACGTGCGCCGCTCTTCTTCTTCCTTTGTAAATTGTGTCGAGCTCGACGATCACTGGTGAAATAAAGTTCAACACGCGATGCGGCCCTCCGTATTTCGGTGCGAGTTTAGCCGCAAAGTCTACAGCCTTGGAGAGGTAGTGCTCTCGTACTAGGACCTTATCTCCCACGACCGGTTGCCACCATCTTTTTCACAGATTGTAGTGCCTTGCTTGCTCTGCTGAAGCTTTCTGTTGATTGTGTTGTACTAATTAGAAGACGTCCTTCATTTTCGCTGCCTTTACGTACGGTGTTGTTGGGGTCTGTCCGGTTCCCACTGTATGTTCGTCATACAATGCGTTCGGTAGGCTCGGTTCTCGACCCTGGATACAAAAGCTGGGCTATAACCGGTTGCTTCACACAAGCTCGAATTGAGTGCCAGAGCAATCTCTGCCAGCAAGTCATCCCAGTATCTTTTGTCCTTAGTTGTGAACTGTGTCAGAAGTCGTTTAATGTTGCGGTTAGCTCTCTCAGTCGGGTTTTGCTGAGGTCTGTACGGCGCAGTAAATTGGTGCCTTATCCCCATCTCATCTAGGAATTGCTTCAATTTTGAGCTAATAAATTGCGCTCCATTATCCGTGATTAGGCTCTTTGGGACGCCGAATTTGCCAATGATTCGCCCTCTGACTGCCCGAATTAGTCCTTCTCCCGTTGCCTTCCGCATTGCTACAATCTCGACCCATCTCGAGAAACGATCCAATATTACCAACGCCATAGTATTTTCATGTTTAGACCGCGGAAGAGGTCCCACGAAGTCTGCGCACACCGTCGCCCAGGGTTCTTCAGCAAGCTGTGTCAACATCTTCCTGGCTGCTTGTCTTTATGTTGCGAAACATTCCGGGCTAATATTATCGAGCTGTTGCCCGCGCGATCGTTTTACGGATTCCCATATGGCCTGCACTGGGGACGTTGTGTATCTCCTTTAAAACTCTTTATCTTTCCGTTGTGGGAATGCACAATTTCCATGGTAGCGCAATGTCGCCTTCCATTTGACCGGATTTTCGCGGGTATAGTTTACCATTTTCGATGATGAAATCAGGAAACTTTTCTGGACACCTCTCCACCTCTGTCATTTTTTCTTTGAGCCATTTACACCCGGCCGCGACACCTCTTGCCCTCATCGAACCTAGCGTCGTTTCCAGGTCAAATGAGTACTGCTGCAGTTTCAGGGCCCACTTTGCGATTCGACCAGACGGACTCTCAATCTTGCCACTGAAATGCTAGATGATCGGTGATGACAGTGAAGGTATATCCCTCCAGATACGGTCTCATTTTCCTGATCGCCCAGACTATTGCCAAACACTCTTTCTCAGTAGGAGAATAGTAGAGTTCAGCTTTGTTAAGCCGGCGACTCGCATACGCTATTACTCGTTCGACCCCTTCGATTTCCTGAGTCAGGAAAGCTCCTAGCCCAAAATCGCTCGCATCTGTTTGAAGAGTGAACTTCTTTGTGAAATCGGGACAAGCCAACACAGGCGTCTCGGTTAGCGCGTTCGCGAAATCGTCGCAACTCTCGTATACCGGTCAGTGGCGTGAGATTTTTGAAATCCGCAACCTTCTCAGGGTCTGTGTGGATGCCTTCTTCGCTTACAACGTGACCCAGATACTTCAGCCGCTTTTTGAAAAATTCACACTTCTCTGGGTTCATCCCGAGATTCGCGCGCCTTAGTCGCTGGAAAACTACCGACAGGTGTTGGACGTGCTCCTGCAGTGTTGTACTGGTATTACACGTCATCGAAAAGGCCGCGTCCTGGTACTGTGAATGCCGTGTATTGCTTGCTTTTCTCTTCCATCGGGATTTGCCAATAGCCGTTTTTCAGATCTACGCTGCTGATGTAACGCACACTTCGTAGCCGGTCGAGGATATGTTGGATCCTCGGTAGAGGGTTCGCGTCAGGCACTGAACGCTCGTTCAGCTGCCGATAATCTACGCAGAGTCTCCACTTTCCGTTCTTCTTCTTTGTCAACCCTATGGGGACGCTGTGCGGGCTGTGTGAAGGTTCAACGCACGTCGATCTCCGCAATACCTTTGTTCGATCGGTCGGTCATCCTTCATGATGATTCGGTGAGTGGCGATGTTAGCTACTCCCGACATCTTCTCAAATATGCACAACTTTTGTTTTAAGAATTCCTTTACTTCATCAGTAGTTGCGGCTTCAGTCGACGTAGGATTTGAGGACGGTTCGTCGCCTTCTTCCGGTCTCTCGGTGTCTTTCTGCCTTATCGCCGTGAGTTTTTCGCTTCCTTCAGTGTGACTCTCTTCCCGGAACGTGACGTTGGGGTCTCCACAACTCAATCGAACGCTTGCCTTTGAACGGAACGGATCGAAGTGGATTCAAACCACGGATGCTACATATTTACCACAACATTTGCAAAAAGAAACGATGAGGTCTCAAAGCAAAAAGTTAACTATGGAAACAAATTGAATAATGGTAGTCTACAAAAAAACCCGTACTATTATAAGAATAGGGAACTGGCTAATGCCTTTGACCCTTCGAAAAAACTAGATCAGGCTGAACCACTGGATGTGGATGCTTCGACTAGAAGATTAGGAAATGCTAAGAATTACGCAGGAAAAACTTATCAATCGCAGCAGTATAAGAGTAGTACATCCCAAAACGCTAGGCAATACCAAACACAATCTAAGAGGCCTGCAGGTTCAGACCGAAATACCGGTCCCAAATTTCAAATGGTAAATCATATGGTCAAAGACAAGGACAAGGAGGAAAATTATAATAACTATAATAACATAGCACAGGGTGAGACCTCAGATATTGAAGATGAGGACCAGGTGAATTTTTTAGGGAAATGTCAGTCCTCCCAAGGATCAGTAGAACCATAGGCGGAGCAAAGGTGCATATTAAGTTTTTAGTGGACACAGGTACCGCAAAAAATTATATAAAAAATTAGACGAGCTTAAAGGCATCAGACCGGTGTTTTCTCCCTTTTTGGTAAAATCAATCCACGGATTTAATAAAATAACTGAAAAGTGTAAAATAGATATTTTCGGCGTCGATTCGGATTTTTTAATTTTGCCAAGTTTGGCAACTTTTGACGGTATAATAGGGCTTGACTTTTTAACAAGGGTTAATGCTAAAATAGACCTTAGTAAAAATTAATCAAATTATAACTTGGGTATTGAAAAACTTCTATTCTTAGAGTGTGAATATGTAAATGTGTTAAAAATTCAAAAGGAAGAAATCCCAGAAGAGGTAAGGGAACAATTTATAAAGATGATTAAAAGCCAAAAGAAAGCGTTTGCCGATCCCAAGAAAAAACTTCCTTATAATACAAATATCGTGGCTACAATTCGAACTTCAGACCAAGACCCGGTCTAATCGAAATTGTATCCGTACCCAATAGGGTAGCAAATTTTGTAAATGACGAAATAAAACAATTCCTAAACGATGACATAACTAGACCATCTAGGTCCCCTTATAACAATCCGGTATGTGTTGTTGATAAAAAGGGCACTTATGATAAAGGAAATAGAAAGAAGCGACTTGTTTTGGATTTTAGAAAGCTTAATGCAAAAACAATTGATGATAAGTATCCCATTCCTAACGTTATGTTGATACTATCAAATTTAGCTAGGGCGCAATTTTTCACAACCCTAGATCTTAAATCAGGGTTCCACCAGATAGAATTAAAAGAAAGTGACAGAGAGAAAACCGCATTTACAGTAAATAATGGAAAATATGAATTTTGCCGTTTACCGTTTGGGCTCGAAAATGCACCTAGCATTTTCTAACGAGCCATCGATGAGGTTTTAAGATAAAAAATAGGTAAATTCTGTCATGTTTATGTAGATGATGTAATAATATTTTCAGAAACAAAAGAACAACACGTTCAGGATATCCAATGGGTATTAAAATCCCTTTGTGATGCAAACATGAGAGTTTCGATTGAAAAATCGAAATTTTTCAAAACGGAGGTCGAATACTTGGCTTTCTAGTGTCTAGGGGTGGTATAAGAACGTGCCCAGAAAAGCTAGAGGCGATTAAAAATTATAAACAACCGACAAATCTATATTCGGTTAGGTCATTTCTTGGACTAGCCAACTACTATAGGTGCTTTATAAAAGATTTTGCTTCCATTGCAAGACCTTTAACGGATCTCCGTAAGGGAGAAAATGGTAAAATTAAAGCCAATCAATCAAGAAAAGTTCCAATTAAGATAGATGCAAAGTAAATTCATACTTTCAAAAAGTTAAAAGAAATTTTAATGTCCGAGGATGTGATTTTAAGATATCCAAATATTGGTAAGGAATTTAATTTAACAACAGACGCTTCAGCATATGGTTTGGGCGCAGTCCTTTCTCAAGAGGGAAGGCTAATAACTATAATATCGAGAACTTTGAAAGACAGAGAGCTACACTTTGCAGCTAACGAAAAATAATGACTTGCCATAGTATGGGTTTTAAAGAGTCTAAGGAATTATTTATATGGGGTAAAAAATCTTAACATATTTACGGACAGAAACACTAATGCAAAAATTAAACGATGGAAGGCTTTCATCGATGAACATAATGCAAAGTTGCATTATAAGCCAGGGAAAGAAAATTTCGTAGCGGACGCTTTATCCCGACAGCCTATTAATGCTTTAGAGGAGAATGCAACCTTAGACCGTGCGACTATACTGATAAGCCAGTCAATTTCTACAGGAATCAAATAATAATTGAGGAAGCTGAATACCCTTCGAAACGCACTCTTATAATGTTTGGAAAGTAGACCAGACATATTTTTAATATCGTAGATAGGAATAATTTATTAGAATTACTTCAGGGCTGCGAGCTACCCGTTCTTGCTCATATTCAACATAGTCTGGTAGAAACTTTCCCGACAACCAAATTCGTGTACGCAAATAAGTTCGTAATTGATATAGAAGGCCCCAATGAGCAAAAAGAAATTGTTGTTACTGAACAAAGCCCACAGAGCCTCTCAGGAAAACGTCAAACAAATATTAAGCGACTATTTTTTCCCAAAATAAACAAGTTAGCAAAAGAGGTCGCATTAAACTGTAAGACATGCTCTCTAGCAAAATATAATAGGCGTCTGGTGAAACATCCTATCGCGGACACCCCAATTCCTACCCATCTAGGTGAAATACTCCATATTGATATTTATTCTACAGACTCTAAGCATTACCTAACTTGTATTGACAAATTCTCGAAGTTTCCTGTTGTGCAACCAATAGAGTCACGGACAACCATAGATGTTAAGCCAAAACTATTACAAATTTTGAATATTTTCTTAGAAACAAAAACAATTTGAGCGATCGTTTAACTCTAATACAATAAAGTCAATGCTATCAAATTATTTCGGTATATAAATTGCAAACTCCCCTCCACTTCATAGCACATCAAATGGTCAAGTGGAGCGATTCCATAGCACTTTAAGAGCCCGCTGTTTCAAAATTTAAAAGCATATACAGGATACAACCGAGCTTATTCTACTCGCTACGTTAGAATATAACAAAACCATACAATTCGGTCACAAATAAAACTCCACTCAGTATTTTTCATTCTGTATTAACAAAAGAAAATAAACAGATAGCAGATAAGCTTAAATTACCTCAGGAAAGTATGCTTCAACAGCACAATAAAGACAGGCTTTCAAAGTCATATAATATAGGTTATCACCTTGTTAAGGCAAATAGGAGATTAGGCAACAAATTAACCCCCCTTTATTCAGAGCAAATTATAGAAAAAGATTTAGGGACAACAGTTCTCATTAAAGGGAGGGTGGTCCATAAGGACAATCTTATAAATAAATAACAAAACTAACACTTAGTTCATTTGTTTTTAGGTTGCTGTTATACCTGACCCTCTATATAGTATGCAGAGATAATCGACTACATCCATTCCGATTACATTCCGATATCATACGGCGAAGTCATACTATGGTCAGCTTAGGGCAGTTTATAAGTTTTAGTTCGAAGATTGGACTCAATAAAGTAAATCATTTACAATTACTTGTACAAAGTAATAATTCAAGTTAAGTGTATGTATATGTTTTTTTTTTTTACGAGGAGGAAGCATCGAAAGCATATACCTCGTCAATGTAGGACTTTAACCAGCACTAAACCTCCTACTGTCATGTACCGAATCTTCTTTCCTCACTTCTTAAAACCTTCATCGTTGATCAAATAAAGCCGTTGGCCAAATTCCATTCGTCTTTGCCCATCAGCATGTAATTTACGATCGCTTGTGGTGAAAGGTTTTCTCGAACTGCTGATTGCAGTATGCTCCTCCACCGTAATCACCGTAAGGGTCGACCTCGTGTTTGAATATGTGTAGATTCGACTTAAAGCATCCATGACCGCTTAGAAATTGGGTTGTGTAAAAATCTACTTCGCCGTGGCTCTTTGAATCCAGCGCTCCACATTCGGTATACATCGGTGTGTCCATCGCCCGTTTGGCCCGCGATCCCATTTATTTTGCCACTCCGCTAGGCTTATGTGTTTGTCTTCCTTGTGTGCGGCTTCATTTGCTACCCTCGTCCTTGTGAATATATATGCAGACTCTTTAGCTAGTATGTCTATTGGGTACATACCTGCAATTACCAGAGGTGCTTCATCGGACACAGTTTTGAATGCACTGCATACCCTGAGTGCACACAGGCGATAAGTTGACTGTATCCTGAGTGGCATACCGCCTCGAACCACACCGGAGCTCCGTACATTATTTGACTTCTAACTACTCCTGCCAGCAGCTTTTTGCTTCGCTGCTTTGGTCCTCTCGCGTTGAGCATAATTCTTGATAGAGAAGTCGTTGTGGTTGCTGCCTTGTCTCTAGCGTATTCAAGGTGCATTTTAAACGTCAACCTTCTATCGTTTATGATACCTAAATACTTTATCGCGGGCTTCGTGGACACAGGATAGCCGTTAACTCTGAAAGTTATATCCTCCAGCTTTTTTCTGCTTGAGATAAGAACTGACCCTGTCTTCTGTTCTGCTAACGTTAGCCCCTGTTGGTCGAGCCATGTCCTTATTTTCTCCACAGCTGTGGTGGCTGTGTCAGATATCTGTTGAAGGTGTTTGGCAGATATCACCACAGCGATGTCATCGGCGAAGCCGATCACCTTCACACCCTGTGGTAGCCGCAGCCGAAGAATGCCGTCGTACATGATAATCCACAGAAATGGGCCGAGGACTGACCCTTGTGGTACGCCGCCGGTAATATCCATCGTCTTCCTTCCTTGCTCTGTGTCATACCAGAGTATGCGATCGTGGAAGTAACTCATCGTTATCCGTCGCAGGTAGTATGCTACTCCTATGCGTTCCAATGTGTCTAAGATTTTTGCCCAGTTGGCCGAGTTGAAGGCGTTCTTCACGTCAAGTGTACTCTTTGGCTCCCCCTAGGCATCGAGACCCACTGATTGCTAGTCTCGCGAGCTGTGGGCAAGTTGGAACTACAGCTTTGGTGGCTTTGAGCCTCTTCATTACAATCTTGTATGCGGTTCCTCATGGGTTTTCCGCGGCATCGTCGCACAACTCTAGAAAACACTGGCGCTTGCTATCTTGAATTGCTTTTTTGAGCATGTTACGTGCCGCCTTATATATTATTTGACTTTCTATGAAGTTTATTTTTCCTCTTGCGCGATGAAAAATCTCCTAGCCTGCAAGCAGCTCTTCCTCAGCGCTTCGATGTGATCGTACCACCAATAAACGGCACTACGATTTTTCCGAGAGGAGCATCTTTTCATTGACACATCGCAAGCAGCTCGGATGTCAGTCATAAGTTTCTTTGCCATATTTTCTGCTGGCCCCTGGTATTGTGACACGGGAAACGCTTCGGTAAATAAGTCACCATCGAAGGATGATAGCTTCCAGCCCCGGAAGCTTCCTAGTCGATTAACCCGTTGGAATTTTGCAATATCACATTTTAGATGGCAGATTATTGCGGCGTGATCGCTTTGGGTGTAGCAGTCACTCACTACCCAATCTGCTTGTCTAAGTTAACTGCAGCGACAGCAGTTAATATTAAATATTCATAATTGTTCGCGCAGCTGAATAAACATTGCATTTTTTAAGATGCACTTCCAATTCCAAATAATTCTAATTTGTCGGAGTAGTTAACTGCAGCGACAGCAGTTAATATCAAATCTTAATAATTATTCGCGCAGCTGAATAAACATTGCATTCTTTAAGATGCACTTTCAATTCCAAATAACTCTAATTTGTCTTCCCACACATTCTTTCAACTGTAAACTAAATTCTCAGAAAACTATTCGCGCTGCTGAAGTCCCATAGGAACAGCATTACAGAGAGTGTAGTGGTAAACTAGATTATAAGAATTAAAATAAGAAAACAACAATTTTTGTAAAACTAGTATAAGAGAATGTAAAATATCAGAATAAAGTTCAGTTCATATTGGATTCAACATAAAGACGCAACGCGTTATAATTACTGGCACCCAACCGCGAAAACAAATATACTCATAGTAGTAGAAAAGTTTACAAATTACAAATATACTCATAGTGGTAGAAAAGTTTAAAAGTTACAAATATACTCATAGTAGTAAAAACAAAAAAAAGAGGAAACAAGATTTCAAGAAGAATTATATCTACGCAAAGAACAAACCAATTTAAGACTCGAATACAGTGAAAAAAAAACCAATCTACACACAAACAAAACAAAAAAAGTGAATCAAAAATTTACATTATTGAGAAAAAGAAACTGTTGTCTCTTACAAAGTCAATTACAACTGAAATAATTACGTAACTACAAAAGACTATAAAAGTGCAAAATACTTTAAAATAAATTGAAAATTAACATTATCGAGAGAAAGAAACTGTTGTCTTTTACAAGTCAATTACAACTGAAATAATTAAAGACTAACGTACAAAATACGCCAAAGTAAAGCAAACATTAACCTTATTGAAAGGAAAAGGATAAGCAGCAAGCAAATCGCTAACAAAGTGGCATAAAAGCAAGCTTAAAACGAAGAAAAAATACTATCCAAATCAACATCACGACATCACCCCGGAACGATTGTGGAATCTGGGTCAGCGGCAGTACAACAGGATAACGAGATGAGATCCAGAATAATTATTTTGTAAGTGGAGTTTTTAAGGAAAATAAAAATAAAAAAAAAATTATAAAATTTTTTTTCTAAATACAAAAATATTCAGTGAAATTTTATGAATATTCAGAAATTGTGTAAAAATTAGACATTCAGTAAGTTTCAGAGGTTGTGTTTTGTAAATGCGTTGCTTTTGTAACTAAATAAAAAAAAAACATTTTTCGATAAATTTTTATGAGTATTCAGGAGTTGAGGGAGCTGGAAAATATTATTGACAGCCTAGCCAATCTCAGAATACAAACCATGGACCCAAGTACGGTACAGACGCTCGTACAGACAGCTATTGCACAGGCATTAGAACAAAGTGGACAGCAATTCCAGGCAAATATAGATAGCTTGACAAGAAGACTAAACGCTTTAGAAATCCCGTCCGCAGTAGTAGAATATAAGGAAATAGAAATAATTGACAGTATAGAATGCAAGGAATCACTGGAAGTGGTAAAAACAATACCAGAGTTTAATGGACAATTGCCAAGATATGTTTCTTGGCGCCAGGCTGCGGTAACAGCCCATAAATTATATGAAAAATATAAGGGTAGCTCTAAATATTACCAAGCCGTGGCTATAATACGGAACAAAATAACTGGTAATGCCGACACGCTTCTAAGTTCCTACAACACAATGCTAAATTTTCAGGCAATTCTGTCCAGGTTGGATTTTGCCTATGCGGACAAACGTTCGCTCTACACACTTGAACAAGAACTTTCAACCCTAAAACAAAGTTCTAAAACAATTACTGACTTTTATGACGAAGTCGAACGCAAATTAACGCTAATAACAAATAAGGTCATCATGACCAACGAGGGCAATCAACAACTGATTGACTCATTAAACTCCAAATATAGGCACGACGCCTTAAGGGTTTTTATATCGGGACTGAGGCGTCCAATGTGCGACATATTGTTCTCTTGCAAACCAGAAGATATGCCCTCAGCCCTTATCTTAGCACAAGAATTAGAATCGAACCAGGTTACATATAATTTTGCCAATACCTTCTGGAATAACTCTAGACAAACCCCAATTCCCACATCCTCCCCTCATTACCAAAGGATAT
This sequence comes from Philophylla caesio, assembly GCA_963971545.1. NCBI lineage: Eukaryota > Metazoa > Arthropoda > Insecta > Diptera > Tephritidae > Philophylla > Philophylla caesio. Next base: position 154,530,366 of record OZ020604.1, on the reverse strand, counting down.
CCCGTCCATCCACGCAACAACAAAACCCAACTACTTCACAGCGGCGACAGGGATTTGAAAATAGAAATCCAAATGTAAGACAGGAGAGTGCCTCAGAGCCTATGGAAGTGGATAGAAGCCTTGGGAGTGCGATGCAAAGCTACCAAAGAAAACAGCAGCATCAAGCTACTAAGAGAACATTGGAGTCAACCGGAAGGGTTGCTCCAAAGATATCTAGGGTGAATAATATAAATGAAGACCAAATACCAGAAGAAATAAATTTTTTAGGGTAAATTCGCTTCTACCATTTATCTCTAAGACTTTGAACAATGGTCAGAGGCTTAAAATATTAATAGACACTGGGACCTCAAAAAATTATGTCAAAAAGCTAAACAATCTTAAAAATATAACCAAACTTGATAAGGTATTCAAGGTAAAAACTATAAACGGCAAAACTTTTATTACAGAAAAATGTAAAATTTCACTCTTAGGTCATATAGGCACATTTTTTGTCCTTCCAGGGTTGACAACCTTTGATGCTATTGTAGGATACGACTTTCTCAAGCAGATTGACGCAGAAATAAGCATAAAAAACGATGTTTTACGCTATGAGGGTGGGAATGAAGAATTACAGTACTTTTGGTTCTGAAGAAGTAAATAATTTTGACATTGACTTAAACACCGTTCCACGAAGCGTTAAGACTCTTTTCCTACAAATAATAGAAAAAAATTACTGCGCATTCGCAGAACCATATAGGGCACTCCCTTACAATACAAACGTGGTTGCAAGAATTAGAACAACCACTGATGAACCTATTTATACTAAGACCTATCCATACCCAATGTCGGCGGCAAGTTTTGTAAATAAAGAAATAGAGTCTCTGTTGGCAGATGGGATTGTGAGACCTTCCTGCTCACCCTATAACTCGCCAATACATATAGTAAAAAAGGAGGGATTGGATGAAAATGGTGAACCCAAGCTTCGAATGGTAGTTGATTTTAGAAAAATTAATGATAAAACCATCGCCGATAAATATCCAATACCCGAAACTTCAGTTATCTTAAGTAATCTAGGAAATTCAAAGTATTTTTCGACCCTCGATCTAAAATCAGGATTCCATCAAATATTACTGGCAGAAAAAGACCGACAAAAAACTGCTTTTAATGTTAATAATGGCAAATACGAGTTCTGTCGTTTGCCTTTTGGTCTTAAAAACGCCCCGAGTATCTTTCAAAGGGCAATAGATGATATTCTCAGGCCATATATAGGGAATTTTTGTCACGTGTACATCGATGACATCATAATATTCTCTCCCGACGAGAGAACACATTTAAATCATATAAATACAATACTTGGTGATTTGGCCAAGGCACATATGCGGGTTTCGGTTGAGAAATCGACATTTTTTAAACAAGAAGTAGAATTCTTGGGGTTTAGAGTATCACAAAACGGTGTAAAAACCTCACCAGAAAAAATAAAAGATATTGTGGGCTACAAGACCCCTACAACCCTCAGAGCTTTAAGGGCATTCCTTGGGTTGTCGGGATATTACAGAAAATTCGTAATAGATTATGCGGCAATAGCAAAGCCTCTCACTAGGTATTTACGAGGCGAAAATGGCCACATCGGAGCAAATAGGTCCAAAAAAATTCACATAGATTTGGACGAGGACGCAGTGAATGCATTCGAAAAAATCAAACAAATTCTTGCCTCTGAGGATGTTTTATTACTTTATCCCGATTTTGCGAAGCCCTTTGAATTAACGACAGACGCTTCGAGTCATGCATTGGGAGCGGTCCTGTCGCAAAACGGACGCCCAATAACCATGATTTCCAGGACGTTAAGTAAAACAGAGGAAAACTACGCTACAAATGAGCGGGAGCTTTTGGCTATTGTCTGGGCATTAAAGTCCCTAAGAAATTATCTGTATGGGGTGAAAAATGTAAAAATTTTCACGGATCACCAGCCTTTAACTTTTTCTATAAGGGACAAGAGTTCAAACTCAAAAATGAGGAGATGGAGAGCTTTTGTAGAAGAATTTTCCCCAACATTCTGTTACAAGCCTGGAAAGGATAACGTTGTTGCTGACGCCTTATCACGGCAACTCTTAAATAATATGACGGACAACGAATCTATGCAAAATACAGCACATAGTGAAATATCTTCCTCCAATATTATAAAATCCATTAATTTCCCTGTGAATCAATTTAGGAATCAAATTATCCTAATTGAGGGAAACACCAATTGCAAAAAGACTAGAATTTTTTTTCAACGATACATTCGACATACAGTCGAATTTAACAATACAGAAGATTTATTTTCAGCTTTAAAAATGTGCGTAAGCCCTAAGGTGGTAAACGCAATTTATTGCGACCTTCATACACTCGCAAAGATACAGCATCGTGTCGGGGATGCATTCCCATCTGTTAAATTTGTCCATACGAACAAAATTGTCATCGATCTCGTAAATCCGAATGACCAAATTGAGACAGCAACCCGTGAACACAACCGAGCACATAGATCGGTGAATGAAAACTTCAAGCAATTGCTAGAGAGCTATTATTTTCCGAATATGAAAAAACTACTTAACTCTATTGTAAAAAATTGCAAAACTTGCATGGAAAACAAATACAATAGAAACCCTGCTGACAATATTATTGGAGAAACCCCTATTCCCGAATATCCCGGACAAATATTACACATCGATATTTTTTCCACTGACAAACAACATTTCTTCTATCGATAAATTTTCAAAATTTGCGACCGTAATCCCAATTGCATCGAGAAATCTCATTGACGTTAAAAATGCTCTTTTTCAAATACTAAGTAGGTTCAAGAAAACCAAACTTATAGTTTCAGACAACGAAAAGGCCTTTCAGGCAAATACTATTCAAAGCTTATTAAAAAATTACTTTGATGCCGAGCAGTTCTTCGTACCACCTCTTCATAGCAAGAGCAATGGGCAAGTGGAACGGTTTCATTCGACCTTGATGGAGATTGCGCGTTGCGTTAGGGTTCAACAAGAGATTTCGGATACAGTTGATTTAATTATGGTAGCCACATTAAAATATAATGAAACTTATCATTCAGTCACAGGGGCAAAACCAATTGATATAATGAATGACTTTGATTGCGCGAGAATAAATAAAATTAAAAGCAAACTAAAAACAGCTCAGGAGAAGTTATTAAAGCGTACTACTGCAGACAAAAGAAATTTTGAGGAAGGTGATGTAGTATTTGTAAGAAGAAATAAAAGATTAGGTAATAAGTTTGATAAGGTTTTTGTAGAAAAGAAAGTACAAAAAGATTTAGGAACAGCAGTCCTAATAGACAGTAGAAAAGTTCACAAAACTAATTTACGTTAGAAGATGAAATTTTTAGGAAAAAATAATAAAAACATAGCCGATTTTGTTTTTCTTTTACAGCATTTTGCTTATGCCAGGAGTGCTTGGTGAAATTATAAATTATTCGACATCAAAATACATTCCTATTACAGAAGGGCGTGTGGCAATTTTTCAGGACTACACTCCCTTCGCACATTTGACCAACTTGACAAAATACGAACAACTACAACAAGAGACAGAAAGTCTTCTGGCATATATCCCAAAAACTCCATTAAGGAAACTTTTAGAAGTTGACCTAGAACAAATAGACCGACTTTTGAACACAATTACAATTCATCATCGACACTCGCGCAGCCTTAACTTTTTGGGCACGGCCCTAAAAGTTATTGCCGGCACCCCCGACTTTGACTTTAACGAGCTGAGGACTAAAACAGAAATAATATTACAAAATAATGACAATCAAATAGTAATAAATACTAAAATACAGGAGCAAATAAACAAACTTACGGACAGAGTAAACAAACTAATATTGACGAAAAGTTTTTCGGAGAATGAAGTACTTAATCTTTTCCAACTTGCAAGCAGCAGAACAAAAGCAATCATTGAAGATTTAGAAAACACAGCATTGTCAATAGCACTAGCTAACGCAAATATCATTAACCCAGTAATTTTAGACAATAACGAAATAAATTTTATCTTTAATACTGAAAAATTTAGTGTAAGCATTAACGATATTTTAATTAATAGTAAATTTAAGGTAATTCAACAAAATAATGTCATAATCTATTATATCAGATTTCCTATAATTAAAGACCTCTGTAATGCTACTTCAATTTATCCCGTTTCCCATGACAATAAAATAATAAATTTCGAATCTAATTTAGTCGCCAAATGTCAGAATAATTATAAAATACTGAAAAATTGTAACAATCAAAGTACCACGATTTTTTGTCACGAGCTTAAAGAAACCGGTAATAACTGTCTTAAAAATCTTTTAAATACTTACGAAGCAAACTGTTCGGAAATAACTGCATACTTACAGCCAATATCAGTAGTCAATGACGGTGTCCTCATTATAAATAACGCGATTGCAAACATACAAATTCCAAACAAACAACCAACCCTCATTAATGGCACTTACCTTATAACATTTAAATAATTTGTTACAATTAATAAAACGCTCTTCATAAATAAAGAACAATAGATTTTCGTTAACCCAGAAACCCCATTGGCACACAGAGTTAATATCACAGAATACATAAAAAACCTTTCCTTGCCCGTTCTTCAAGAACTTCATTTCAAAAATCTTATCCATATAGAAACCCTTAAAAAGAAAGTGACACTGCATGTTTCTATCTATAATTTGCTCTTCTCAACAATAATTATCATTGCATTTATTCTGGTAATATTTAAAATTATATCCCGAAAACGAAAAAACAAGAGAAAAGAAAGCTTAAGAGAAGCAATTAAATCTCTTCAACAAAAACTTAAAACAGCCGAGGACGACTTTTCTCTAAGGGGGGGAGTAGTTAACTGCAGCGACAGCAGTTAATATCAAATCTTAATAATTATTCGCGCAGCTGAATATGCATTCTTTAAGATGCACTTTCAATTCCAAATAACTCTAATTTGTCTTCCCACACATTCTTTCAACTGTAAACTAAATTCTCAGAAAACTGTTCGCGCTGCTGAAGTCCCATAGGAACAGCATTACAGAGAGTGTAGTGGTAAACTAGATTATAAGAATTAAAATAAGAAAACAACAATTTTTGTAAAACTAGTATAAGAGGATGTAAAATATCAGAATAAAGTTCAGTTCATATTGGATTCAACATAAAGACGCAACGCGTTATAATTACTTCTATACAAGCTCCTGCTCACGAAGGTGAGGTCGATAATTGACCCAAACCCATTTCGGTTAAAGGTGTGCTGAGTACCCGTGTTTAGCAATGCTACGTCTAGGCATGCCAAGGCCTCTAAACGGGCTTTTCCTTTTGGAGACGTTCTAGGGCAACCCCATTCTTGTGCCCAAGCATTAAAGTCGCCAGCTATTACGACATCTCTTTTATCGCTGGCAGCCCTACTGGGGCTGAACACAATGCTTTCAAATGCAGCAATCGGCGTGCTGGATGAAATGTAGCAGCTGTATATGTAAATATTTTCTACTTTTGCGCACACGAAGCCTGTTTCTGAGGAGACACATTGCATATTTTTGGTTCGTTGCCGCACATCCATAGTGCAGCCTTGCCGTCAGCGGATCGGAGCCATGTGGCGCCGTCGTTTTGTTTGTAGGGCTCACTGATGATTGCAATATCTATATTGTGATCCCCCACAGTTTGTGCAAGCAGGTCTTGGGCAGACTGACAATGGTTTAAATTAAGCTGAAGTAATATCATAGCTTTCTAATTTTTCGGATGGCTTGGGCATTTGGCGCCCCCGGTGCTGTGGTCAAAGCCTTCCGTTCCTTTCTTGGCGCACAGCAGGCATTTGGGCGTATTGGTGCGTCCTTTAGCAGTATGCCCTGCTTGTCCACACCTAAAGCAGATGCCTCTGCGGTCCTCGGTGCTAGCGCAGTTCTTCGCGATGTGCCCGACATCGAGGCATTTATAGCACCGCATAGGTTGTAGAATTTCTCTTATTCTGCATACCACCCAGCCAATTCGAACCTTCCCCTTTTCGAGCAAGGTCTTTGCTGCATCAGTTGGGAGAAAGAGCATAGCGATTTGCGAGCCTCCATATGCCCTTCGCAGAGAGCGAACGTTGTTGGTCTTTACATCAAGGCCGCAGCTAAGTGAGTTCAGAGCTGAGCATATCTCTTCGCTGGAGGTAACTTCGTCTATATTGTGAATTGCCACGCGTACTTGCTCAGTTAGGACCTTTACCTCGTCTTTACCTGTCAGCAGTTTTCCGACAGCCGCCTGCAATTTGCCGGTGTTCTGTCGGATGCCTTACTTAACTGGAAAAGCAAATCGCCGCTCGCCGTTTTCCTAATTTTTTGGACGGCTTCACTGAAGCTTACTAGGCTCTCTTCCGTCTTTACCATCCTAAGTATATCAGCGTATGAGCATTCTCCCGCGCTTTTCACCACAATAGCATCCGGACGGGCCGACTTGCTCTTTTGGCGCTTTTGCTTGGCCCTTTACGCACAGGTTTTCTGCCGGTTTTCTTGTAACTCTTGCTTTTTCTATATTCGAGTCTACCTGTTCCTTACTACGTAAAATTTTGTTTGTTTGTTGGTCATACTCGCTCCGGGGAGAAAGGACACGTACGCGCTTTTCGGATGGTTGACTCGGCCTTTCCGTAGTCACACTGTCATCATTTGAAGCTCTTAACCTTTTTCCCTGTTTGGGAGGTTCAACTTTGAGCTCCGTTTGAGTTGTTTTGTGTCTACCGACGTATCACTTGATGGAGTGCCGCTGCTCCTTATCACTTCGCAGAGTTTTCCTATGCTTGCTAAGACGTTTTTCATTTGTTGATTGACGTGTCTCTGCCCTTCCATCATCCTCGCGACCGCGCATCCGGCCTGTGCTGGCGGTGCGTTTGCAGGATGAGCTTCATGTGCGTCGAGGAAGCGAGGCGCTCTGGTGACCTCAATGTCCTTGAGCTCCTCATAAAAGGAGACTCCGACTTCGAATTAAAGGCATAGTTCCTCCTTTTTTTTTTGCGCTGTCGGAACGCACCCAACCACCGCAAGGCGAGTTGACGTCCTGCGCCAGTCCCCCTCGGTACGACTGAAGATTTTTTTTGTTTTTTGTATTAGCTCCCTGGTTAGAGAAGTCTATTCAGATTAGACAGTTATTTCTTTATTTATTACTTTTAAATTGGTCTATTTTTATTATGCTTTATTTGAATTATATTTATTTATAAGTTTATTGCCTTTTTATTTCGGATTACCGGATTTTATTATTTAATGTTAATTTGTTTAAAATATTAACCTCGTGTACCGCGTACCGTATATGGTAATGTTTACTGAGCGAGCCAATCTGCACGTCACTATCAGAAGTTTGACAGCTACCTACAGTGGCTTCGCAATCTAGTACCTACCTGTTTGCTGCTCTTGTTCTTAGCAGTTTTGTATTGTATGCATGTACACACGCACTCACAAGTATTGAAGTATGTGCGTATATGTATGTAGCTGTGTATGGACACTCGTTCGTCCCAGAAGGGCGACGAAAATATATAACAAATAACTTGAGTACTTTTCTGTTGTGTGAATAGATTTTCCACCAGCGCTGACTTGCAGTTGATGAGCTCCAACACATGGGTCCTTTTGATCGCCACTTTTTTCACAAATTCACTGAAATTCTAGAAAATTTTATAAAAAAAATCAGACCGCGAGAAAGATGTTGTCCGCTATCAACGACACTTCGTGTAGGTATATGTATGTTTATGTACATGTGTAGATACGTATGTACATATGTATGTAGATAATTCAATTTACATGCTTGTGTGTGTGTTTAAACTAATACAATTCATGTTTGGTCTTTATGTTATCGTGTAGGTAAATATATACATATATATCTAAACTATTGTGAGGGCTCAGGGTCATAGGATCCAGGGTACTCACAAACCAAGGACACTGCACCATCAATTTCAATGGTTAGGAAGTGGTTTACTGAGTTCCGTTGTGATCATATCAGCACAAGTGACGCCCAACTTTCAGGTCATCCAAAGGAGGTCCTACACCAGAAACTGTCGTGAGGCAGCTGGGAGCAGGTACATCACATTTTACACGAATGTTTGAAAACTAGAAGAACGCTGGACTAAGTATATAAAATTAAAGGATATCGTGTTGAGGAATAGAACCCGTTTTTGCCCAAAAAAAATTTGTATTATTCAAAATGTGATTGTCAAACCGCATTCTTATTAATTGTGTTGGCAATCAACTGTGAGTGTCAAAAACTAGTCAAATCAAATCGCAGGGCTGTTATTTTTTGATGCGTTCGAGAAAATATGTCACGTTGGAACGCATTTTGTTTGTGATTTTGTTCAAATGCGTGGAATTGAGATATTTTGAAAATGCAAATTTGTTCGGAGAAATGCGTGATTTGGCTTCGCATTTGAGGTTTTACGCCCAAATGACGCATTTGAGCTCAATGTAAATGTAATATAAAGCGGATCGCGTTTTCTAATAAAAAGTTATGCTTGTTTTATGCTCATATCTAGCGTTCCGCCCGCGGCTTAACCTGCGTGGATGTTGAGTTATTGCGCTAGATTTAGCCTGAGTTAATCCCTACCTCTTAAACAATTTTTATTAAAATCCGTTCAGTCGTTCTTGCCAGGCAGACTTTGAATAAATAGGTAGTTATTGCAATTCACTTCTATAAACTACATTGAACGATTTTTTTTGGTGCGCTTAAGCATGCAGACTTTGCGATGAAAAAACGTGTGAGCAAGCTACGTAGAGCTGACCACGGGAAAAAGATGACGTGCCGATATGTATTCCTGCTACATTTAAGGTTTGATCCTGAGATTTGTTAAAAGTCATTGAAAATGCAACTTTTAGTGGGAACTCCAGACGCTTCAATATAAATGGTAAGCTATTAGGTATGATTGGGATGCGTGGTATAAGGACATTGTCTCCCTTGGCTTCGCCAGTTAAGGTTGTGGCTTTCACAATATTTCTTTCTTGTTCGGTGACTCGTAACCAAGTACCGTTGCATAATCTTGGCGCGTTCAAGTTGTGCATTAACAAATTGGGTACACCTACCTTTAATTCCAAGTTATGGGATGGCACCCGGATAACTCCAAAGAGTTCAGGAATTCCACAAGGTATCTAGTAGTATCATCGATAAACATAACTGTGTCGATGGAATAATATACTGATGTTTCGTTAGTTATGTCATCCAAGATAATTTTATTTATTTTTGCAACTGTCTTATTTTTGGTGCCAGTATGATTCTTTCACACTACCAATTTCCGTCGTGAATATTGTGTTTCAGATTCGGAAAAACTTGAGCAATAAGTTTATCTTCCGACTCCACAGCATGACAAAATTAGTGTGTAAAAAGAACCGCACCTTCTGGGTCGGTTTCAAGACGGCCTTCACCAATTTCTAACAGTTTTTCAGCATATGCTCCTGAGTCGACATCGCTAAATAACTGGACCCGCATGTAAGTGGCAAGATAAAGCATTTAAACTTTAATCCACTTATATGATGCTTTCATACATACGTTAATTTCGTCTGCTGCTGTACCTCTCTCTATAACAGGTAAAGTCTATCTAAAATCCCCTGCCAATAACACTACCACACCACCCATTAACTTACTATTGCTTTATATTGCTCTCGTCCCATATTATGAGCTTACATTGTTGCAAAAGAGCGCCGCGGGCGCTGCTTTACTGATGTTGCAAATTGGAGTACTTTCGCTGTGGTGTAAGCATACCGATAACGCAGTTTCGTACTTATCCCATAACACGGGTCTGCAACAAAAATAATGTATGGATATTTCCAACTGATTTCTATGTATTTAGTAGGTGTTCTGAAAACTAAAAAAATACTCAAAAAATTCCAGAACGTAAGGTTATTTTACAAAATGCAAATTTTTATTATAAAAAGGGGTTTTTGGCGCTAACTTGGAGGCATTATTAATAGGTATAATTTTATTTTGATTACTGTTTTTAAATGTTTACCATAACTATCATTAATTTCTAAATAAGGAACACCCTGTGTGAGCTGCATTAGCAAACATAAACATGTTGTAACCTTAACGTGCGCGCTCCGATAGTGTAGAAAGTGGCACGGTACAATTACGTGTTAACTCATACATTTAAGATCTCATACGACCCATCAGAGTGGCGTATTTTCATAGATTCTTCTTTTTCTTCTTTCCTTAAAGCAGTTCTGCTTCACAACGGCGGTCTCTATACTTCCATTCCTGTCGGTCATTCCGTACACCTCAAGGAAACATACAAGAACTTGGAATTGATTCTTCGCAAATTAAAATATAAAGACCCCGGTTGGCAAGTGTGCGGTGATTTCAAACTCTTGAGCATGGCGCTCGGACAACAATTTGGGTTTACCAAATTCCCTTGCTTTTTGTGTCTATGGGATAGTAGAGACCGAACAAATCACTGGACCAAAAAGTGTTGGCCTCTGAGGGAGCTTAAAGTTGGCGAAAAGAATGTCCTGCATGAAACTTTGGTTCCTCCTCATAAAGTTCTTCTACCACCGCTTCACATAAAGCTGGGATTGATGAAGCAATTTGTAAATTCACTTCGAAGAGATGGAAATTGCTTCAAATACTTTATATCAAAGTTTCCAGGCCTCTCGGAGGCAAAGTTGAAGGAAGGTGTTTTCGTAGGACCAGTTATCACAAAAATGACGGATCTTCAAAGAGAAGGGTGGATTGCCTTTAAAGAGGTCATAAAGAAATTTTTAGGCAATAACAAAGATCCTAACTATAAACAAATCGTCAAAAGAATGTTAAAAGCATTTCAAGCTTTAGGTTTCTTGATAAGTTTAAAGTACATTTTCTTCATTCCCACCTCGACTACTTTCAAGAAAATTTAGGAGACGTGAGTGAAGAGCAAGGTGAACGATTTCACCAAGATATTAAGGATATGGAAAAAAGGTCCCAGGGAAGATGGAGCGGTTCAATGATGGCAGACTACTGTTGGACGCTTCAAAGAGACCTTCCTGATGCTTCCCACATGCGAAAATGTACCAAAATTAATGTATTTTACATAAATAAATTAGTTTTGTTACGCAATTATAAATTAAAAAATTTTTTTTTAATCTTTTATATTTTATTTCAGGATGATAACTTGTTTAACATGGACACCTACATTGCCAGATAACGTGACGTTCTATGACAAAATTAAAGTTATTTTCGGATTCAGCACACCCAAAAACATAAGAGTTACACAAACCAGCTCTCAATTATTTTGTTTTTGCAGACTTGTGTAATTGAAGAGGATTGATTAAACCGCAAGTGTCCAAGTTGTCCGTGAAAGAAATTCGCTCGCAATTTGGCAGCTGTACCGCAAGATGAGTTACTGTAGGCTGTCTCTCATGCAGAGATAGACCTAAGGCCGCGACGCTGCTTCATTACTACTTACATATCGCCCGGCTCTAAATGTTCGCACCTCATCTCTCGGTCAATATTTACGTTCCCTTGCTGTCGAATGTTAAAAATAACCTAATCACTACCCTTAGTAATCTACTTGCAAATATATTTTTTTTAGCCTGTATCGTATTACAGAACTCTGCATTTAAATGGCAATTGAAAATTTAAAAGAGAATATGAGAATATGGAACAACCCAGCTATTGTCAACCAATATTTCCTGTAAACCTCGGGTGTTTATAGTTGTCGTACGTCCGTCATCTCCTGGTGCTATACGCCTGTACAGAGGATAGCCTTTCTCGTTGGTTTGAGTATCTTTTAAAAGCGCCCTCGGATATGTTTTGATACATTTGCCTTCCCTTACACATGGTTTTGAAGGATTTTGTGCACCACAGGGTCCGTGAATCATGTTTTTGGTCACAATGTCCTAGAGCTTTCGATCAGTTTCTGGGTTCGGTATTTTCGCACCTATGATTTCGTCAATTTGGTAAGCACATAATTCTTCCGTCAACCGCAGCAGTAAGTGCACGTGAGGCAAACTTTGCCACTCAATCGAATACATGAAGCACTTTATTTCCCCGAAAATTTTAAATTTCGTATGCAAAGCTGTTAAGTCATGTCTGTCCGTTTAATCTTGGCCTGGAATGACCTCTTTAGTAATTTCTGGCCAGCCAGGATTACATGTCATTGTAATAAACAGGTCAGGCCTTTTGTAGTTACGTATATATGCGAACGCATCCTGCGTGTATTAATTTTTTTTTTTATTAATTATTCTGCAATCTATCTACAAAAACTAAAATAGTACAAAAGATACTAAAGATAATAAGCAGAATGGATAACACTAAACTAAATAACATAAAGTATAGGAACAGATAAATGGGGCGAATATTCATTTAATTTAATTTCTAAATGGTAGGTCTAGAATATGATATCGTTTAAGTCTACTTATTTCTTCAGATTCAATAAAGTAATAGCAGTTATGTTACAATGATCGCTTAATCTTGCTAAGTATTTATTACTATATGATTTAATGACTTCTTTTTAAATCTTTGTGTATACATTCATTTTTAACATACCAGCGTGCGCCAGCAATAAGTCTAAGGGTAGTATTTTGATATCGTTGCAGAATTTCAATATTTGAGTGACTGGCAGTGCCCCACAGCTGAATGCCGTAGGTCCACACAGGTTTCAAAATGTTTTTATAAATTTTAACTTTGTTATCAAGACTTAACTGCGATTTCCGGTTGATTAACCAATAGAGTTTTCTATTTTTGTGTTTCACTTGTTCTCTTTTTGCTTTTATATGATTTTTCCATGTTAGTCTACTATCAAGATGAATCCCTAAATACTTGACTGAGTTCTGCACGGGTATGGGAGTGCCATTTAAAATGACGTTTGGGCAGTCACCTCTTCTGAGTGTAAACGTGATATGTACAGATTTTGCAGCATTGACCCTAATGTTCTATTTATTAAACCAATTTTGTAGTTGATTAATAGCAATTTGCAGAATCCTGCTGGATTCATTTGGACAATCATCGCTAGCTAAGATCGCAGTATCATCTGCATAGGTGGCAATTGTAGTGTCAATTGTAGTAGGCATATCTGCGGTGTATATGGTATATAAAACTGGCCCAAGAACACTCCCTTGAGGGATTCCCGCCCTTATATTAAAGATGCCAGAATTATCGTCTTTAACATTTACGTAGAAATACCCGTTACTTAGATAACTATGAAGAGAAGAAAAAATAATATGGTGCTGGTAGATACTTTTTAATTTTATACAGGAGACCCAGGTACCAAACACTGTCAAATGCCTGCTGCACATCCAGAAAGACTGCAGAACAGTATTTTTTTCTTTCGAAAAAGTAGCTTATAGTATCTTCTTTGTATTTTTTTAGAAAACATGTCAGCTCTTTTGTAGCTTTATTTAACCTGTGTTTATTTTGACTATTACGATCTCTTTGCCATATTTTACGGAGCTTTCTTTTCCTATAAATCATTTCTCTTATTTCTGTTGAAATGTATATATTGCTATATTTTGACCCTATTTTATTCTGAGTGGAAAGAAAAGATGCTTCGTTAATCAGATTTGTGAAATTGCTAACTAACTCATCCAGCTCATCATTATCATCAGGACAAATATCAAGATTAATATTTTTATCTACCCAATATTGGAATGAGTTGATATCAGTAAATGGTGTAATTAGTGAAGTAAATTTATTGTTTGTAGCAGGTCGTTTTTTGTAAACAATGATTATAGCAGAGTGGTCAGAGCTCAGATCATCACTATGTACCGTCTCTAAAAGCTTTTCATGAATGCCTGAATATATCGCAAAGTCAAGTAAGTCAGGGATTTTATTTCTATCCGCGGGCCAGTAGGTTGGTGATCCTGTTGAAAGTATTGATAAATGATGATCAGAAATAAACTTATATAGTTCCCGTCCTTTGGGATTAATTGTTCTGGAACCCCACCATGGGTGCTTGGCGTTAAAATCCCCACCAACTATAAACTTTTGGCCTAATTTACTAAACAATGTGTGATATTTTTGTTGGTTGAGTTTGTGACGAGGAGGGAAGTATGTAGAACACAAGATAAAATTATTATTATCACATTGCAGTTTGATACAGGTAGCCTGTAAGTAATCTGCACTTACACCTTCAACTATTTCTTATTTGATAGAATTTTTAATTATTATTGCGGAGCCACCATGACATCTATTGTCTGGATGATTGATTTTAATAACATCAAAACCATGTATATTGAAATAACTTTTTGCATTGAAATGCGTTTCTGAAATTAGTATAATATCTATATAGTTTACACTGAGGAATGTTTCGACTTCGAGGCGATGATTGCACAGCCCGTTGGCGTTCCATACAGCAATTCTCAAGTCTAGTTGCATAATTTTTTCATTAACATGGACATCATATTAATAAACGTATTAATTAATTCAATTTGTTTATTTAACAGAACTTCAATTTTATCGAAAGATTTATTTTCCGAGTTATTGTCCTGCTTAGCAGCATCAGCATAAGTGTTTTGATTATGTGTTGTATAATTCGTATAAGGAACAGAACTTTTTAACAATTGTGGAAAATCATTTAAGTCATTGAAAATTGTTTGCCTGTTTACTTGAGATCTATTGTTTGGAATTTTACGCTTAATAAGTTCTTGATAAACGCTACAGCCCTTATAATTAGCAGAGTGCGATTGTAAACAATTAATGCAACGCGGTAATGTGTCTTTATCTTTATCACATTCAGCTGTAGGATGGCCTAAACCACATTTGACACAAGTAAATCTCTTGTGGCAGTATGTTTTGGTGTGTCCAAACTGTTGGCAAACATAGCATTGAGTTTTTGTGTTTTTCTTATAGCTTCTACTTTAATTATTGCGTTATTTACAGATTTTAGCTTAAATATATCAGTGTTGTTATTGTTAGGTTCTAAGTCTACATAGAACATTGATAGTGGTTGTTTATTAATTTTACTACGAATGTTTATTATATTTCTTACTTTATGACCTTGATCTAATAATTCATTTTTGATAACTTCTACTGGAGTAGAGTAGTGTAGATTTTTTAGAACAATTCTGTAACTTCTTTCTTCCTTCAGCTGATAGGTATGAAATTCGATTTCATTTTTTTTCAAAAAGTTAACAAGTTTTCTGTATGACTCTACATTATGAACCATAACACGCACTTGGTTGTCACTTGTTGCTTTATAATGAAAATCTGCAGATTTAATTACTTTTTTAAATTCATTGGTCATACTTGATATATTGAGAATATCAGGAATATAAATTGGCGGTGGCCTTTCAACAACAGTAGTATCCTTGACGATAGGTGTTTTAGACGCAGCTGCATTAAATGTTTCAGGTGCATCGTGTGATTCCTCATCTGCTGTACAGTCAGATAGTATGGAGAAACGATTGTTGTTTTTAAGAGTTTCGGTTGTATTAAAACGTTTTCGTTGGACTGATTTCGGAGAATCAAGCAGAGAACGTTTTCTAGCTGGAACAGTTCCTCGCCAGGGGGGCTCATGGTCTGGATTATCATCATTGTCATTTGCCATTATGGTGATATTTCTATTTATCGGTTTTTGTTATTAGGTTAAGTTTTGCACTCCACTATTGTTTGATTGATTGTTCAAAACATGTGCACAACGGCACTTGTCAGCAATAATAATATGTACAATTGTTTGTGTAGGTAACCGCAGTAAATTTGTTTTTATATATTTGTTTATTCAAAACAGGTTCAGAGGTAAATTATAAATTTTGTCTGCACTAGTGAACACGTCTGCTGCTTTCAGAAGCTGATTAGCGAAGATAACTTGGGCTATTTACAACTGACGACGGCAGAATTACCATTTGGCCCAAGTTATTTGGATCTTAATCCGCATCATTCCTTATCGCGTCTTGTAAATTAATATAGTTTTCTGCTCGCAATTTGGTTTGGTTCAGAGCAATAAACCTTATGCGTTCACTTTCCATTTTGGCGTACATGTCCACCATAAATTTATGAAGGAGGATTCTGCATCGAAGCAATAAATTAAAATTGTTGCGACGTACCATCATGTTGTTGGGTTTATTTGAGGAATACCAAAGCTATATCCCTCTTGCCATTTCCCAAAAAATATTGTGTACTCGAGAGCGTCATAAAATCTATAAGTGTCCGGAACTCTAGTGAGCTGGCCGTCGTGTGCCTGAACAACTATGTTCCGAGACGTAATTTGTTCATTACAGGGTACTACGGCAGCTATTTCATTTGAGGTCTGTACATTGAATTGTCTTTCGCGTTCCCCACGTGGTACACGGTCTGGGTGTATCTCAAACTAGTAATGATCGCTAGTCACTCTATCCTTAGTTTTTTTTAATTCATGCACTAAAATATTGTGATCATGTAGAACTTGTATTTTTGTATAGTGCTTCTTTCTACACCATGTACATACTCAGAACGCTTATTGACTTGTGCTTTCTCATCCGCCATGAAATAAACTTGCAAAATTTTTGGTTGCATATTGGTAGCAGGAAGCAAAGAGCAAATTGTGTGATGCTCGTATAGTTGCTCTTGAATAATGAAAGTCGGGCAAAATCCTGGCATTGATACATTGATACTTATATTTTTCTGATTTTCAATAACCCGCAAACGAAGACACTTAAAAATAAAAGTTGATGCCAAGTGTCTTTTTCTAATAGAAATTTCAGTAGTTGGAAAATAACTCACAGTAGAAAACACAAAATGATCCTACAGATAGATTATGTACATTTGGAATTATATACAGGTGATGTCAGTAAACCGAATAGCTGTAAATCTTGACAAAGCCCGCTGGCTTATTTCCAGTGTTGCCCACTCTCCTACCCTCAATTGCAAAAGCAAATAGTATTAGACATATTCCCTTATTGTTGAGTAGTTTTGTTTTGCCTCAATGCGATTTTGGTGAGGTGGCGTTTGTAAGGAGCCGAATTAATTATTTTTTTAACTTGTACCGCAAATGTCAAATTGATATTGTTTGCTTGCGTTTCATTATTCACAGTCTCATTTCTGATCATAGTACCATGTGTTACTATGTGATTTCATTGAATGCGAAACAATTTTCGTACCCTTATTGATTTTTTGCAGTTGTGTGTTATTTATTTTAAAATAAAACAAAATAATTTTCTAAAAATTTTAGCAGATATAATTTAATTTTTTTTCTCTTTTCAATAAGGAGCAATGTTTTCACAAGAAAATCAATTATTTTTCTTTACTTGTAACACATGAGTATATTTGACGTTAAAATTAACATTCAAAAAAGTGATCATATAATTTACTCGTTCTTCACATTTGTCGTCGTCCTCGTCACATTATTTGAAAAATTTTAAAAAGACGATCGAACATTATGCGTTATCACCTCGTTTTTGTCTCTTCACCCAATCATCAGCACGAAGCTAATCAAACATTCTCGTTTTTAATTCGTCAGTATTTTTTTGTGTATATCTTTAATACGCTACAATTAAAAGAGTAAACTAAGAATGAAAAAATGGTACTTATATTTTTAT
Organism: Philophylla caesio; assembly: GCA_963971545.1. Classification (NCBI taxonomy): domain Eukaryota; kingdom Metazoa; phylum Arthropoda; class Insecta; order Diptera; family Tephritidae; genus Philophylla; species Philophylla caesio. The sequence continues at coordinate 154,512,935 of OZ020604.1, read as the reverse complement.
TTTAACATGTTTCCTGATTTCTTGTCGGTTGTTAAGGCCCTGTACAGCAGGGCAATTTTAATAGCGATGTGCAAGTTTTAATTATAACTCTTGTTATATTTAATAATTTAAGATTTTTTTTAATTGCAACGTAGAAAATTAATTCAAGAAAGGAACTGTTGAAAATGAGATAGCATATTCCTTTTACATTTTCAAAATAATTTTAAATTATTTTCTAAAAATTTGCTACAAAATCTTTTCAAATTTTAATGTCACCTAGAGCCTGTCACATTCACAGCCTGTCAGAAAATTAAGAAGAGAAGACTTGCGTTGCTAATGAAACAGTATATTTCTGATTTTTAATTACAAATATTGAAATGGTGAAAGTTGATGTCTCCTAGTCCCTTCACAAAATTGTCTTTTGGAGACTATTTTTCACTCCACTGAGCAAAATATGTGCATACGAGTACAAACCTAAATATGACCAGAGTACTCGTATGTTCGAATTGGGCCTCGTAAATAAAGAGTAGTTTCTGATTTTGGATTTACATACATATGTAGTATATACATATGTATTTCAATTTTGACGTATGCGTTAAAATATACATACGCAAATTTTATCTAAACAATTTTCATGAATTTTAATAATTTTATATTCCGGGACTTATTTTCTCCCCTTTTTACTACTTAAAAATGCATGCCACAATTAGGACAGTCTGTCATTAGGTGAATTCGAACTGACATCACCTGTATATAATTCAACCATGGATTTTGAACGGTAAGAAATTCGTTTTGCTTGAAACTTTTGTGTTTGTGTCAGTAAAAAATACTTTGAAAATAAGTGGAGAGGGCTATTTTCGATATCTGGTTAGAAGTCTACGGATTGCCGAAAATCCACAAATTAATCAACACACCACTTCGACCTATTTCGTCTTCGACAAATTTACCATTTGGGAAACTTTTAAAGTTTATAGGACAAACTCTAAAAAACATTGTTTCTGAAAAATACAATATAAAAAACTCACTACAGCTGAAACAAAATCTAAAGAGTGTTAACATTGATGAGGATTAAATTCTTATTTCGTTGGACGTCGTGTCCCTATTTACAAACATTTCCGTACAATTTGCAATTAGTATACTCATGAGGAAGTGGTTGAACCTACAGGTTCACACAAAAATTTCAAAAAAGCAGTTCTTAATGATACTAAAATTTTGTCTGAGAGATAATAACTACTTTACCTATGATAACACATATTACCAACAAATTTATAGTATGCCGATGGGTAATCCGCTATCACCAACCATTGCTGGCATTGTCTTAGACAATATTATTGTGACAGTATCACTGAACTCAAAGACAACAACATACAAATAAAATACATTACCAAATATGTAGACGATATATTTGCAATAGTTAAGATTAAAGATGTCGAAGAATTTTTAAAAACATTAAGCGCGCAGCACACCAAAATACAATTTACTCTGGAGCAAGAGAAGGACTGAAAACTTGCTTACTTGGATATGGAAGTTAAAAAGCATGGAAATTATGCAAAAACGAATTTGTACACCAAAAACATAGCGTCATCAAGGATGATTAATTTTCATTCCAACCATAATTTTATAAACGCATAGTTGAGTAGAGCCGTTCAGCTCAACAGTTGCCTATTTGACGCCATTTTTTCCATAATAAAATTTTTTCGCTACATGAACTCAACATGTTGAGTCAGCCTAAACAGCTGATCGAACATAGTCGTGCCTTCATAATCAAAATGCAACGCCGCTTTGTTAGGTGGCAGCAACAAACTTATTTTTTCAATTTCGCATTATTTATAACATAAAGTAACTAAAATATTTGAATTAATCCTTTTTTACTAAATATATGCTTATTATTATTATGTGTGACTTAAATTATTGGCGGCTTAGCTAGCGTTGCATTAGAACTCAACGGCGCAACTATTTCATTTCATTTCAGCGTTCATTTCGTTTTTGTAGTGCACATACATTTAAATAAATTAAAATAAAAATGGAAAATTCATGGTATGCAGACTTGTGATTGGAGAAAGCATATATAATATATATATATATATATATATAAATAAATATATACTGTTGAGCTGTATAGTTATTAAATTTTTTTACTTTGGCAATATTTTATTTTTTTAATTTTTAATTGTTTACATGTATCAGCTGAACGTTTCTAAGACAAAACTGTTGCCTTCAATTTTGCAACAGTTGAGCTCAACAGTTGTGCGAGCTTTAGGAACGAGAATTAACGAACACAAGTCAGACGCCAAAAACAGCAGAGCCACACAGCATTAGCTCAACACCTGACCAAAAACAAACACACATCGGATTTCGTTAATGCTCACATTTTGGATGTAGAGAACAGAATGAGAAGAAGGATAACGCTAGAAGGGCTACGCATACAGCAGCATATTACTAACGTAATGAACTTCAAAGAAGTCGTAAACAATATAAACTGTGCATATGCATATATTAAACTAACTTGACGACGAAAGAATTACAGTGACGAATAAATATGCATCGAAACCCGTGGGAGGAAAATATAAACATTTGTTTATTTTCTATAACCGGCCGTTAAGCTCCAATTTATAAGTATTAAAAAGAACGGAATTAAACTTAAAACTTGGCCCTAAAATATTATTATGTGTATTGTTTTCTATTATTCAATAAAAAGTTTCAGATTCGTGCTACAGATTGTTTTTTTCGTCGCAGTTTTTTGACGTTATTTTTCGAATGAGCAACCTCAAAAATCCCCATACACTCAATTTTAGCGCTTAAATCTATTTTTTCTGAAAAGCTGTTCTTCAGTTTGTGTCAGTAATTTTGAATATTTGCATTTCATTGTAATTTTTTAAATCAGCACCCTCAAAAAGCCCCTAATACTTAATTTCAGCTCTTAAAATAACTTTTCTTTTTCCGAAAAATGGTCCTCCATTTTGTGTCAGTCGTCTTGAATTTTGTTTTTGACATTATTTTTGAAATCAGCGTCCTCTAAAACACCCTTACACTCAATTTCAGCACTTAAAACAACTTTTCCGAAAATCCGTCCTATTTACATGTGTGCTGCGTCAACCCTTCGCAACTTGAACTTTGGGAGAGCTTAGATATACGATTTCGCGGCATAATTTTTTTTATACACTACCAATTTATTTATATTTAATACTTCAAAAATGCAATACGTGCCTATCCAAGTAATATAATTAATAACTGTTGTTTATTTGAAAACAGTTAAAATGGTTTCAATATAATCTAAATATAAAAATTCATACCCATAAACTTATTCCTAGCGTACGTGTTTTTTTCTAAACTAACAAATTCCAGTAAGTACGGGTGCAATTTTAATTTTAAAATTCAAAAATGCAAAGCCTACCTATCGAATTAGAACAATAAGTGACTATTAGGTCCCTTCCTTTACTTTTCCTGTAAGTAAAGTAATAGAGAATTACAGGAAAAAGTACGGGAATGCAAAAATCCACTGTTTTAGCCCAAGAAGCTAATGTCAGAATATTTATACAAAATATGGTAATAAAAACACTTAAACGCAAGCAAAACTATCACAAGAACTTACGATTTTATTTATTACTTTAGCACTTTCCATTTTTACTGAAATGTTTAATTTTTTACACAAATTTTGTAATTTTCTTAATTTTGTGCTTTCACAACAATACTACCATACATGTTAAATTCCAATTAGAATTAGCAATTGATGCAATTGGTTTATATTCTCTAATTCATTAAACAATTTGAATTAGTTTAACTAATTCCCATTAGATAATTGAAATTTAATTGCAATTAGTTGCCATTAGCAAACAAAAATTGGTTTAACTTTACAATTAGAAATCTAATTGACTTCTGCTAATGCAATTAGATATTCAATTAGCTCGAATTAGAATCAATTATTTTCATATTTTCAAAAAAAAAAAAACTAAAATATTCATAATATGAATTTCACACACATATTTATTACTTATGTTCATATATTACATACATGCACACATATCTAACTGTTTAATAACTACAATGACCGGGTATATTCGCTTTCAGCAATACGAGCTTTTCAAAAGAAAAGTCCGTCAAGCGACCCCGCCTTGGAATATTAAAATTGTCCGCAAAGGAAAATAGTCGCTCCACAGGGCCTGAAGACTAATGTAGGATATTTGCACCATATATTGGAATATACATATGTACATACATATTCGAAATAAAATGCAGGCTTTCAGCCTCCTCAGTCAATTTTGACAATAAATCAGTACTTTATTCTGCAAAATGTAATCTGATTTACTAAAAATACCATATACATATATGTATGTATGTGTCATTTATGCAGAACTTACCATTATCACTGAAATCATAAATGGTCGATTCAGCATACGAACCCTGACATTTATGATTTTCGGTGGTTGCAGCGTGCAGTGACTTACGACAGTATTCGTTCACTTCAATAATTCTTCGGAAACAATTTCTTTTTATCAAAATAATTGATTCTAATTCAAGCTAATTGAATATCTTATTTCATTAGATTTCTAATTGTAAAGGTAAACCAAATTGGATATTTACAGGTAAAAAAACTTCTGACTTAATCCTGTAACTTCGGACAAGAAGAGAGTCGCAGTTACTCTCTCAAGTGCGCTCTCAGTTACAGTTTTTTTGAGTACGGGAATGCTTTTTGGACTAAATCCTGTAAAAAACTGTAGATAGATGGCCCCAAGATTGATAAATAAGAGATCGCGCCTTGCGCAGGTCCGTTACCTTTTTCCTTTACGATATTGGCATTCAGCTGCTCGAAATGGCGTCACATCGGCAAAGTTTCTTTAAAATTCCAACACGAGTGAAGTGAATATTTGGTGTTCTATAATTTTAAAGGTTTAATTAAAGTTTTTTGTGAAGTGCAGCGCTATTTTATTATATTATTCGAACTTATAAAGAAATTCTGCAATCAAAAATACGTTATTGCACGTGTGACGTACATGCGCAGATCGTAAATTATTTTTGTTAGCTGTCGGCGCAATATCTTTTATATCACTGTAGCGGCGCATTCGTTTTTGCGCCCAAAAATCCAAAAAAAAAGGAAACTTGGCAAAAATTTAGTCTTAGATTTTATTTGAATTCACTGCTAGGAATGCTAAGCGAACACACACCTCTCCTTTACATCAGCTTCGCTTTTTATCTTCAGTTTCGATACAGTTACAAGTAGATACGTATGTACATATGTATGTATATATTCATGTCTATATGCGGGAGAGATTATGTTTTTCTAACAAGCATTAAAATGAGCTACCTAGGTACAAAAATGAGTATACTTCTTTTTCTTTGTTATTTGTTTTCGAAGAATACAAAGCGTGATATAGCGGATATTATTTACGCATATACATACATACATATTTCAGTTTAGAAAATTCATTTACAGTGGGACTAATTCAATCACAATATTTAACTTAAAAATTTATAGAAATTAGAAACAATTTAATCAGCATACATAATTCCGCAACATGCCGGCGCCCTTGATGTGCTCATGGAGACATCAAACCAACTTTAGTCAGCTTTCGGAACTATCGCTACTTTGTGTATAGCGCGTCGGAGGCAACCATTTTTTGTTTTTACGTCAACCACTCTTACGGTTCCAGAACGATCAGATATTGCCTTCACAACACGACCCATAAGTCATTGTTTTGGAGGTAAATTATCTTCTCAAATTAAGACTAGACTCCCTTCTTCGATGTTTCGCATCTTCGTTGTCCACTTAGAATTTCGTTGCAATTCGAGTAAATACTCACGCGACCACCTTTTCCAAAAGTGTTGTTGAATGGCGGTAAGTCGTTTCCAGCGATCCAAGAACTGAATATTTTCACCTTCAACGGAAGGCTCAGCAAAGCCTACCAAGGGCCCACCTGTTAAGAAGTGTGCTGGTGTGAGCGCTGCTTCATCATTTAGGTCATTTGATATACTTGTTAATGGCCGCGAGTTTAGGATTGCCTCAATTTCTGCCACCACCGTGCTGAGCTCCTCAAAAGTCAAAAACGTCTTCCCTAGAATCCGAACCAAGTGGTATTTTGCCGATTTGACCGCCGCCTCCCATAAGCCTCCAAAGTGAGGTGAACGGGGCGGTATGTGTTGAAAGGTAATTTTATTGGAACAGCAATACTTAGTTATTTCCTCTTGAATTTGTTGATCATGGAAGGCCTTACATAAATCCATAAGCTCACGCCGAGCTCCTACAAAATTTGTTCCATTATCACAAAATAGCTTTGTGCATAGGCCCCGGCGCGCCACAAATCGTTTCAGTGCTGCGATGAACGCCTTCGAAGTTAGGTCTGAAACCACTTCCATATGCACCGCCTTTGTTGCAAAGCAAATGAATACTGCAATGTAACTCTTCGTAACACGCAATCCTCTTTGCTTGTATGTTGTAGCAATTGGGCCACAAAAGTCAACACCTGTCGTTGTGAAAGGTTTTGCGACAAGTACTCGCTCTGCTGGCAGGTCGCCGATTACCTGCTGCGCAAGAATCGGCCGGCATCGAAAGCAATGGACACACCGCGTGGTCACGGATCGTACAACTCTTCTCGCATGCACAATCCAGAAGCGCTGTCGTATTATTGCCATTAGTGCTTCAGTTCCCACATGCTTATTTTCGATATGCACAAACCGTACAAGACTTTGTACGAAGCTGCTAACGCCAGGCAGAAGTATTGGGCATTTAACATCATATGGTAAATCGGAATTTCGTAATCGTCCTCCAACTCGCATAACTTCTACCCCATAAGAGGTTTCGATGAAAACGCTGAGGCTTTTCACTTTGCTTGAAGCTGGTATCTCCTTGTTTTTTTTTAATTCACGGTATTCTGCAGCGAAGAAGTGCTGTTGTAAACAATATGCGATACGAATCGTTGCTTTATCTAATATTGCCGCTGTCAGTGGAGGAGGATCACCATGTTTTCCCTTTATGCCACGTCCCAAACAAAGACAATAAGAGACGATTCTTTGCGTTTGCCTGAAGTCGCTTCGTCCTTCCAACCAATGCAAGAAGGTATTTGAATCCTTTTCGACTACCAGCAACGTAGTACTTTTTCGCCTCTCGTCGTTGACCTGTACATCTTCGCTACGTCTTTTGTTAGCAGGCCATTCCACGCAAGGTTTCATAAGGAACGTTGGCCCTGTGAACCAAATTGAGTTCGATAATTCATTAGCATACGCACCTCTTGATATAATATCTGCTGGATTCTGTCCCGAAGGAACATGGCGCCAAATCGCTTGCTTGGTTACTTCTTGAATAGATGACACTCTATTGGCTACGAAAGTGGTCCACGTCGATGGATGAGCACTTAACCACTCTAAGACTATCTCTGAATCACTCCACAAATATATCGCTTCGGGCGTCACCGGCAAATTATCCAGTGTCTTCATCATCAACAGCGATAACAAATGTGCGACCATCAGCTCTAACCGCGGCAGCGATTTAGTCTTTAAAGGAGCAATGCGCGATTTGGCAGTCCATAACTGCACACCAACGTTATCGAAATTATCGACGCATCTCACATACATGCAGCAACCGTATGCTCGCTCAGATGCGTCTGCAAATCCATGCACCTCAAGGCGTGCATATTTATTCGCGCTAAATATATAACGTGGCACTTTAATATTGCGCACGTCATCAAGTCTGCTGCGAAATTCAACCCAATAGTTGTGAAAGGACATCTGCAACGACTCGTCCCACGCCACCTTTTTTATCCACAGCTCCTGCATAAAAATTTTTGCTTTTACGATAATGGGGTTTACCAGTCCCAGTGGATCAAATAGTGTAGACATTTCAGCTAACACAACACGTTTGGTAATAGATTTCGCTCGCGGCAGTTCTGGCCACACATATCTAAAAAAATCAGAAGTTGGTTCCCATACAAGGCCAAGCGTTTTTATGATGTCAGAGTCGTTCATTCTAATCGGCTTTTCCTGATCCTCTTTTGGCACTTGTTTTAGAAAGCTAACATTATTGGAATGCCATTTGCGTAGTGGAAAATGCGCTGAATTCATAAGTCGCGATACTTCCGTATATATTTGCAACAGGTCTTCTTTTGTATCGGCACCGCTTATGAAATCGTCCATATAAAAATCAGATATAATTTTCTTTGCACCTAATGGAAATTGTGATGCGTTGTCTTCGCCTATCTTTTTTAAACAGCGCGTTGCCAAAAATGGCGCAGCCGTCGTACCATATGTAATTGTCAGCAACTTATATGCTGCGATATTCTCCTCGGGCGACGGTCGCCACAATATCGCTTGGAAGTCAGTATCTTCTGCGGTGACCCAGGCCTGTCGATACATCTTGGTCACGTCAGCAGTTAGTGCAAACTTGTAGCACCGAAAGCGTAGTACGATTGATAGCAAATCGTCCTGCACGACTGGCCCTTTCATCATGACATCATTAAGCGATATACCGCTGCTTGTCTTAGCGCTGCAGTCAAAGACAACTCGCAGCTTCGTACTCGTTGAATCGGGTCGTAACACATACTGGTGTGGCGAAAAATATTTCAGCTTACCTACATCCGACGCAGCCACCTTAACCATATGCCCCATTTTCATGTACTCGTCGATGAATTCTACATAAGCTTTTTTGGTATCAGGTTCCTTAGTTAAACGCTTCTCTAACGCCAAAAAACGCCACTCAGCTGTACGAAAAAAATCGCCTAGTTCGGTAACGTTTTTCTTAAACGGAATCTTTACAATGAACTTGCCAAAACTATCGCGGCACACATTTTCTTGAAAAATACGCTCACACTCATATTCATCTTCGATGAAGTGCTCTACTTTTAAAGGTACTTGTTCCATCTCCCAGAAACGCTCAACTAATCTATTTAGATCAAAATCGTTGTTTTCGCTGGGCCGAACATCTACTGCCAAAGTGTGGGTAGGTAAGTGCTCACTATTTCCACTTCCACCTGCCGCGCCGGCTACCACCCAACCGAATACCGTTTTTTGTAATCGTGGTAAACCAGCTTCCATCTTGAATTAACCCACAGACTGCAATTCTAAAAACACTTCTGCACCCAGTAATAAATCTACTCGCGCAGGAATATTGAAGCCTTCATCCGCCATCACGATATTGCTCGGTATATTCCATCCAGAAATATCAAAAAACTGATTAGGTTTTTTACTAGTAATTTTTGGTAAAACATGAAACTCAAGTGCTGCTTCATAACCTTTGAGCCGTGACTTAATACTGGTGTGCACACTTTTAACTGCGGTCGTCTTAACGCCATTCACGCCGTTAATTTCCAAAGAACTTGCCAATCTTGGGAGTTTTAACATCCTAGCTAAGTAGTCACACATTAGATGGACTTGCGATGCGGAGTCTAGCAACGCGCGCGCTGGGTGGTACCTACCATATACATCCTTCAATAATATTACAGCAGTTTCCAGCAACACTTCTTTTACGACTTGAGATTTGCTGCTCGCGCACAGCACACTATTTTGAGATGCGCTTTCTTCGGCACTCTCCTTCACACCACTTGGTTCAGCTACTGTTTGTCGATGCAGCAAAGTATGATGAGAGTGACTACAGATACTACACTTCGCTGCGCTGCATTGTTTAAACAAATGGCCCTTTCTTAAACATAAAATGCAAAGTCTGGCGCCTCGAGTAGCGGTATAGCGTTCATACGGATTCATTTGCGCGAATTTATTACACTTTAGCACATCGTGATCGCATTTGCGGCAAATAGCACAGCTCACCTGTTCCACAGCCAATGATGTCGACCTCTTCGGCTTCCACAATGAAGACTTTGGCTTGCCCACCTGCTGCTTGGTATCGCAGCCATCGCCCTTTGCTTCTCGAGCTTCTAACGTCTGACACCTTCTGGTCAGTATTGCTGAGCACTCTGCCCACGATACCATTTTTGTGTAATCAAGAGCCTCTTCCCATTTAGCTTGAGACTCGGAATCTATTTTGCCCATAACTAAATATACAATAAGGGCATTCGCAATATTTTCAAACGTACCGAGTGACAGCATGGCGCTTAAACGCGCGTTTGTCATATCAATTACCTTTCTTAAATGATCGGCTGATCTTTTCTCAACCTTTGGCATTTCGAACAGTGCTCAAATGTGCTCCTCAAACATCAGACTTTTTTTATCAAAACAAGATTTCAAGCGTTTCAGTGCCTTTGTGTAGTTTTCATCCGTTTCGTCGAAATCAGCAATGGCTGAAAGTGCCCTTTCGCCCAAGCTGTCCTTCAGAATAAGAAATCTCTCACAATTGTCTAGCGTTTCGTCTTGGTGAACCATCTTTGTAAACAGCGCTATAAATTTTGGAAACTCTGCGTATTTACCATCAAATCGTGGCAGCTTAATCTCCCGCCTCAGACGTGACGTAGGCGCAGAAAGAGAGTTGCTGTGTGCTAATGTCATGTCTGCGACTGATGACCTTCGCTTTCCTATCAATGTCATGGCGCTCAGCTTAGTACTCACATACAGTTCCTCTATTTCGCCTGCCAATGTTGCGTTCGCCAATCGATCAGACTCTGGACTGATTTTATCGATGTTCGCTTGCACTGCTAAGACCTGTTTGAAGTATGACTCCAATATCCCGAGCCTGCATTCCAATTCCTCCACTGCTAATGCAGTACCCTTTTTTGCGAGTAGGTTTTTGATTCGCGTGATATTGCCTTTTGTTGACGCTCTCAATGACTTCAACTCCAGCAGCCGTGCATTAACTTTTTGTGTTGACGCTTCTATCCCTCCGACCGCCGTAGCTTCTTCATCGCTGGAGCTCATTTCGCGCAAATTTTTGTTAGTTTAGCTTTACTAAGGCAATGTTGAGGCTGGATACCTGCTCTGTACAACCCAGTGGTACAGCTCCGATTATCTCAAACAAAATTTTTACAATTTAACTGAGTGCGATTGTATTCGCTTAGCTATGGAAATTTCGTAAATCTTTACTATATTTAGAGCTTCCAATGAATTAATTTCAAATGTCCCGGGTTTCGGCACCAAAATGTAGCGGCGCAATCGTTTTTGCGCCCAAAAATCCAAAAAAAAAAGTAAACTTGGCAAAAATTTAGTCTTAGATTTTATTTGAATTCACTGCTAGGAATGCTAAGCGAACACACACCTCTCCTTTACATCAGCTTCGCTTTTTATCTTCAGTTTCGATACAGTTACAAGTAGATACGTATGTACATATGTATGTATATATTCATGTCTATATGCGGGAGAGATTATGTTTTTCTAACAAGCATTAAAATGAGCTACCTAGGTACAAAAATGAGTATACTTCTTTTTCTTTGTTATTTGTTTTCGAAGAATACAAAGCGTGATATAGCGGATATTATTTACGCATATACATACATACATATTTCATTTTAGAAAATTCATTTACAGTGGGACTAATTCAATCACAATATTTAACTTAAACATTTATAGAAATTAGAAACAATTTAATCAACATACATAATTCCGCAACAATCACTCTTGGAATGGACCTATTGTTTAATCCAAAACTGGTAAATTACTATAATTATAAACTAAAAAGAAACGTAACTTATTTTACGGTTTCACACTATGTATTATTCTGAGCAGGCCTGTTAAGTAAAATAAAAACAACTTCTGCCTATTACATTACATACATTGCTTGCTAGTGCCAGAAAAATCGCAAAACAAAAAATCGGACACAACCGCAGTGCACCCGGCTACCGCTCGCTCGACCTCACCGTGCTACCGCGCACTCTCTTTGTTATCATCGAAACTTTTAAAACATTTGTTAAAATAACAATATAAAAGAAAACATTTATTTACTTTCAATACCAGAAGCGATAAAAGTATTTATTTTGATAAGAATAAATTTGTTACTGCTAAATGTGCATTTATTGGAAATAACTAATTTTTTATTGAATTTTCGATTCGCAATTTTAGCGATAATGGCTTACATATAAAATATAAACATATAATGTCGCCGACTTTTTTGTAGAACTATTTAAGATATACATTTCCACTATACATTTTATTCGTGTAAGTCTTACAGATTATGCAGCACACGCCAGAATGGCCTCGTGAATGGGAGATTTTTACCGAATTTTGTGGTTTTTGACAAATCTGTGTGTGGAATATTTAAAATTATGAAAAGGTGGTAAAAGAAGTGCCTTTAAATTTGGAACACCGACTATTTGGCGAGAACCACGAAATCATCTCGAAGACTTTTTGTAGCGTGAACGTAAACGGTTTAAACACTAAAAATCGATATAATTAGCAGGACCCAAGTACTAGTTGTGTTCAACGCCCAATGAAACGTTCACCTGACTCTTCAGTGCCTAAAAATATATCTGAACCCTTAGAACAAGACATTGAGTACCAAGCTCATCACAAAATGATTCTGATTTTGAAGGTATGTCAAATGAGCCGAAATGCTTTTCACAAATTGAGTTAGATGATCTTATAAAAGATTTAAATCTTTCTAAGCAAGCTTCATTCAAGTGGCAAATTTGTGCCGATTTAAAAATGGTGAACATTATTTTTGGTCAACAAAGTGGTTACACAAAGTTTGCCTGTTTTATATGTCTTTGGGACAGTAGAGCTAAACAAGAGCATTGGGTAAGAAGAAACTGGCCGTTGAGAGAAAATATGGAGCCTGGAAAGCAAAATATAGTCCACAATTCATTAGTAGCGCGTGACAAATTTATCATTTCACCATAACATACATATAAAACTGGGCATCATGAAACAGTTTGTTTAATCACTAGATAAAATTGGGAACTGCTTTTCTTACATTTGCCAAAAATTTCCTCAGCTTACTATGGAAAAGATTAAAGCCGGTAATTTTGATGGCCTCCAAATTAGACAACTTACGAAAGATACTAAATTTAGAAATTCTATGACTGAGTTAGAACTAAAGGCTTGGACAGCTTTCGGATCTCTGATGCAGAATTTTCTCGAAATAACAAATCCGAAAATTATATTGAACTTGTAGAAGAACTTCTGCTACGATTAAAAAATATGGGCTGCAATATGAGCATAAAACTCCACTTCCTCCATAGTTACCTGGACAGGTTTCCAGAAAATGTAGGAGATATGAGCGAAGATCAGGGAGAGCGTATGCATCAGGACTTACGCGTAATGGAATAGCTCAATCAGGGTTTCTGTGATACGAGTATGATGTCTGACTGTTGTTGGTCTCTGATACGTCATTTTCCAAAGTCTACACATCAGAGAAGAGCTTTAAAACGAATTTTTTTAGAGCTCAATAAAGTTTTTCTTAGTAAATACATGTTTTTTTCTGCTTTATACCTACATAGCTCAAACTCAGAAACTAGAGCTGATAAAAATCTTCTAATTATATTTATGAAAATAGCCTATCTTATGTAGTCAGCAACAGCTAAAATTTCTTTAGCAACAGATGTACTGTAAACTAGTGTAAGTATCAATTATCGAATAAATAAATTACATCGGTCTACACCATTTGTTATACAGTAAGGGTTATACATACCTTATTTTTGTTACTTTTATACCTCAACATAGGAATAAGAATACAAATTAGTTCCAAATTTGCTTTTATGTATAAAAAAAATTTAAAAATTCAACTCAATAAAAATACACAAAAATGTTACATATATAATAATTTATTAAAAGATAGGTTTATCCATTTAGGATTCATTCTTACAATAGGCATTTTAATATAGACTCCAAATGTTTAAAAGACTTTGACTTTTCCTGTCATGTTCCGTAGACGTTTCTCTTATTAACCCCCAAATATAGTCCGCCATCATGCTTTCAGTATACTGGCCTTGGTCACGTCTCTCAAATTCCATTATATCTTTATGGAAGCGTTCTCCTTGTTCTTCCGAATAAGCTCCGATATTATCTTTAAATTTATCTAAATGAGAATGTAACATTTGCATCTTTAGAGACATTCTGCATCCGATGATGGAGAAATTCGTAATTATGTCAGTGTTCAGCTTTTCCTTCCTCAGTGATCTTCCTTACTGAAGAAACAAGAAAATTTTCCATGTCGTTTTCTTTGATGGGATATTCGAAAATCAGAATTCAGTAAATTCCATTGTTTTAACCGCGATGCCAATAACTCTGCTTTATTTTTTGATAGATTTAAGCCTCTTATTAAATCATTGAAATCTTTAGAGTTGATGAGACGTGGTATTTTTGGTTCAGATTACAGAACGAATTCGGAATATATGGATACAGATGAACTCCGTGATGGATGGCTGTTCTAAGAGTACATAGATTTTCCAACACAGGTACAGGACTTTTTTCGGTATGTGGTATTGGAGCGGATGTTGATGGCAGATCAGGATAAAATGTTTTCTTTGAATTTTTACCCTTGAGTGGATTAACAATGCAAAAATAAGAGTCTGAGTGATGGTCACCTGGATCCCTCAAAATTCTCCGTACCACCCTACAATAAAACGCAACTTATTATTATCCACATAATGTTATCAAAATAATTAATAATTATAATAAAAAAAGAGGAAATAAACTCACCATATGGAGCCCATTTATTGTCCTGATATTTAATAGGTAGATTGATGTAAGCTTGGTATGCTTTGCAAATCTTTAAATTTGTACTTAAATCATACTTTTTCTCTCTCACTTTAATAAATTCGTCACAACTATAGCAAAACGAGTCAGCGTATCGTTTACAACTTCTCGAATACATTTTGTACTGGTTGTTACAGTGCAACGTTACGGACATGGATTGACTGAGAATCGGAAGAAATTGCAAACAAAAATGTAAGGTTAAGTTCTGCTTAGATTTGTAAATTTTAAAGTTTTTTCTAAATTTTAGCACTTTATGCAACATATTTATATTTAAATAACTTCATTTATGCTCTGTCTTTAATTGGAGAACTTTAAAAAAAAACTGCAGAGTAACATTGGGAAACACAAGAAGCTTAACTTGTAACCAAGTGTGCAGCTACACCTTCACATCATTTTTAGCAAGTCGTATAGCCCCGTATCATTGATAGACTTTTCGATTTAACACTTAACACTGCGCACTTCATGTTTAATAACGTTATTTTAAATAAAATCACTTTATGGCATTGAATTTAAGCACAAACAAATGTATGCTTACAAACATACAAACAAAACCAACCGGCTTTGTGACGTAGCATACACAGATGATTCTGTCAAATTTGCTGAAAACGAATAGCGGAAGGCGCAACCTCTGTCTTTTCTAAATATTGGACATTATATGGGCGCGAAAATCAAAAATGGTCAAATCGCTATAATTGCTTAAAAACCAAATATTTTCGATTTGTCATCGTCCTTTCCCATATATATTTGCTTATACAACCAAAGTATGTAAAGTAAAACCCATACGCAAAAAAAATTGTTTGTTGACCGGTGTTATACGGGTATATAACCAATGTTTCAAGTTTAACGAAAGAAACAAACTGCTAAGTGATATGCAATCAGGTGTTCGACATTCAATGGAAGTTGATTTTCGACATGTAAGTATATCGGACACCGCTCTCTAGCGAAACCATTTATTGGAGACTTTCCCCGTAGCCGGCTGCACGCTACAATCATCTGATGTGCTCACTATTAATGGTGCCACTATAATATACGTATTTACAATAGATGGTAGGACCCAAGGTAATTGGTAGACGGAAAGGAGTGAAAGGTAAACAAAGAATTATAAAGAGTTTAATTGCGACAGTTGGTGGATAAATATAAATTAATCGTTAAGTGTTCCTTTTTCATTGTTTTCTTTTATTGTCGCCACAGCTGCCATATAATCCTGGTAGCCGTCATTTTGGTTTATTTTCTCTTGCACTTGAAGTTCGCAATAAGGCTTCGGTTATGCCGGGAAGCCACAGATATACATAAAAATATATACATATATATGTACATTAGGGGTATAACTTTTTGCATTTTTTTGAAAAAAAAAAATTTACATGGCATAACACGATGAGGAATAGTAAAAAAATTATAACTGCGTTTTTAGTTTTTCGATTTATTTCAAAAACTTCACGCAGAATTTAAATTGAAAATTCGTATGAAAATTTCATACATATGCCAAGAAAAAACACCATATGAGATTATGTTCTTTTCTTTGTGTCTGTTTTGTTTTGCGCAAAAACGCTAATAAATGAGGTATTTTTCCGTTATGGTGTGCCTAGAAAAATCATTAGTGACAACGGTCCACAGTTCGTCTCCGCTATCATGCAAAAGGTTACATACTGTTTCGATATCGATCAGGTCCTTACTCCAGTGTACCATCCACAAGCGAACCCAGTGGAGAGGAAAAATCGCGACTTGAAAGTACAACTGTCCATTGCGGTCGGCAGACAACATCGCATTTGGTCAAAGAAACTAGCAGCTATACGATTCGCTATGAACACCACCCGTTGTCAAAGCACCGGATATACATCCGCCTTCCTAACATTTGGGCGAGAGTTACGAACGATTGACGATGTTCAGCATGATCTTAGAGCAGTCATCCAATCTGAAAATTTTATCCATGAGATCACTCCTTACTTGGCTACTATTGCGGACGCATTCAGAACAGCGAAAGAACGAGAACAAAAGCAGCAAGATTCCAACAAGGAAATCACAAATTCGCAATTGCGTGAACACAACGTTTTCGAAGTAGGAGACAAGGTGCTTGTTACCACTGACGTCTTGAGCAATGCAGCAAAAGGAGTCACAGCAAAATTCGCCCCTAAACGTGATGGGCCCTACATCGTTATTAAACGAAAAGGTGCAACTACGTATGTTATTGCTCATGAAGAAGATCTGCAACAACCACTTGGTATGTATCACGCGTCCGCGCTCACTCCATTTCAAAGCATAAATGATGTACCCGAAGTTCCTGTCAATGTCATCCGACGTCGAGGAAGACCGAGGAAGATCAGGAGATAGGCTGCCTCATCGGGACGATTTCAACATCCTAGGGGGAGACTGAAGCAATCACATACTTTAAAGACTTGAATTTAAATATTATAATAGATTACACATTGTAATAGATTACTTTACTTAAGATATTGCAACCCTGTGGGGTTTTGTTAATACTTATATGGAAGCAACTCTGTGTTTAGTGCATAGCAACCCATACAGTAATACAGCAATTGCCATTGCTCTGTAGGATATATAAATCGCGTTGCTGATCTTGAAGGGTCAATTGGCTTTGAGCTTGCAAAGGCTTCGGACGTGTGCGCACAATATTGCTTTGGGCAACACTCCGAAGGAAAGCAAACACAAACATCCAATAAAGTGATAATATATATATATATACAGTGTAACTCCTGCGTTTTACTTTAATAAAAGAGGAGGACACACATTTCTACATTTAACAGAACCGCAAGAGTACCGCTAGATAGGACAGTTAGAGGCGTCGCGCGCACAATATTGCTTTGGGCAGCACTCTCTTTCTTGTTCTTTTCCCACATGAGCTACACTCTACGTTCGTCGAGCAACTCCAGCGATTCTTCGTTGCCTAACGTGAGGCCAACCAATTCATTGACGCCTAACGTCAGCGCAATCATTTCAAAGTGTAATAAAATCAATGCAAAAAATGCTCAACAAATATTATACTTAGCTTTAAATGCGCACAGATAAATTTCCAAAACTTTTATCACTACATTATTGATTTATATATGTACAAAGAAATATTGAAATTTCAATAAGAAAAAAGTAGCACAGAGAAAACACGACTATACAGCTTGACATTTGCCGGGAAGCCACAGATATACATAAAAATATATACATATATATGTACATATATATATATATATACAAAAAAGTTTAAAAAATAATATTATATTATTATTATTATTTATTATTATTATTACGGCTAACCGGCTGAGCTAATAATAAATAATAATAATATAATATTATTTTTTAAACTTTTTTGTATATACATATGTATATATATATATGTACATTAGGGGTAGTCTATTTTTGTAACACCTACTTTACATGCCATAACACGATGAGGAATAGTAAAAAAATGATAACTGCGTTTTTAGTTTTTCGATTTATTTCAAAAACTTCACGCAGAATTTAAATTGAAAAAATTCATATGTTATATGCGAAGAAGAAGAAGACAAATTTTGATTTAGAAGCAATAAGACTAATTTAAGTACAAGACAAATACATTTTTATAGTAAATATACGTTTTAGTTCATTATTTAATTCATTTTGATATTATTTGAGATAAACTTAAGATTTAAACTATATTCAGATTTACAAAAAGGGTAAATTTCTTGAATAACTTTGATGGCTCTTTCAGCGCAAATATTAGATATTTTTAAATTCAGAATGACAGAATCTTCCTTTACCCAGTGTTTTAGAAAACACTTATGCGCAGTTTCGAATTGCTTGACGGATTTTTCCAATATTTCAAAATCATTGTTATGAAAACGGTGATCCGAGAACCAAGCATCATACCATGCGCTGCATATGAATTGGCAAATTGGCAAAAGTTGTATTCTGTGTTCCGGTATTAGTATGAACGTTAAAATCGCTAGAATAGCTCTAGAATTCCATCGAGCGTTGCTGAGCGCTGGTAAAACTCTAAATTTTATGTATGGGAACTTGTTGTTTACTTCATAATATTTAAAATATTGCCCTAGTTCATATAAAAATTGCATGTCATCACGCCATTTAATAGATCTTAAGATCAACTCTTCTTCGTTTTGTTTGTAGTTTTGTTTTAGGTTTTCGTAGTTCATAATCAATTCGGTAAATATGTCATAACTGATGTTTGGCGATGTCGACTTTCCACCTAGTACTTCATTCATCACATGCTTCAAAATTAAATCTAATACATGATGTTGGCATCCAACATACTGCGGTGGGGACAAATGTTTTTCCTGAAAACAATTCTGCAGTAAACGAACAACTCCACTTTTAACCCCTGTATTAACGTTTGTTGTGTCACTAACAATCATTTTAATGGAATTCCAAAGGTTAAATTTATCCAATACATTCCTTATTCCTTAAAAAAGTTATAGAAAGTTAATTAATGCTCTAAAAATATATTATTAAATAGAAACCTTCAAAAATTGACAAACTTTTCCCGTTTTCAAGAACCATTGCAGCTACTCTTACTTCCTTAGCTTCATTTGTTAACACCACGGCCTGCACTTCTTTCTTCCCAAATTTCTTGCCGTCGAAATGAATGCACCAAATGTCATCTCTTTATATTATAACTGCGTTTTTAGTTTTTCGATTTATTTCAAAAACTTCACGCAGAATTTAAATTGAAAATTCGTATGAAAATTTCATACATATGCCAAGAAAAAACACCATAGGAGATTATGTTCTTTTCTTTGTGTCTGTTTTGTTTTGCTCTTCTTCCGTTATTCGTCGTATTTTTGCATATGACAAAAATAGATAACGGTAAATTTGAGTAAATGCTTTATGAATGATTGAAACTTCGTATAAGCGTCGCGCCAGTTGCCTTTATTTAGCTGTCGGTCTCTCATTCAGTGCGTGGCGGCTGGAGTGAAAGTGTCTTTTTTAATTAACAATGTCTTTTAAAAAAAGTGGTCCTGAAGTTTTAAAAAATTCAAAACAATGGGAAAACAATTTAATAACATTTGAAAAATCTAAGAATAAGAGAAGAGAAATCAATAACATAGAAAACCCCTTGAGTGAATTGTGTAAGATTCCAAAACAGACCGTGATTATAGGAAGGTATAATGAATTAGCAAAAACGGAGAAATTGAAAAAGAATAGATGCCAGATTATTTCAAACGAAATGATTGCCTTGTGGTCGAAACTAAACTTTCCGAGCATAACACGTATAGCTGCACAACGGAAGATAACAAAAGTTTTAAATGATTATTCAACATTTTTAAAATTCCCGGATGGCAGAAATGTTACAATGGCGTTCAACAAGTTATGTGATATAACTGATTTAAAAGGTGTCTGGCTAGGAACTGAGGACAA
The DNA here is from genome assembly GCA_963971545.1 of Philophylla caesio. Taxonomy (NCBI): domain Eukaryota; kingdom Metazoa; phylum Arthropoda; class Insecta; order Diptera; family Tephritidae; genus Philophylla; species Philophylla caesio. The sequence continues at coordinate 154,493,033 of OZ020604.1, read as the reverse complement.
AAAGTTGTATGAACTCCAAACAACTACAAATGGAGAAGTTGGGTACACGACAGCTAAAGCAGTTTGTGGGCATCAGAGAACTGCAACGAGTGCAGAAATTGTGTGTATACTCGCGCATGTAGCCGTATTTTGCATGCTTTGTTGTTTTCGTGTACAAACCGTCGCTTGTCTGTTTGCTCATAGATCAATACGATCATGACGATGCATACATGCTCGCTACATTATCCGTCGG